>JAALXK010000104.1:0-17757 GCA_012977745.1 Fusarium anguioides | reverse complement strand
GTCGCAAGTCCGAGCAATCATATCCTTTAGATGGCAGCCTCGCCTGTCTCATTAAGGTATGGCGGCCCGACCATCAAAGCCACGGCGCCCGAGGAAAATTGGGACTGATTGCGGGAGACATGCAGCCTACCCGAGTTTGCAAGGATCTTCCGCATGAGTTCAAGCTCACGTGATTGTGAACAGACGTGTGCGATTGGCGGACCGGGCCTTGCCTCAGCCAGGCCAGTCGAAGTGGACCCTTCAGATGGAGTCGAGATTGTGACAAGCGAGCGTGGCGCCAGCTTATGGTACAAGCCTCAGTGTCAATCCTGACGCCAGCCCCGAGGATTTGGGACAGAACGAACAACATTGCGGCTTAGTTGATTTACCAGTGAGAGAAGTAAAGAGTGTCGGTGTGATTTAGCTGAGGTTGGCCGTTTTGCTTTTGGCTATCGATGTATATGATTGGGTCTAACCCCAGTATCGGGCTGCGCGCCAGCTTCCGTAATGCATATTGTAGTGAATACGCTGTTGCTGCATCATTCAGGAAAATAAATGTTTCATCTGTTGGCTCTCCTCTTTGCGTGTCTTTTCGGTGATCGACTGTTTCGCAGGTCCTGTCAGTATTGGTCATATCTATGGTGTTAGCCTGCTTACGCGGTGAACCATGCATTGATAGCGGCATAGATCGCTCATCAGCCTGTCGTAATATTGGCAGGGCTTCGCGTCGCTTCTCTCTGCTTTTTTGTGCTTAACTTATCTCATCTTGTCATTGGGGGGACTGAAGCTTGCTGCTTGATGATAAGTTTCGCATCGAGATAGTCGGGGTCTCGAGCATCGCCTTAAGTTCCACCTCCGCTGCTTTAAATTGGCCGTTATGGATCCATGCATGTTATTGACAGGTACTTATTGCGAGATGGGACCACCGTGAACTCAATGGCACGGCCCGTTTACCATCGACTTGCTGCAGGCAGTAGCTCTGGGTATTTGTACTGTGTACCGGAACACGATCTTGGTACGATTCGAGAGGGACCAAGCTAACGACTCCGTAATTTGCGCTGAGAACCGGGGAAGCAAGACAAAAGCAAATATTAATTGAGACACGGCACGAAGGGCACTTTTGTGAGAAGTTGAAGAGAGACTCCGCAGATCTGCCTGAGAAGGAGTATGCATTGAAAGAAATAGAATAATTCCATCCTGAAGTGCAGCTGGTTTGAATCAAGGTGACTCTCCCTCAACGCCTCAGGCAAGAAGGCTACCTATAAGGTTGTCAGAAACTCCCAAGTATTTGGTGGAAAGTGCGATTAATGAATGGAAGGTGGCTTGCAGTGACGGGCGGTAGGTACCTTCCAATGGAACTGCCACCGAAATCAAACTTGCTTTGCTTACCAAATGTAACTTACGCCGCGGCTCGCCTGTTAGTGCATATAATCAACCCTCTTTTCCTTGTTGATTCTTCCCAAACGACCTAAGCATACAGATTAAGGATACACTTGATCATCCTAGATACAGCAGCTAATTATTTCTTTTTTTGCCAATAGTCTGGGGAATGGGCAGTGACGATGTTTATTTGCAGGTCTTTGCAGTGTTGTCGAGCAACCAACGGCAATCCAGAACGCCCTGGCAGGGGTGTTACGTACTCTCCCCCTCGCTTTAGCCACCCCTGTAACCAATCTGTTAACCATGCCATGTTCATTATTGCGCAAAACATACCAATAGAACGATCATTTGGATGGATGTTCTCGGCGAGTTGATCTTCTCCATACATGTTTGTCAACAAAGCCTGATCATTGTTACATGTCCACCGTCACAGCGTCTCAACACTACTTTCCGTGCAGCTCGTCTAGATCATGTGAGCGACGAACGAGATGCGATGCAAGAGACGGAAAAGCTAGCTCTTTCTAATCGACCATCACTTACAACGGGTCATTGGCAAATAAATATCTGATATTGAACAGATGGCGCCTGTCATCACAGCGGCGGGCTGGCTTCCTTGACCGATGCCTTGGTCCCTATGTACTCGTTAGGGGTGCCAGAAAGAAAGCTCAATATTAAGCAGCCTGCCGAGGACAGAGAGGTCTGTGATCTGATAGGCCCGTTGACTCTGCAATCTCTCCAAGTCACGTCGCTCGGCAGGGATTTGCAGGTCCGCTCATTTGGTATGTGTCAGGGCTTTATCAACACTCCGCTCCAATTCTTGAGATGGATCGAAGCATGCACACACAGATACACCAACAGTATGATGACATCCAATTGCAGTGCTTGGGCCCAACTCCTCATCTTTCACTGGCTTTTCGCAGCTGTTCTGGGCTCCTGGGTACGGCAACCAAATGTCTCGGTTTAATATCCTCCTTACATACCTGGCCACGCATTCCATGCCCGCCTGAATCTAGCGCACCACGTCTGCTGCAGCATGAGCATCAACGATGTAAGATGAAACGACTGAATTGCGACACATTCGTCAAGCCTGGACACATAATTCGCCTCAACAAGGTATCTTATGGCCAATGTTCGCGTTGGCCAGTGATCAGAGATCGACTCTATCACCACGCCTGACAACTCATGACTGCCCTGCAGCTCCCGTTCGTTTATGGCTGGAGTCTTTTCACGTGAAGCAGACTTGACGCGGCTTGCCGGGTTGGTCAAAGTTGTCTCCCTTCAAAACCCTTCCCTTCCTTCGGGCGGGACAGCCCTTGCGGCCCGACGCGCACCTAGAAGCCGCATGCCCCGTAACTATGGCTCAGACCACCCCAGGTCAGGTCCACACCAAGGAAAACCCGCCACCACTGCGTCAATTTAGGCACTGCGTCAAGTCATGTAACGAACGATACATACCTGTCACTTGCTTGCTTACCGACAATTCAATCACAAACTTGCATTTCTTGCTAACCTTGAATTTGCCATGGATGATTATCCTTGGCCCAAACCAACCACCTCGCCTCACTTTGCGAATCCCGTCATCATGGGTCAGAGCACATTCAAAACTATCCCCTGCATTTTGCCCGAATAGGCGTCTGTGGTGAGGCTCCAAGGATAGGCATTCCAGTGTCAATTGACTCGATAATCCAACAGATTTGGTTAACGGAAAGCCCCGTCATCTTCTTGCCGTCAAAAGAGACGACGTCCATAAAACGGCAGAGGCATTAGTCAGCGAGTGCTTCCGGCTTGAGGGTTTAGCGGTCAGCAACCTAATTATGGCTAAGCCTGCTTCCTTCAAAGCAAGCATGGTCTGGCACGAAGGTGTGGATTTTAACATCCCACAGGCATCAAAGATGCATATCGTCCTGCACAAGCGAGCAAAAGCGTAACATCGTGCAGTGCTGGTCGGCGTTGTTCGACAAGGTCATGGACAAACTCTGCATCACTGACGAATGGGAAAGAGAGGGTATGGGCGTACAGGCGCCAGGACGGGAGGAGCCTTTTCTGTGAACGGCTCAGACCATATCTGTTCGTGTACTCGTGAAATCGAATCCCCAGATGCGATTTACCAAGGGCTTGGGGGCCTCGACCTACTGAGCACATAATCTGACGCAACCGACGTGTTGGCCCATCCTACCATCCATGACGCTGGTGACCAGGTTGTTGCAGCGAAGAACGCAATCGCAGGCCGCAAAATCACCGGTATCCTTTTCTTTTGACAATAGCTTATTTACTTTTTTATGCACAAAGAAAAGGCGGCTGTGGTTTTTCAGCTGATGAGTGTTATGGAACGACTTGTTGATGCTCCGCAAATAATACCAGACACCCCCTCAAGACAGACTTTCATTGCCCAAAGCTAAAGGAGCCCCGAAGGCCGCCGCTCCCGTGCCTTGGATGTGGCTAGGAATAGAAGGATGGGATTCGTCTTTGATTGGCTCGCTGCAAGTCACTAGAAGAAGCACCGGCGTTGATAGCGCCTAGATTTCTATTCCGGTTTCCAGAGAACCGGAGCCTTGCTCCACAGTCAGCGTTCGTGACACGCAACGATCCGGCATCCAGCGACTTGGTGCGGTCTGGTGACCAACCAATGGCTGAGTCTAACCCCAGGCTTGTCTTGCCGAAGGATTCGACTTGTCGGTCTGCAACTTGTCACCTCCAGCCACCACAGTGTTTTCTGCGTTTGGGTCTTTTAAGTTCTTGGCTCGGTACGGCCAACTCCGTAATCGGGACTTCATTCGGCCATCGTTTACAAAGCGTGCTCTGCAGTACGGTCAATGGTCAATGGTCATACAGTCATACTCAAGTTCATCATCTGTCTGCAGCAATTTACTATGTATGGATGCTTGCATTGGTGTTGGTTGGCATCAGCCACCAAATCCCCTGTCAATCAGTAATCACCTCGTTTCAGACACAACGCCATCCAACACTTAAAAAATGCCTCTAGCCTGGGCAGCATTGACTGAGTACTAAGACTTGAAGTTTTAGAAGAAGGCCATCAGAGCACGCAATGATTTCTTTTCTCCGCACCACCTCGCCAGTAGGAAGACCAAATTCAACAAGACAGCAAACCAACACGCCAATGAGCATCCTGAATCAACCCTCAGTGTTTCTCTGGCAAGGTATCTCGTGCCGTGTGGAGGGCTACATAATCATACAAACGAAGAAACAGAATTGGACCACAAGGTGTGAAACTGGCGAGGGGCAATGTTGAGGGGTCATCGGACGTGCATACCAATACTCCTCCCCATTGAGTAGTGTGTCATGACCCGATCTAAAGCGCAGGGCACCCGTTCTATTGGGTTTATCTGAAGCCGTACTGTGTGCTTTCTCGTGCCTGACTGGTTGCTTGTCCCAAGCCAACTCTGGCGCCGATGAGTGAGCGTGGAGCTGAGTGTCGACCTGCATGAGTCGTGTGGGTGCCCGTCACCTGGTCCCTGTCAGAGAGGGGTACCAACCCGAGAAAATGCCAAAAATCATTGAGGGCATAGCGATGAAGCAGGGATGAACAGATGGAGCGCTGCTGGCTGATACCTCGTGCGTGTACAGGGTTTTACAGCGCGTTTGGTTGTCAAGCCCGGCGCTATCTTGAGAGTTGCGGGTTGAACCGCAGTGCATTCATGGATAGATGCCACCCAAGGGGGCCCTTGTGGGGGTGGATGGAAACCGACCTACGTTTATTCAGATCAAACAGTATTCAGTATTGTCGCAATGGCATACTCTACTGGTATTTGCATTACATATAGAAGGCATGTGTTAACAAACGAAAGTCGTGGTATCGAGGCCCATCATTCCGTTTTCAGTCAGTCGGGCCCTGCTCCAGCCATGATGCAGACGTGCAATACCAGCAGCGTCGGACAATGCAGGGTAGCCTTTGCATATGTACACCGCGATTTGATATTTTTCCAGATTCGATAATCCAATGCGAGGGAGTCGCTGTACAACGATGCAGACTCAATGAAGCGTCTCGCCGAGTTCCAACTCCGAGACAACTTCGCATTGTGTTGGTTTTTGCAGAACTTCGCATCCGCCGGACTTATCAAGATGCAGAACAGATAATCCCGAAGGCGAGGGTTAGCGAAGCGGATCACCTCAGTCGACTAAGTACTATTATGATGTGCATTGGATCACTGAAGGCGTGAAGCGTGCAGTCTATGAAATAGATTGATCATGGAATAAGGTTACTGACCTGCCAGGTGGGCAATTTCCCCTTGAATCGCCAAGCAAGACCTGGAGCCACCAAACCCTGGGTTGAAATAGTGAACAAGAGGCGCACAATACTGATGCTCACCGCATAACGCAATCAATTACCACTGAGTAGCTTTTCTATCTTGGTGAACTTATGCAGCGCCTCACGCCGGCCGCATTACATGGCTCTTTGTTTGCCTGTCCAAAGCTCCTGCGACAGCATGCATAGCGGTGAGCAGACGCAACTAAATGCTTGCCGAAACTGCGTGTCAGCTTGTTGCTTGTCGCCCAGCATGACCCATCTTCGTTCAACCGACCCCGCGTCCATGGAAGGCTAAGAAAGGTGGCGTGAACTGTCCGAATCTGGCCGTATCTAACATGAATAGCTATCTGCCACGAAGTGTTGTTCCTTTTTTCGTGTGTTACAGCCTACTGTATGAGAAGGGCACTTCACTTGGCTGTAAGGTTGGGGCTGACTACATGGATGAGTACCACATGGATACTCATGGGGAAGATGCAATTGAAGAAGAAAAAAACACAAAAAACAGCGCGTGTTTTGTTGGATCTGGTACGTGATGTCATGTACCCACGATGTACCCTTCTGCAATCCTCATGTCAATTCACCGACACCGCTATCATGTTGCGCATCTTGTGCCACTGTGCGGCAGAGCCTCTACCCATGGACGACTTCGGTGTTGGAGCTAGAATGGGTGGGGGACGAATGAAATCAGAGGCTTAAGGCTCACTCACTTACTGGCATAATGGTCCCAGCGTTTCAGTGTCCCAGGACCCTAGCATACAGGACAGCACCAACGCAGGCCGGACCGTCCCAGGTATCCCAGCGTCGTGCAGCCGCGATCGCTCAAGACCTTGGCCCTGATCCCGTCATCCCGGAAAGTCGTCATGCACCCACCCATTTCATCTTCACCAAGCCGTGTCAATTTCTTATCAACATCGAGTTGAAGAAAACAATCGCCAGTATCATCAGCTGTAAAGAGGAAATGATAAATTTGCCGTGTTCCGCCCGCACAGTCAGATAAGAGCTAAGTTCCTGCCGGTTTGAACAGCATTGCTATCTGGTACAAATGCTCAAAGTCAATCTGGAGATGCCAGATAACGAACGGAGAAGACACATTGGATGGGGGCTGGCACCAAATAACGAGATATCCATGTTGGATCAAAGGCTAACAGTGGTGAACTGTATGGGAAGGGGAAAAATCAACCACTGCACGCAACAGAAAGCGGTCGAGTTGCATGAATGATACCAAGGGATTCGCATGAAAAAGGTACACTAACTAATTGCGTCGGCCATTTCCACTATCGTCCTCCAAGGCTCAAATCCGCCGCACCGAGGTCCAGCAAGCGAGTACAGAAGCAGCCAGGTCCCCACGTCTGTTACCAGGGTTGGGGTTTTGGCACACGCTTCTGGCTGCCAACACCATCATCATCATTCATAGGGATACCCCTGAGGAAGCCAGGCTGGTTATGCACCCAACATCTGGCACGCCTGGCACACGCTGGTGATGCATCCTGCGGCCGCCTCTGCAACCCGCCGTCGGGAACAAGCGCGGAGCCCCAGACCACGTAGAGGCTCAGGGCTCTAGAAACCCCAAGACCATCCGCCCACAGTGCGACGTCCTGGCAACAGCATCTACAGACTACGTAGGCTCTTCTGCTCTCCTGGCCTTGTTTCCAACAAGAGCACGACAGGTTTTCAGGAACGACCCCAGCATTGTTGTGCTGGGCCTTGATTGGACAGCCTCTCAGTTGTAATCTCGACTCGATAGAAAGACAACCTTCATGATCTAGTCCAAGGCCAAGCATTGCAAATTCGTCTTGCCCTGCCTCGTCCATATTCTTGACTTGGTTGGATACGATGTCTCTGGTTAGGCTGATGCCATATCTAGCAAGTCACTTCTGAGGTCAGGGTACATCTCATCTCTGATAGGTTCGGCCGTTCCCAAGCTATCAATGCCCACCTGTCCAGTTCTTACGTACGTCTATCATCCACGATTCTCACAAACGGGCCTTCACGAGCTTTTCAACCACACTTTTTCTTGGTTGAACTCACTCGCACAATGTTTGTCTCCCCTGGTTGAAATGGTCCACATACAAGATGTTTGCCGGTGCACGCACACGCACACACACGCTCAGTTGAACCCCTCCACCTTTTGTTTCTCCAAGGTCTGGTGCTTGTCTGCTTAGCGGATCCGGCGTTTGTTCAGTCATGAGAACTCCATCTATAATCTGTTGCGAGATGCAGCCTACATACACCTTCGATGGTTGAGACGCTTGGAGCACTGCTCTGGACCGAAACTCCAGCTGGGCTTGTCCGGCGCCTCCTTGATCGGATCCACCACTATTTGTGTCGCCGCCTCGGCTGTTCAATTACCCCTCGACTGCTGTAAGGTACCATCAATTATGCTACAGCCAAGTCTTGATTTAAGCGCAAGGTGGTGTCGAGGCTGTGACCTTTTCCGCAGGCCAGGCAGTGGGCAGTAATATGACGCGGGATATGTGCTTTCTGTCTGTATGGTTCATTCATCCAGTGCAAAGTAGCGTATCGTACCCTGTGATGCCTATGCTCTATCCTCCCTTCTCCGGCTTATGCGAGGACATGAGCTGGTTTTGATATCACGTACTATCACATACGTGCCTTTCCATACCGCTGGGACGGATGCGCACGCACAACATTGGCAGCCCACAAGTCAAACAACCACACCAGTGACACTCCATGATACTTGGCATCTCCTCGCAATGATACCTTCTGACTAACACCGTTGATGCCGAGTTCGCTCAGCTCTTCCACCCGTTGTCAAAGGAAACAGTATAGGTCTCATCTCTTCTGCTAGAAAGATGTTATGTTGCCCTTCTTACGTATTCTCAGGTTCTTGGCCCGCCTAATATTACCATCATATACTGCTTGTGTCCTGTTTCAAAACGCCCGAACCTATCATTCGCTGGCCTCATGACTGGTGGTGATTGAGCCGGTAGGCGTCAAAGCGGCGGGCGGCGAACGAACCTTGTGGTAGTTTGACCTTCCATTTTATATACACACGTTACAGCTACGGGAATTAAACCTTGAATTGCCGCGTCTTTGCGGGTTGATACCAATTTTGGATCTATTCTGACGCACTCTGGACGCGTTAGGCCGAGCTCTACGTGTATGACTGTGTCTGTTCCATCCAACACCCACCGCTCTGTTGTGATCACGAAGTAGGAAAATCGGCTAAGAGAACGGGGCAACATGAGCTGAGTTCGAGTGAGCCAGCCGAATGCCAAGAGCGAGGATTGTGAGGCAACGCATGCTTAAAGAACAAAACAGACGAGTCAAGTACAATCATTGCCCATGCTGACTAGCCAGCTGGACAATATTATACAGAAACCAAACGAGACGAGACAGGTGAGAAAGGGAGGCGCCGTGCCCGTTGAGATGTGGTTGGCCGACATTCCAGCCCAAGTCTGATTCTGTCCAGGCATATTTTATTTACCCCTCGCTTATTTTTGCTTTACGTCGGTGTCAATGACTGAGAAGTAAGAAGTGCCCTGCACGGATACTTTTTCTCGAAAGAATTCTTTTTTTTGTGAAGAACTAGAGACATGAGAGGCTTGAACCGGTTGAAGGCGATAACCTTGGACGCCGCCACGGATATCCAGCTCTCCCGAGCAAGCCTCTTTTTTCTTGCTAACAAAAATATGCCAAGGAGAGCCGCAGCCCTCTACCGTGTCGCGTCACCTGTTTGAATCGAGGCCCCCGGTCCAGAAGAACAAAGAAGATACGGTACGATAGATATTTGGCCAATCGCTTACGGTCCGTCCCTCGAGGCGTCGATGACTACGTATGACCAAGTAATGGTTGTGACCATAACCATGACCATGACCATGACCATGAGGCTAGGAATCCATAGTATTATTGTTATATGTAGTAGCGTAGCCTGGTGTAGCCTTGCTTGTCCTGGCACATCCCATCGACTGACTTAACTAGTACAAAGAATGGAAGCTTACTTGGAACTGTACCCGTCACTAATGCCACCTCAATTCATTATTGACTTGGTAGGTGTTCAGCTACCAAGCTGGTCATCTCATCTCCCGTGCTGGGCTGGCTTCTGGCCCTTGACTTTGACGCCAGAAACGCCCCAGACCAGTCTATGCTTTGTGCTTTTAGTCAACTTTCAGATGTTATTGCCTGCCCTTTTTGTTAAGCATTAGCAAAGTAAGGTAGCCAGTCAACCATTAAAATAAGTGGCTTGTATCAGAATAGACCATTAATTTATCTTAGGCTCATACTCTTTAGACTGGGTTTGGATACCTACCTAATGACTGCACTGCCAATCTCGTCTTTTCTGTTCCGTTGCTTTCCTTTCATCCACTCCATACTAATAAGGTACCTAGTCTGCTGGGTCAGGGCAGAATGCTGCACCTACCTAGCGGGTACAGTACCTGCCTGCGTGCCTGCCTACAGTACCTAAAAGCTTACAGTGTAAGTGACCTAGTAAGTGAGTAAGGTACCCAACCCCGACAGGACCTGCCCGCTGTCCATAAAGTGTTTTTTGGTGCTAGCTGGGGCCGGTTCCCTGGGAACGGCACGACACCGGGCCATCCGTCCCATTTACTCCCGCCCTGGTCTCCGCCACTTGCCCACTTCACACCCTAAAAACTCCCTTCCATCCTTCCTTCTACACCTGCACTGCACTGTACCGTAATGCGCTACCACTACCACTACACCTGCACCTGCCCTCGCACAAACCCTCTCACTCTCTGGCTGTTTGTTAGACCCACACCACCTACCTAAGAGTGAAGTGCCCCTACTTATGGTGCGCGCGCTGTGTCGCTCCCCACTTCCCTGTCGCCGCAATTGCATGGGATAAGGCACCTTCTGAGTTGTAGGTAGGGCAGTTGGGTTACTTTAGCAGGTACCTGTAATAATTGGCGTGGAATAGCGCCTGCCGTGTACCTACCCTCACCTTCACTTCACACTTCACCCTCTTACTTACCAAAGCTCTCTCTCACCTTTTCATCTTACCTGATCTTTCCACCAACATCCATATCTCCCATATCTTCTTCAACTTCTGACCTTCTTTTCTCTCTATCAACAGAGCAGCACGGTGAACCACGACGTAACAGCCAAAATCTCTTGATACCTAACGTTGGATCAAGGAAAGTGGACTTGGTGCAGGAACTACGAACCAAGTGGTCTCTGAAGAAAGAAAAAGAAGAAAAAAGAGAGGAAAAGCAAAAAAGGACGTCTAGCTTCGATCCGATTCTTTCGTCCGCCAGAGACATCTCATCATCAACTCGGTCTGCACGTACGCACGCTCTCTGTGGGATATCTCCTCTTGCAGACACACACAGCACAGCAAGACGAGACAGCAAGCAAGCAGTACAGTAGGAGGGAGACAGTACATATTTTGTCTCTCACCTGACTATTTCCGCACCCCCAAGACCAAGGGAAAGGAAAAGAGAAAAATAGGGCCCAGAAGTGCCCCTCTTTAATTTTTTTATTTTTTCCTTTTCTCACACCCAGTCAGTCCCAAGTCTCAAATCAATCCCAGTCCAAAGCAAGTCCCTCTCAAGCAAATCCACAATCCCCAAAACCCCAGGCTCCAGTTACGGTTGGGTGGTTCCTGGTTCCTCCCACGCACCGACGCACGCCGCCGCCGTGGATCAGATTGGATCGGAGGTTCCTCCCATCCATTCATTCCCTTCTCTCGCTATAATTGTCGGCCTGTCCCGCCGCACTCTTCCCGCCCACGTCAGAGACCATTTTTACTCTCTTCCGCCTCTCGGGAACCACAACGTCCGTCCATCAGTTCGACCAGGCTTTGGATTGCGGTTCCAAGACCTCGTGGAATCTGCTGTCATCTCCCGCCGAGACATTCATTCGCTCGCTCATTCTTGACTCGTAGCAGGAATCAGCCATCCCGTCGACTTGACTTGACTTGCAATACATACAACAGGTACACCCGGCACACACGCGCGACAGGGCCACCAAAGAAAAGGGCAGCCGGTCAGGATCTCGACGACTTGGATTAATTACTCGACCACTTCCACCACACTCCGTCTTGGTCTTGAATTATTTCCACCACCCAATGCTTATTCGCAGAGACGTCCTTCAGCACATTCAACTTAACGCAATTGGTATCAATACCGCTGACCGCATTTGCCCGTCTGCGGCCCCTTGCGCCTCAACATAGCATGGCCGACGACAGCTACCGAAAAGAGTATCCCCAGCAGAGCCGCCCAGACGACACTCATTCTCGACCCCAGTCGCATTATCCCCCTCCGCCGGATACCACCCAGCGGCCTTCCGACGCTCCTCCATCCACCATGGCCACATCAGTCACTTTGCCCTCTATTCACGATTCTCGCGGCTACGGCCCGCCTCCAGGAGCTGCAGGACGTGGCTATCCCGACCCGCGATATGCATCTCCTAATACTGTCAACGGTTACCCACCTCCCGGCCATCAACCTCCTCCGCCTGGTCAACCTCAACAGTATCTTCCACCTCTCCAGCCACAGTCTGACCCCCGATCCTCGGCCTACCCTCCTCCTCCACCCGATCAACGAGGTGGTTACTACGATGATCGCCGTCCTCCATATGGACAAGAGCCGTATGGCTCAGATCCCTACTATGCTTACTACCGCGGACAGCCTCCTCCCCAGGGAGCTCCGCCACCAAATGGCCATCCGGGCTATCGTCACAACGTCTATGAGTATCCTGGACCTGGCAATGCGCCCCCTTTGACACAGGCAGCTCCTCGCCAGCGAACTTCAATTGCTTGCAGATACTGCCGTAAGAGAAAGGTTTGTGACTGGCTCCGTCCGCGGTTGAGAAATGTTCTGTTGCTCAAAAACGCTGACTTTCAATAGATTCGTTGCAGTGGCTACCAGAGTGCTCCCGGAGGCAAGTGCCAGAACTGCGCCCGTATGAACCAAGAATGCATCTTCCAGCCCGTATCTTCGTCCAGCTCAACAGCCTTCATTCCCGTATCAGCACTCCCAGGAGGGGTCCCTCCAGGTACTCAGCTGTTCGGTGCTTATGGGCAACCATTGGCACCAGGGACCGTCCCAGCGCCTCCACCGCCCCATGCTGCTTACCAGCATTCTAGTGCCCCCCCTCCTCCTGGAAGTTACTATCCACCTGTTCAGTCACCAACAGAATCTTTCTCATCTTACGGCGATGCGAGAACCGATGACGGTAGCCAACTTGCAGGGCGACGTCGCCGTAGGACATCCGAGGAACAAGATGACGCCTACAGGCTGCCTCCTCCACGAAGCGCCGTAGACGAAGACCCACGAAGAAGGTCTCCGGCTGAGTTCTCAAATCACAGCAGCCCCGGTGGAGTTGGATATCCACCGTATCAGGGTGCAAGACAGAGCCCCCGAAACCCAACAAGCGGCAGTTTGCCTCAAGCCGCAGCGACTGGTAGCTATGCAGCTTCTGCACCCGGCGGTCGATCTCCGACAGGCCAGAATGGGTCAAGTGGTGCGTCCACCCCCGCGAGACAGGGACAGCAATCCCAAGGAGGAAATGCATCGATTATGAGTCTGAGCAACTTGGTAGAGAAGAACGACATCGATAAGACCATGATCGACAGGCTTAACCGACCTGCACCTGGCCAACCAGCCGTGAGACGAGATGCCAGCCGCTAATGAGATGACGGAGTGAGAGTTGACGCTGCCGGACAGGTCAACGGGGAGGGTCGAAATTACATACGACAACGCTTGCCGACGAGTCTGTCGGTTTCCGCTGGAAGGCTGCCGACAAGTTGATAACGATTGCATTGTGTTTTAATACCCTTTCCGATTCGATTCCACGCCTACATTTTCGTTGACCGGGAAGTGACAGGAGCGTGCGTGGCTTGAGAGAAGAAAAAACAAAAAGCGGAGGGGGAGCGCGATAACAAATACAGGACAAGATGTCGGGATCTAGAAAAAGACGCGAGTTTGGCAACAAACAAACAACCCCTCCGCTCGGTTCTCCTATGTTTTGTTTTGCCGGACTCTTTGTTACGCGGAATTTGATTTAAGTGCATTTCATTGCCCTTGCTTGACAGACAGTTCGCTTCTCAGGGGGAGAAAAGGATTTTGCCCGAAAAGCAGCCACTGCGAAGTCGTTGTATTCTTTTTAATCGGTCGGTCAGTATGTGTTTCCAGGAAAGACGGATAGCCTCACGGCACCATACGGTTTTGTTTTTTATTCATGCTGATGCTTTGTTACGCTTGTACATTTGGGTTGGTTGTGTTATCTCTTCCGCTACTGTTGCCGGCTGGGTAGATAGAGAGAGATGGAGAGAGGGCGAGGGCTGTAGCAATACGGTCCCGTGTTACGTTTACAGGTGTTCAGGGAGGGAAAATGGAGAAGAGAGAAAGGTCGGAGGAGAGGGCGTCGACAGAGGGTTGTCGGCAAGCAAAACAAACACGGACGGCAATGGCAGAGCTCAAGGCTACAGGCGGAGGATGATAGCAAAGGATGCGGGTGATTTTGAAGATTCCTGTTGGCATTTGTTGCTTTTTTTGTCTAGCTACGTAACTGAGAGTATTAACCGCAATGATCAGAACCCAATAGGGCTATGGTCATGTACATATACAAGAACTACTGTTGAGGTGGATAATTATGACTATGGGACTGTATACGTGATATGATCGTGATACACATGTGATAAGTGATTGGAGACTGACTGGACTTGCTTTCGAGCCCATAAAGCTCAGCTCAGCTCGGCTCGGCTCTTGGTTTCTAGCCTTGGTGGCTAGGTAGTGTTGCTGTCCATCTAGAGAACTCAGCCACTGATTGGCTTCTTACGAGAACAAGTTCAGGCGGAGAAACACGAGCAAGGGGCCTAGCCAATGAAAGACTTGAGAGTTAATGGCACAACCAACCGACCAACAGGTGGCTTTTTCAAGTTGGCACTGACATGACAGACATTGACTGCTGAGAGTGGATTTGGTGATGTACTAAAATCAAGCCAGACACTATGCCATTTCTTTGGGGGAGACAGACTTCTCGCCTAAGGCAGAGGAAGGAGGGGAGGTGATCAAGAAGCGGAGACTGGACGCAAACAGCTACTGTAAGAGAGGGGATGAGAGAGACCACAGGAAGCAAGCAAACGCAGTTAAGCCAAGGGACCAGGGACAGGGACAGGGGACTTGGACACTAAGAATTAGCAACCAAGAACTAACCAATGGATCAGGGAACAGGCCTCTTGTAGGTTGGTAACCTCCAGACCTACAGTATGAGAGCTAAGGGGGTGAGAGGCCCCAACGCAAGTAATCGTGTGCCACCCGTAGAGTCCCGGCGGATACGCGGCAGATACCGCACTGAGATTTACAAGGGTATTTACCTAAAGGTACTGGGGAGTACAGTACGAGACTTTTTTTGAATTTGAATTTGAATTTGAATTTGATGATGACGGACTATGGACGGGCATGTAATGTACCTGTGAGTTTGGGGCACGGAAGCGGGAAAGGCGTCTGCAGTAGCAAACCTACAGCGCAGCTGATGTTGATTGGAGATTGGGTTGGATGGACAGTGCCAACTGTTGATACGGTACCGCCAACAGGGCAGATGACAGATACCTTAGAGTGAGCGTTTACTAATCGAGTCTAACTCAGCACCTTGACCAGAAAATCAAGAGAAGAGGGAAAGGAATGGCGGGTGTTCGGTAGACAGACAGAGACAGGATGAGCGGCTCTTTGTTTGCTATGGAACCCTCTGATTTAGTTCGTTAGTTAGTTAGCTAGCTAGCTTACTTGACATACATACTGAATAAACGGTGAGCTAAGAAGCAGATGGAAGACTTGAGGGGGTGTGATATGCAAAAGACTCAATAAAGGAGGGGAGAGAGGTAAACACCAAGTCAGTCACTCAGTCAATCCACATACATACATGAACAGAATTGATATTAACCACTACCTAGACAATACCAGTCTGGACTCGATCATCAATGGCATATCAAAATGCATGCAGCCTTGCGGCATGTATGCAGCGCATTGCAGTAGTCTAAGGACGATGGCTGGCTGATGGTACGGGTAACGAGTTAGCTACAGTAGGTAGTTACAGTAGTGAGTTTGATCTGCCTGTCTACCTACCCAGTTTTGCTTACTCTACAGTAGCCGTTAACGTGATGTTGATCACCTAATTCAAGGGCGTGTGTGTGCTATTCTGCTTGTGTGCGTCTGTGTGCCTTGTCAAGGGGGGAAGGGAGCAATACTGAGAGACACTATAGTACTTCCCCCCTCCATCGGACTATTCCCACCGCCCTGTGCTCCCTCTCTCTAGTCTCTTCCCGGCCATCCCCTGTCAATCTTTGAAAAAAGGGCTTCTATGGAATGTTGGTCTGAGCACTTGAGAAGCTCAATTTGTACGGTATTTAGCGGGAGCGCAGGGCGGGAAAGGCACATGACCTTGGGCTGATGTGGTCATCAAGACATGGCATGGCATTGATAGTCTTGGCTTAATTAATGGTCTGAGCTTTGAAGATGTTTGCTTGCTTGATGGCGATGCAACTGTTTGATACTAACGTACAGTAGAGTACAGTACGTATGTAGTGTAGTGACATGGCATGTCCTTGCAAGTGCAAGATCAGGCACTGCACCCAGGGAATAGAACAGACGAGACCAAACTCTCGCCTCAGGTACAAGCCGTAACGTAGATTAGCGGACGATTTCATAACCGTGACACTGGTCACGAATCAATGAATGGCCCGAGCGGTTACTATTCTAAGCTCAAACGTGGCCATGTTCTCGAACAAATTCATGATGCTCCAAGCGTTGCTTTATATCTTTTTGGCATGGAAGATACGATAAAAATATCTGATAACCAAAAAAGAGAGAGAAAAAAAGAAAAAGTGGTGTTTTCTCCTGTCTGTATATTGGTATTACAGTGGGTAGGTTTGGAGTCAGGGGTTATAATGAAATCCCTTCTGTCATGGTGCATCACAATTCCAGGGACCCGGTTTGCCTCTCGTGCTCACTCTACCTATTCGGTTCTGTTCTATTCTTTTCACTCACTACAACGGCGGCGAGTTAGGGCCAGGGCAGGGCTGGGCTATCTTACCGAAAGAGCATGCATGGCATAGGGATAGGAATAGGGGATAGAATAGGTCTAAGCAAGGGGAACTATGACCGGCACCGCGACCAAGAAGAGAGCAAACTCCAGGGGGGCGTGTGGCAGTAATTGAGTAGATGGTGATCTGATGAGGCGGCAAGGTTTTGCTTGGACTGTGCTTGGCCTTTGTGTTAGGCGTACTCTGAATACCTAGAGTAGAAAAGAAAAGGGAGCAAAAAGTGGAAATGAGTCAAGCCAATTCGGCCAAGGGAACATCCGTAGCTACACGGGCAACGGGCCAAAGGGGGCGTGTTAGTCAATGTCTGAGACAAGAGAAGCAGTTGGTGATGATTGTGGTTGTGATTGAGCTGAGACTAAGACGGAGAGGACAGATTCCGCTCGTTGATTGATATTGGTTATGCGATGCAAACTGTAATGATCAACAGTAAGGAAGTCTGCAAGATTGTAGGCATATCCTTGCTGAGCTGGCCATGGCTTGACTCGAGCTATGTTATCAACAAGACATTGCAATCTTCCTCTGTCAGTGACTGGAATGCGGGTAAGTTGTGATAGTCGGCCACTCAATGTGGCCTGCCGCTGTCAAAAACGAGGCCTGATGAGGCTATCCACTGTAGAGTTTACGATGAACTTTTGTGGCACACTAAAGAAATATCGTCAGAATCTGGGGAATGTCGTTTAGAAAGAGTATTCTTCGAGTTGATGCGGACAAAGTCTCCATGCCTCGAGTTATATCAGAGTTTCAAAGTGTATGATTCTATTTGTTTACTGCAGTGGATTGCGATAATCAAAGAGGCCAGCTTGTTACGGCATTTGATAGACAATAGGAGCCGACACACGAATATCCATGGAAAGAAGGAATAGAAAATAATAGAGATGTTACTTCAAATGCCAATGTAGAAGCAAAAGTGCATTCTTGAATTGTATACAGTCAAAGGAATGCGGGTGGCCTCAAAAACAACCAGAGACAGAAAAAAGGGGTTCACAAGATGAAGTTATACATACCAAACTAAACCATCTAAACCGCGAGATTGCAGTGGATCAAAACCACTATGGACCGTGCCGACGGAACGAGACGATTTCCAAGACATTAGAGAATGGAGGGAGGG
>JAALXK010000103.1:0-544688 GCA_012977745.1 Fusarium anguioides | reverse complement strand
TTTCTCACCTTCCCTAAACACCATTATACGCCTCTTGGCCCACACGATTTGATCCATGGAGCCAATTGTCTCACACGATGGTAACTCCATCAACACCTCAAACAACAATGATACTTCCGTTTCCGAAGTTTATGGCGATCCCGTTTCTGATTTGCACTTGACACTTTGGGATCTCTTTCAAGACGCTGCAGCTTCAACACCCGATGCGGATGCTATTGTCTCTCTATGGCAGCCACAGCAACTCTTGTCAAACGATCATCACCAAACCTCAAATGGCACTAACGAGTCATACCTGAGATGGAGCTATTCAGAGCTCAAGGGAAAGGTAGAGCGACTCGCCGAGTCTCTACAGAAGTTGGGTTGTCAGGAGGGAATGCGGCTGGCCGTTGTTCTCGGCAACTGTGCGGAATGGGGGCTTTTCTTTTGGGCGTCAGCCAAGCTTCGTATGTCTTTTGTCCCTCTCGATGCAACGGTTCCCCGAGATGCAAAAGCTACGATACTGTCCGTTAAGCCACATGTGGTGGTGGCACAAGATGTAGAGGGCGCGAAGGCGCTCGATCTCTCTGGTGCTGGGGTTGCAGTGTGTATACTGTGTGCAGGGGAGAAGTTCGACAACTGGCTAGAATTGTTTCATGTTTTACATGCTACCGAGCAGCAGCAGTTGACTACCGACATCAAGAATGGTGTTGAAGCGACAGACGACAAAGTAGCATTAATCATCTTCACCAGCGGAACAACCGGTCAACCCAAAGGATGTGGACACACGGATCGCAACCTCGTCTCCCAGTGCTGCGACTTTGACCCTGAGGTCAACGCTGAAGGACCGTTAAGATGGCTTATCCACACACCCGTCTCGCACATCTTCGCCATCAACAACGCCCTTCGCGCATGGCGCTGGAGTGGCACTGCTGTGTTTCCCTCCAAGTCTTTCAACGTGGATGCCACGCTCAAAGCCCTCGTGCAAGAACGGTGCTCAATCATGTCCGCTACGCCCACGCTCGTCAAGGTCCTGATAGCACACCCCAGCTTTCCCAGCCCTGATCAGTTGGACCTTCGTATTGTGACTATCGGCGGCACATCTATCTGCTCAGACGATATTCAACTGTGCAGAGAGGGTCTTGGTGCCCAAATGGCCATCCAAGTATTTGGTATGAGCGAAGGTGCTCCTCTCATCACTTGGCAAAGATCAGATCCAGATCTGGTTGACAGCTGGCATCCTGGTGTTGGCAAGGTTCTTCCGGGAGCAGCTGCGAGGATCTGCCGGCCCGAAACACGGGAAATACTACCTCGATCGGAGATCGGAGAATTGCACATTGGCGGAACATCCGTCATTACCAAGTATTTCAACAGGGATCCCGATGGATCCATGTACAGCGATGAAACGGGCAACTGGTTAGCCACTGGAGACCAAGCCAGGATCGATGAGAAGGGCGTCGTGTATATTCTCGGCCGGTACAAGGATCTAATTATTCGTGGCGGAGAGAACATCTACCCTATCAACATCGAGCGGGAACTCTTGCAACTCGATGGCTTGCAGGTAAGTTCAACATAAAATGAATGCAAGCATCCCCGTCTCTGACACTTCATTAGGTTCAAGTTGTTGGTGTACCAGATGAGCTGGCTGGCCAGGTTCCCGTTGCTATCGTCATTCTACCCGAAAATATGACAAAATCGCAAGTCATGGAAAAAGCAAGGAAAGTCGACCAGCGCTATGCCCTCGACAGCGTTTATACCCTACAAGAACTTGGTCTGGCGAGCTTTCCTTTGACATCTCTTGGCAAAGTCAAGAAGCAACAGCTCAAAGCAAAAGTCCTCGAGCTTCGACAAGAACACAGTGCACCCAAGGTTCAACCTGTTAACGGAGCTACAGCGCCGCCATTTGTTGACAAGTTGCTGGAAATTTGTGAGCAACTCACTGGCACTCGGCCTTTGGTAACAGATAGTTTCAAGTACCTAGCCGACAGCATCACCTTGCTGCGCTACTGCGACAATGTACTACGTGTCTGTGGTCAGAGACTCTACCTACAAGACTTTATTGAGAACGATACAATCGAGAAGCAAGCGCATCTCCTTTTGTCTCGAAAGATGCAACAGGCTCGTCTTGTCATTACCCCAGAAATCCCCAAGTTCAGCCCACCTCAGCCTAAGCAGCAACAGTCCCAAACCCCAAGCTTCACTCCAGAATTTACGAGTGCGCCCAGTGAAGAGAAGGACACATTCTTCTTTGCCAAACGGGCGGTAGTACGTGCAGGCTTCTCCCCTTCCGAGATTGAAGACGTGCTACCGATCAGACACTCGCTCCATCGGACGGCGATTGGGTCACGGCCGCAGTCCTACCACAACCGCATGGTGTTTCGCGTCTGCAACGTTGCGCAGCATCAGATTCTGCGCGCCCTCCAAAAGGCACTGACCTCGAGACCGATTCTCAGGACGATTGTGTTCCCTGCCTTGAATGGTGTTCCGTTCCACGCTGTACTGTCCTCGAGTTCTGCCCTCATTGAACAGCTTATTCACGAGGTTGAGGTCGAGACTGAGGATGATGCGTGGAGCATCTTCAAGGATGATTCCGTCCAAACTCATTCGTCGCCATTCATGTTTCATGCCAATGTGGTCAGAACCATGTCGGATGGTCAGCTATTTCTAAGCTTCACCTTCAATCACTCTGTTTTTGACGCGCTTTCGATTACTCAATGGCATCATGAGCTCGATCACTGGATTCGAGATATCAACATCCATATTCCCGCCTTGACTCCATATCGACTATTCTCCGACCTTTTCACGCAGTACGAAGACAGCGAGCCTGCGCAGAAGAGTGTCGCATTTCATGTAAAAAAGCTTCGAGGCGTATCCCGTTTCAACCACGCCTTGTGGCCACCTCAAAAAGCACCTGGCATGATGATTTGCAGCGATTCAGGCTCACCACTTGCCAAAGAACGTCGTAGGATTCGTGACAGAATCTGGAATGGCGAGTGGGACAGCCGCGCTCACGAGTTTCAATACCCAAGATCTGGCCGTGTCCTGGCCTTGTCAGGACTCACAAAGTTACAGGATGAGCATAATATTCACCCATCGCTCTTTACCAAGAGCGCTATTGTTCTTTTCAATGTTCTCCAAACTGGTTCCTCCCATGCATTTCTGAACACCTGGGAAAGCGCTCGTTCGTGGCCTTTTATTCCAAAGTGGATGGACAAGCTTCTTCCACCTGCGATGAGCATCGACGGCCCTACTGTTCAATGGATCTTGAACATGTTTGAAGTCACACGAAATGAGACTGTTCTCGAGTTCTTTCAGCGCATAGTGACCGCGAGCGAGGAGATCAAGCAGCATGAACATGTTCCATGGAACAAGGTTGTTCAAGCTCTCAGTGATGAAGGGCCAGCTGCAGTCGACGCATCATTCAGACAGGCTTTTGTCTGGGATGTTTCTATCGCCATGAGCTTTTCTAAAGGAGCTCAGTCCAACTTTTCTACGCTCGAGCCAATTGCCCGTTACGACTGGCCTGACTGGTACGTATAAACTTCCTCAACTCTCAACCCTCAACTAATGTGTCTATAGCGGGTTCTTCTGGAATGCTTTCATGATTGACGCGACCAACTTATACTTTATTGCTTCTTGGGACACGGCGCAGATGAACGACATGGAAGTCAATGGACATTGCGATGCTTTGTCTGATGTAATGCGAAAACTGTGCGATGAACGAAACTGGGATAAGAAATTGAGCGAAGTATTTCAACTATGATGAGTACACGAAGATCACGAAGGAATGGCCGGGCGTTTTTCTTTTTGGGACAGGAAGTTGAACCAAGTACATCGAAAATGCGAACGTTGTAACGGGTATCACTGAAGGGTATCGGAGGCGTTTTTGACCAATGTAATGTCTATCACTTGATAAATCAGTTCCGAGTTTAATCAAAATCTGGTGTTAAATTCTCCCCCCCCCTCCTTTTCCTTCTTTTCCCCTTTTGTTTCCTCTTCTCACTTTTGTTGCTCCCTCCCTCTATTTTTTCCCCCAAGTTTTGGTTTTTCTTCTTTTCTTCTTTTCGTAAGAGCGTCCTTAGCTCATCAAACTCCAAACTCCAAGCCCATCAATGTTCAAATTCAACAAAGTAAAATGATGCCTGCGATCAGTGCATCAGAACACCCCATAGCCACATCTAGTTCCCAGAGTCCTCAGGCTCCTCATTGCAAAGCAAAGAACAGAAGAAGCTCTTCGCGTTCTCTTTCTTCGTATGTTTAGAACTCTTCTGCTGATCCTCCTGGGCCGATTGTAGGCAATGTCCAGAGTTGTGATCTTGTTGATGTGCCTGAGTGTTATCGCAAATTTTCACAAAACGGCCATTGGCCAGAGTCTTGTTCATATCGATGAACTCATGCTTGATAGCGTAGCGAAAATCTTTATCACAAAGAACAGAGTATACCCAGTCGTAATATAGCTCTTGAACAGTGTGGGAATCCTCTCTTGGAAGTAAACCCCTGATGATTACAGGCATGCGACTGACGAAGTCGTTGAGGGCAATTTGTAGGACTCCAGAATCATCAATATTAGGATAGCGCTGAAACTGTTTACTGATGAAATCTTCGAGACGATAGAATTTAGCTATGTCACGGAGTGTAAAGCGTCCATCAGCCTGTCTGACACGTTTCCAGTCTGAGTTCCCGACGGGATACTTACAGGTGCAGCCTCCAATAGTGTAGCGCTTGTTATTTATGTCGTCTTGAAGCGCATCTTGCATGCCGCGTCTCCAGCGGTCGAGCATATCAAGGTGCTGGCTTGCAAGTGTAGGGTTATAGTCTGATTTTACCGTAGGCAGCATTGAACCCACCGTGATATCGAGTATCAAATCAACCGAATATTCAATCCATTTCCTCTCAACGGTGAATCGGTTTGGATGGGAGCGAAGGATGGTAGCCCGCAAGAACAGAGTCTCTTTCCGGAGATTGTGATAATCAATCTTGACTCCTTCTACCCAGTTTCCGTCAATGCTTGATGATACCACGTCCTCTGTGCTTGCAGGTCGGTAGAATTTGCCAGCAGGAGGTGCTTCATGACTTCGTCTACCTCGTTGATATATCTCGTATGGGTGTGCAAAGGATCCGAAATATGCGAGTGGGTCGGAGAATCTCAGGTCAAGGTCCCTTATCTTTTCACGGGCAACAGGGTCTGGTTTGTATTGCAGCTGGACCTGATCACTGTTTGGGAGACCAGGAGAAGGATTCATTGTGTTGAGAGCGTTGCTTGTAAACTGAGGGCTCACAGTGGCGTTGTCTAGGTCAGGCTGCGACCTGGCGTGATCTTGACTTTGATTAAGGTTAGGATGAGCCATAGGATTAGTTGGGACAGGCTTCCAGTCGTCGCAAACTTGGCTTTGATTAGGAAGAGAGTTAGGCATGTTCGAGAGAGTGAACTAGTTGTTTCCAAAGATTTTTGATGGAAGACTTGGGAGACTGTTGAGACAAGGGATGATTAAGAAGTTTGACAGAAGGCTCGAACTCTTCAGTGAACTTTGATGCTCGTAGATGGCTAGCTTTAGTGGTTAGTTGTTGGCTAGAGGTTTGGTCACTCATTTGCAGTGGGAGGTTGGTGGGAATAGTTCAAAGTGAATTGATTTGGTCTCGGAGATACTGGATTCGAGCCCCTTATATAGATAGACATTGTGAACAGTTGATTTTTCGTACTTAGACTGTTCGATAGATCAGTCGTAGTGTTCATTGCTGTTAAGAAACCCATCTGCGTGAATTCAAGGGTTCTCTGTTGAGCATCTTGTTCTGAGAGATGAACTCACACCTGTATCGATCATTCAATATCGCCCATCCAATGACAGACCATATGAACAAAAACATTGTCACCTTGGCCGAAAATCTTCGACTGTCTTAACCAGTCAAAGGGCCACTGAATGGCTGAACGCCGACACATTGACCACAACCCCCCTTTGTTATCAGTCCTTTGTTCGAAGAACTTCCCGCTGACGATCCCGGGTTGACTCTTCCAGCGCCCGATAAATAAATACCTGGCGCTTTCCTTCGGTCTAAGGCTCATACCTCTTCATTTACACTTCATCCCGTATCAGTCAACGATTTGAGACCAAACCCTCTATACTATACTCAGCCTATCATACCACTACACTCTTCATTCAACTGCTGCTTCTACAAACTTTGCCTCGATACTATTGAGATGCTCTCAGAAAGCCCCAAATCTTTCTCAAACACTTCAAACACCAAAATGAGTCTTTTCAGTGGCCCTGAATTCTACCACCAACCTCTTCCCCTAAGGGCAAGACCAAGCTCCGTCTACCATCCGCTCTTCTTCTCTCAATGTCATCGAAACAACAGGCCCAAATCCTTCGATCTCGGTTCCTCCTCAAACTTCGCTGCTCTTCCCAGCCCCGAAAGTCCTGTATCACCTGAGACATCGCTTTCAGCATTCCTGGACTGTCTCGATGAGTTTGAGGCCATGATGGCACAGCACAGAAGATCCCGACGGGATGAAGACACAGAGGATCCAGATCGACTTCCTCCGCCGTCTCGGCCGGATATTGTACGCTCTCAGGTGAACATTCTGAACCCGCCGGTTCGTATGTTAAGATCACCATCTCCTCTATCGCCCCCAACTCCAGAATTCTGTTTCACTCCTAGCGAACGAACACCTTCCAAGGGCTCTGCCAGTACACCTCCTGAACCTTTTTATATGGCGTTCACTCCCAGATCACCAAAGCCATCTGACATATGGCGTCCTGTCCGGGTGGGTAGAGAAAGCCCATACAGAGACAGTCAAGGTAGAGTCAGCCCATACGCAGGCAGCCCGTACAGAAATAGCTTAGATAGTGAAAGTCTGTACGGAGATAGTCCATACAAGGACAGCCCGAGCCCATACGACCGTCCCGGCTTCACTTGTCTAAAGGATGAGCTTGGTGACACTTGGCTAGATGAAGAGGAAGACGAAGATGAATATGAAGAGCCTACGCGATTTTCTCAAAGGGAAGAGTCTAGAAGATCTTTCCGAGAGGACAGGCTGATACACTATTCTCGAGGGGAGGCACCCAGGCGGCCTTCTCGAGAGGATGAGACCGAACGCCCTCCTCCCAATAATGAACGCCGATACGTTCTCGTACGAGAAATGGCCAACTCTAAGCCCCCCTCGTTGTGGTTGAGTATATTCTCCATCACGATGCCGATGATGCTTTTCGTTCTTGTTGTTGAATTTCTTTTGGTTCTAATCTATCTTGCGAAAGAACAATAATAACCTGGTGAGCATTTCGAGTCCAGGGTGTTCAGATTTGGAATAAAGGATCATGCTTTGGGTAGAATTGCGTGGCGTTGGGAGTCTTTGTTGATTACTTATTCGAGTGTTCAAGGAAATATAGATTGGAATGGGTATCTGCTGGTTCAGACATCAGGGTGCTACGGAGAAAAATTATTGAAAATAGATGGAGAAAAAAAACTACCACTATGTTGGATATCAGACTATAAAACAAGGCATCAAATCAAGCCTTCATATCTCCATGCCAATGAATCAGTGACAACATTTGCGCCTCAACACCATACGATACTTTCATTATGCATCATCACTCCTCCTTATCCTTATCCTCATCCTCGTCATCCTCAGCACCCCAGTCTGTCCAGCCTTGACCCTGAAGCCAGCTGACACCCTTTCGCCAGTTAGTCTCGCGAATAGCCTGAGCATCCTTCTCATAGACAACACCAGTGACCATAAGTGCCAGCATGAAGACCCAGACATCACCACCCTTCATACTCTTCCACCAGCGGCGCTTCACGCCAACCTTCCAGAGACTGTCGACACTAGCACGGGCACTGTATAGGAACAGGCCACGGCCGTTTCGTCGCTCAATAAAGGCCCAGAGACCAGCAAAGAAACCACCGAGGAAGACACGCTGAGTTGCAAGAACATGGCGAGGAAGCCACGTCTGGAAGAAGCAGAGTGACGCCCAAGCAGTGGAAAGGGCACCGGTCGCAAAAGTGGACATGCGGAGAGCCTTGGTGATGATGCGCTGCAGGGTCGCCAGGGGGTTGTGGTACAGGCTGGAGAAACGAGGAATGACAGTCAGCGCAGAAAAGACTGCGACGAAGAAGCGGGCAAATGGTGGGAAAGACTGAAGCCAGAAAGTGAGATAAGTTCGAGCGCAAGATGGGTCTCCAGGGTGTAACGTTGCGCATGACAGTGATGTGATGAGCGGATGAGCTCGAGATGTCAAGGGCGCAATTGCACTAAGGCTAGGAGGAAGAACCTCCTTACCAGGGAAAAGAGTAGGAGACACAAAGGCAGGCCAGCTTAGACGCGCCATTTGAGCCAAACTGTCAACAATCTCAGAAGTCTGAGGCCATTTGAGACTCGATGGCCAATCCTGCGGGCGCGGGTGCAGATACGCTGAGGAACTCTTGAAGATCAAATCTCCAAAAGGCTTAGGGAAGCAATCCCGGTCAAAAACAGCAGCATGAAGAAGCTGACCAAAAGCAAAAGGCTGCAACATCCAGCTTCCAAACCACCAAGGTCTCTCCCTCTTGACACCATTCTTTCGGCCCCAAATAAGACCATCAGCCTCACAAAAGTTGTAGGCAAACTCCAAAGCACGGAAGATTGTGTAAATGGCGATAGTGACGCGCATCTTCTGAGCTGGGTAAATGCCAAGAGCCAAACCCGCGAATGAGGCTCCAATGGCGGGCGCAGAAGGAGATGTCAGCATTGCTGCAGTTCGGGGGTTGCGCGCACGGAAAGGCTCGACTTGGGGGTCGAGTAAATGAACACGAAGACGTGTGAAGAAGCGGAAAAGGATTCTGTAAAGGAGAAGAATGGTAGAAAGCGAGATGGACAGCCTCAGAGCAGGAGATTTATAAAAGGGCTTCTTCTGGCCGCCAGTATTAGGTCTGTTCAAATGATTAGCCAAATGCGCATGCATCCCATCAATAGGCAGACTACTCACTCCTCTTTACCCATTCTCTTAGCGACAGCGTCCCATCCCTTCATACCCAAAAACGTCATCACAAACACCCTGAGCGCATGTCGTACGGTTCTAGCATTATAATCATCGCCCCCTTTTGGTGGTTGGAGCGCCTTTTCAACGCGGTTGGGAGTCGGTGTTGCGCGACGAAGAACGCGGGAACGCGATAGGATGTATTTATGAAGGGATGCATATTCGTGAGCTGAGATGGTGTAACGCAGCGTGTTTCGAAGAACGGGGTCGTTTGTGGCTCTTGAAGATCGCGAGCTCGAGGCGTCGCTTGTAGAAATAGAAGAATCCATTATGATTAAGGAGCGGATATTGTTGTTATTGATGATAAAAGGATCGTGTATTGAGTTGGTTTAGTTGTGTTGGTTGTTCGAATTATGGCGTGTGCGCGGTTCCACGAGCTGAGCTCCAGCGGCGCATTCGAGCAACAGCTTCCAAAGACATCAAGTAAAATCAATAAAGCAATTCAAAGTTGAAAGATTAATCTGGACTTTATTGCACAGCTGAATTGCTGAGGGTCCAGATCGAAACTCTCACATCTGTCGAAGTAGAAATGGTTGGTTGGTGATGTTGTGAGAGTGAGAGTCAGAAAGTGGGAGGTATGGAAGGGATGAATGGAATCAATCACAAGAACTTGGAAATGAGCAAGTCGACGTAAAGTGGAGATGTTGACCTCGGCTCCTGGTCCTAGCTGAACTTGGAGCCACTGTACTTTTGGCATTCGCATATCGAGACCCTGCCCAGTTAATTAGAGCAATCATTAATTAGCGAATAAAGACGCACGAACCATTTACTTATGGAGTCATTTTAACAGGGGTTCCCCGCCCTCGGGTAGGCTAACTCGTTTGCTTGCTTCTCTCCAGCCGGACGTCAACATCACATGAAATCCAACAACGAGATAATCAACCCAAAGAGGATTGTGTGCCGATAACTCCACTGATGACTATGTTAGTGTGCATAAACGACCGTCATATCGTCATATTAACCATCACAAATAACGCATGACAATAAAAGTCTGGGGTATCAAAACCATTCTCGAAAATGCTACCTGGCTACCTAAGGTTGTCTCTCAAATGGAAGACATACAGACTAAACGACATACGCATACTCCATTTGATGCCCTAATAACTATTTACCGTTCCTTTTTAGCTTCCAAAAGTCACGAACTTATCATTCATCATCATAACCTCTTAGACATCCCGTCCAGTCCAGTCCAGTTTAGTCCCCCTTTGCCGAATTCTAGGCTGACTGAGATTGAACCACCAACTCAAGCCCCTGGCAGTGTAGAAACATTAAATACTTTTGGTTTTTTTTAACCTTCCCGTACCTGCGAACCTTCCCCAAACTTCCGTTCGTTAAAAACATTCCTCGCTTGAAAGGATCCCATGTTTGACATGCCCACCAACGCCGTTCATTCATCAACCAAAAGTCTCCAAAGAGCATCATATCCTTCTCCCTAACCAGGGTTACGGACGCCGCCTTTCCTTCCCGGAATCAAAACCATTAGCTTTGTCGAGAAGCTGAGAAGTCAGCCTCATCTTCATCTGCCAAGTTTCGTTCCATATTGCCATCCCGATTATCTAGCATCCACATAGCCCACAATATCATCCATCAAATGAAAATTTTGTAGCATGAACCAAGTAGCTTAAGGGTATGCCGCTTGGGCGGTCGCTTGAGGAGCCGTGAAAGGAACCCAAGTACGACCAAGAGTTGGGCTGTCTGAGGGCCCGACAGGAAGAATCTCCTCATGCCAGCCTAGCGCACTCCAAAGGCCAACGTATCGCGGCTCGGGGCTGGAGAGCTGTTGGGAGATGACTCCCCAGGCTGTAATTTGGCGAGTCTTGACCAGTTCAACAATTTGAAGCCGTCGTCGCTCTCGCTCAGCTACTGTGTCCTTAACTGCATGGTAAACAGCATCTGCGTTGGCATATCCGTTACCCTTATTGGTCGCAGTCTCTAGCAGTGCCTTGAGTGACTCGAAGGGGAGGTTGAGAAGAATGCGAGAAAGCACGGCATTGAACGGAATGCGCTGTTGCTGAGATGCGCCTGAGGCGTCGGAACCTGGCGAGGTCTTACCGTCGGTAAGGGAAAGATCACCGAATTGAATACCGGAGATCTGCTGGGACCGACGCCCCTTGCCGAGATGCACAGAGGTACCTCGAGCAATGGGTGGGGGCGAGAGCTTTCGGGTCGTGGCGTTGCTAGTCAGGGCAGTCTGGGGCGGGAGGCGTGAATAGTTCGACGAGTCGGTAACTGAAGTGTCAATCTTGAAAGTGGAGTGAATGTTGTTGGCGACGAAAGAGACGATCTCACTCAGGATAGCTCGAGATCCATCACCATACTTGAACATATCATAAGTTCCCTCGTCTCGATGATCCTCCAGGGCAAACTCAAGAGCCTTCTCCACCGTCTGCCAGTTCAGAAGCTGCATGGCAATCTCACAGCCCCGTCGAGTAACTGGATCCCAGCGGAGAAGGTGGCCGGATGCAGCGTACGAAAGAGCGAAATCAAAACGTTCCATCAGTGTGTTGAGATCAGCCGCAGACTGCTTCAAGCCACCTGGAGGAGGTGTGAAGAGGGGCAGTCCATAGAGGCGCTGGACAGCGATGTAGAACGAGTCTGAGCGAATCCATTTGCTCTTGGTCTCGAGCACGACAGTATAAAGAGAAGGAACGTTAGGGTTTTGTCGAGAGAGCTGCTTCGACATGGCGGTTGCGAGCTCGGCGCTGCGCGAAAAGAGGATTCGATGACCTGGAATACGAACTGGAGCAGATCTCTCATCTGCATATCGGAGCTCCAGAATACAATCAGCAAATTCAGAAGAAGCGAACTGCTGCTGGAAATGGCCAATCAGGCCCTCAGCATCATCCATTGCAGACATTATGTGCGGGGGAGGACCGGCATTCGGCATCATTCGCGGGTATTCGGGTCCTCCAAACATTCTGCCTGGGTGGTTTGGCGACGGGGTGTCATCCCCGGGGCCAGAGACACCATTTCGAACTGGGGCTGAAGGAAACTGGCCGTACACATTGACATCATCCGGAGGGCCGGATGCCTGTGAATCATGATAGCTGTGTGGGGTAGGGGGGCCATAGTTGTTAGGGAAGGGAGGGAACGAGTCCATCGGTCCATAAGCTGGGGTAGGTCTACCATAGTTATCAAAAGTGGTGACAGGAACCTGGTCAGCACCATAAGGCATCATAGGAGGATATCCGTTGGTACCAGGAGCCATATAGGGAGGTCGACCATCAGGAACTGGCATGCCAGGAGGAGGGGCAATACCACCAGAAAGAGGAGCAGGAGATGAGCTCGTTGAATCGTGGAAAGCGCCGAAGTGGATGCTGCCGTTGCTGGGATGCGGCTGGTGCATATGCGGACCGTTAGCAAGAGGACGAGGGCCACGCATATCGCCGTTCACATTTTGACCCAGAGATCGGGCGGTAGGCTGAAAGGGGGGAGGCATCTGGTATCGTGGGCCACCGGAAGGATGTCGGGATTTGTTGAGCTTAGAGGATTGGTGGTTGTCTAAATTCAAGTTATGAGTTTTTGTGTACACTTTAAAAGACTGGGTTCCCTCACCAGGCTGATATTTGTTTTCACCCTTGCTCACAACACCACTAGGCTTCTCGCTCACTTCAACAGGAATCTTGTCGGATGATTGAGCCCCAATATCGACCTGGTTCTTTGGAGTGGGCTGATCAGAATGGCCTGAGACCATGGGATTTTTGTGGGCGTCGTGATCGTTGGTGGTAGGATGTTCAGAAGTAGATGCGGCTGTAATGAGAGAAATGTTTGTAAGCAATGGTTTGTGTGGGTTATCCTGATCGAAATCAGCGCGCTTGAGATACGTACCAGGAGAGGCTTTAGCTTTGGCTGGGTGTGAAGCGCCGTTCTTTGTCTGTTTGTGACGGTCTGCCTTTGTCTCCGCCTCCTTCTCAGCCTTGGGAGCTGAAGTCAAAACAGGACTAGCAATTGAGCTCGCAGCTGTAGCTACAGAGTCATCCTTCTTAACCTCGGCAGATACATTACCGTTTGTGAGCTTGAATTCGGTGGGCGGGCGCGCATCGGGTTCCTGGGTCGTGGTGGAGGAGGCAGCAGTCGTCGAAGGGGCAGAGACAGAGACAGTACTAGCACGAGCAGCAGCGGAAGCGGCCTGACGCTTCACATGAGGCAACGGGATAGCAGGCATGACAGGCTTGGAGGATTGAGAAAGCTTGCTCCCGCCAGATCGGCGAGTCTTCATATTGCCGTTTTGGGGCGCCATTTCATGAATGAGCGAGATCGTTGACGGTTCGGCGGGGAAGGTATCGGCGGGCGACGCCAGGCCTCAACAGAGGATTCGGAGGGAGGGAGACTCTACGGATCTAAAGGAAGATGCATGGAGAGCAGTCGTCGTATGTTTGACTGAGGTGCCCTGGGGTCGAATCTGGGCTCGAGGGTTTGGTTCGTGGCCGTAGATCGGAGTAGAACTGGCGATGCACTAGAAATGAGGGTCCAGGTGCAGCAGCTATTTTGTGCGGAGAGCAGGAGAGCTCAACCAGGAGCGGATTTCGATGACGGATATGATGGCAAGGAGGGTGGATTAAGGAATGGAGGTTAAGAAACCACAGGGTCCAGAAGGATGAAAAGGTGATAGAAGGTGATGAATAACTAGGGGAGAATTATTCAGTGAGGAATTCACCAAACCTGGAGGGAAATCCGGGCGATGATGATGTCGGGTTGTAGTAGAGGTGCTTCCAACGGCTTCTAAAGATGGAGACGAGTCGCAAGGTAACAAAAAAATCGGGGCTTTCGTCACAATTTTTCTTTCTTTGATGACCTAGCCTAGCAAACGAAACCTCCCCGCCGTGCCGTGCCCGCCTTAAGACTTTCCGCTAAGGTTCAGGGGCCTAGGAAAGAGTAGGTTTAGCGTGGTCAACAACCTTCACCTCCCGCCAGTGACCAACTCTACGGTGTACAGTCATCAGCAAGCAAGCCATAGTCATGGAGTGGACAACTTCCGACATTGATTAGCAGCCTTTGTTTGTTTGATAGTAGGTACCTAGACTAATGATAGGTTCTGGCTTAGGTTTGTCGACGGATTACATCTTGGTTGCCTGTTCAAAGTGCGGCTGCCTGCTTTTGCTTGTTTCTGTTTGACTATCTCATCCCTTGCTTCAAGCTTATTTGCTTGTTTTCTCGCAAGCGCACATGTTAAGGAATACTGAAAGATTATCTGAAGTTGTAGGGAGAATTAGTTAGGATTTGATTAGCTTTTATGATCGTACTCACAAAGGTATGATGCGGAAACCATAAACTATGACATGAGAGCATATGTTGCATTGCAAGGTCTACCCGCTAGGTGTATTAAATGTTTCTATCCGATCGCTTCTCAAACACTCAGTGCAAGTGACTAAGCCGATCACCAGCAAACTAAATCCTATCAAGTACAAGCTCGCGTATGCCCTAAACGCCATATCAAGACGTGAGTCTCGGATACTTGGCTTAACCGTGTTGCGCCCGCCAGTCCGCCAATAATAAAACAAAAATTGAGAATTAAAGTTAAATGCGAAGACTCCCTCGTGAAAATAACTCCCCTGGATTACTCATCGCCACTTACAAGTCGGGCGACCAGAACGTAGAAGAAAATGGCGGCACCGGCAACAAGAAGTTTGTTGCGATATATCCATCCTGTGCTGGCATCTCTTTGTTGGTTGACTACATCAACAACGGCTTGTGTTTGATGACCGCTAGTCCCCGAGATGCCCAGCTGGGGTCGACAAGATCCGTTGTTGTCAGCATCTAATCGGTTACCAGAAACAGGATCAACCTTGTTCTTGGTCATCCACTCCCAGTTCTCGGCATCCACGTCTGGCCACTCCGTTCGAAACTTGACACCGCCATCGCCAGCCTTGACGTTGCCCTTGTGAGCAGGGCTGCTCTTTCCGTGCGAACCATTACCAGTCGAGTTCCACCAACGCGATCGAGCGGCAAGGTAACGTCGTTCGGCGGATGTACTAGAAACGGAACCAGTCGTCATCTCTTCACTTGTCATGAAGGAAAGAAGGCCGATAAGAATGGTTGAGACCTCCCATGCTGGGTTGAAAGACTTGGGGTGGAAGTCAGAAATGGAGAGGCATAGTCGTGAGGAGGGCTGGAATCGGCCGGACGGTGTGTGCATGCGAATGGCGGGAGGAGCAAACGGATAGTTTGGAGGGAACATCAGAGTTCCCCAGTATTGACCACCATGATAAGGAGTATCCTCAGGGCCGGTAATAATGTAGTGCCATCTATAACATGTCAGCAAAGTCAACTCGCGACCAAGTGATGAGCGTGACGTAACGTACTCAAGGATATTAGTTTCCGATGGATGAGCGACGATATAAGGAGGGGGGTTCTCAGAGATTGTTTTGTATTCGCGTGTCAACTGTGGAAGAAGTCAGTACAGCGCATTCGAGATGGTAGGACTGGGAGGGCATACACGCTTGGTGGCGGCTTTGCTAGCCATTGCTGATGGTTCGGAAAGTGTTGGGTTAAAGTAGACAAAGAGAACGGGACAGATTGCGGGTCGCGTGAGTGGAAAGAAGTCGAATAAAAACGCGAATTAAAGGAAAGACAAGAGCGCTTGTGTATCCTTGAAAAAGTAAAGAAAGAAGCCTTTCTGAAGGCTCTAAAACAGCGATATTTTATGCTTGAGCGCCAATGATGAGTGTATAAGTTGAGATGAATCAAGAGGAACGCAAGGAGGAGGCATCCATCCAGGCACAGGCGGTCCCGCTAGGTCCGGAGAGAGTTTGTGGCTGTGTATCACATGCTATGCTATGACGAAGTTCATGGAACGCGCCACACTTTTTGAGCCACAGGTCTCAGGGCCCATGCGGGAGCTCGGGACGGAGGTACGTACCGGCAATTAATTGCTGCCCAGGGTCCAGCTGGTGGTCCGATGCTTTTAACATCGTGAGGGTATTGCAAGCATCAACTTGGTTGTTGAGCTCCAAAATGGCTGCAATCTCTGGCTCGACTGGGGGTCCGGTAAATATTTCCCACCGTTGAAGTCTACAGACAAAATCTAACATAAATCAGTCTATGGATCCCTTTAACAAGCTTCATTCCGACACTGGTTCGTTGTTGCATGAAGCAGCATCGAAACCCGAAGTCCAAAAAGAGCAAGATGAAGCCAAGCAAAGGCGCATGGCTCAAGTGGTAGGTTCTTGAAGTTCAATTATATGAGTGTTTACTAATGCCGTTTAGATTGACGACCAGCAGATGGCGCCCATGACTGTCAATGAGCTTCGAATCCACGGTGCGGTCAACACACGAACCAACTTCCTCGATCCTATTTTCCAGCCCCTCGTTACCGATGCTTCTAACGAGAATTCGACCGTCGGAGGGGTTGTCAACAGTCTTCGCATTGCAAGCAACAAGCTTGACGGACTACGTTGGTCATACTATTCCCTCACCGTAACACCAATCTAATTATTTTGTAGAAATATTCCAGCCTCAACCCGAAGTCTTCCTCACTTCTGCTCAACAGACCGACCCCTCTACTTCTCCCACCGATGTGAACGTCGATATTCGAGTCAAGGAGCTTTCCCGATTCAAGCTTCAAACTGGTACCGATGTTGGCAATGGCGAGGGATCAGCTTATGGTTCGCTGCTTTGGCGAAACATGTTTGGCGGTGCTGAAATGTTGACGTTGAATGCTAAGGCTGGCACACGTACACGCTCAGCTTATAGCGCCAACCTTACCGCGCCCGTCAAGAGCAACCCCGACTTGAGGATATCGCTCGAGGGTGTGGCTTCAGCCGCTGAGAAGCCATGGGCTTCACATGAGGAGGTCCTCAAGGGTGGCACACTGCGATTCTCGTGGCTTACCCAACAACGGGACACACAGGCCGTTGAGTATTCGGGAGTCTGGCGGCAAATCACCGGTCTGGCTGAAAATGCCAGCCCAACTGTTCGTGCAGATGCTGGCGACTCCATCAAGAGCTCTATCAAGCACACATTTTACCGAGAGAGGCGAGACAACCCCCAGCTTCCTCAAAGCGGATACATGTTCCGATCTGGGCTTGAAGTTGCTGGTGTCGGTCCTCTTGCTGGCGATGTTGCTTTTTCCAAGGGTGAGATCGAGGTTGGCGGTGCTGTCCCAGTCCCTCTGCCAGGCATTCGTGAGCGAACAGGCATCTCTATCGGTGGTGGATTGAGACTTGGCCTCCTTTGCCCATTGCCCCTTGGTTACGCGTTCAGTGGAAACATGCGTCCTTCTCGTATCAACGACCGCTTCCAACTTGGTGGACCAACTGACGTACGAGGCTTCAAGCTCGGTGGACTCGGTCCCCATGATGGTGCCGACTCTGTTGGAGGCGATGTCTTTGCTGCTGGCAGTGTTAACATGCTCCTTCCTGTCCCCTACAAGGGACCTGATTCCGGTCTCCGATTCCAGCTCTTTGCTAACGGTGGTCGTCTTGTTGCTCTCAAGGACAGCAAGAAGTCCTCCAGCAGTGCTTCTACACAAGAGCTGACTGGATCAGCTGTCGCAAATGGCATGATGAACGCAGTTGGTGAAGTTTTTAACGGGGTTCCTAGCGTTGCTGCTGGTATTGGTCTCGTGTATGCTCACCCTGTGGCACGTTTTGAGCTCAACTTCAGTCTACCTTTGGCTCTCAGGAAAGGAGAGGCGTCAACAAAGGGACTGCAGGTCGGTGTGGGAATCAACTTTTTGTAAAAAAGCATTTGCATAGATAGATATCCTGGTAACTTAAAATACCACTCTTGCATTTTATGCTCTTATTATCGAGGCTATACTTTGGCCGACGGGGTATTGGTTCCATAATCACCTCGTGACACTCTGGGTCGTAGCTAACATCGCTTCTCAGACTGCCTCTTGAGAGAATCATCTCACAGTTGGGTACATTCAGTTCGCAGGGTTAGTGGTGAACCTCTGAATGTACGCTTACAGAAGTCTCTATACTTTAAGATCATTCCTTTGTTGATAGCGATGTCCAAAGATACAGCACTTTGTTAAACTCAGCCGATGTGAGAAGCGACTTGCTCAAAACCAGACATATTGACCCAATCACTGCAAGTTGAAAGCTTTTTACAAAGGCCTGTTTCACAGAGATCCCTTTAATATATTCAGAATATCATGCGACCTGTTAAAGTCGAGTTGTTCTCCTGGACAGGTGGTTGCAGAGTTGCTCTAGGTTAGCTGGAGGTGTGCAGGTTACAAGAGAAGAAACGAATATAGTATGAAAGCATTTGTGATAAGATAAAACAGCCTGTCTCTAAATGAATATTATCAGAAATAGTAAAATTGCTTGTGGCTTATAGAGTTTGGTGAAAATGTTGTGGTCAAGTATCTGATGCCATCTCCCAGGCTGGCTTGTATAAGGAACTGCAACACCAAACACTGTATCTACTCCCCAGCATAATCGATAGGTTGTATCTCACTTACTCAGATTCTGAAATTGTCTCTATGAAGCTCAAATCCTCTGGCGATATTCTACTGAGATGTTGCACCTCTTTTGTATTACACCACGGTCCGCTGAGCCACCTGTTACGTTACGAAGCAAAACGGGCAGCATAAACAATACCACTACAGAATGGGAAACAGAAAGTGGCAGACGGTGGCATTGACATAGGGCCCTCGAGTGTTGTCCTTATCTAGACATGGCTACGAGAAATCACCGGTTTGGATGCCCGATCGTTACCGGTTGTGAGACCTTCATTCCGATTCTTCACGGAGAATACAGAATATCCATGAGTTCCCCGAAGGACTCAACTCGGAGAATTCACAAACAGCCAAAATGCCACGCCAGCCCATGGACACATGCTTATCGCCAATACGGTCCTGCCAGTAAGCACAAGGACTCACGGAGAAACATTACAGCATGTATGTATCCGGTCAGCTTTACCCCTGCATTCAATCATCTACGCACACATAACGCAGACATATCGGAGAGTAAGACGAAGCACAGTCATGCTTAAATCTTTAGGTGGGCTTGGCATTAGAATCTCAGCTTGCGTGTTGAGCATATTGGAGCACATTGACGAAGTTGCGGAGCGGAGTTTGTGGCGGACCTCTTTAAATGATCGACCGAGCCCTTGTTTGGTGCATTGAAAAGAGAACGATACCTGCAGGGACCCTTACTAATTATTAGACCGGGTAAGATTTGAGGCTTTGAGCAAGGGTCGGTCTTTTTTTCATCTTACCTTCGCAGAAACTCGCGTTCGGATTCGTGGCGCATTGAGTCTAATTAGACGAATGATTCTGACATTCCTTTCGCAGCATGTGCCTTTAATAATTAAGCAGCGTTATTTTTCATGACACAGAAAAAATAAACACATAATTGTTGGATTCATGCAGCGTTTCATCAGAAAAGCGGTATTCGTAAAAGTCGGATATAAACTTTCAGAGGTAACAAGCAAAAGAAAGTTTATTAGGACCAACAGCGCGAGGCCAGGTAGCAAAGCGGGCTAGAAATGTAACATGATCGTCAACCATGATCGGATCTCGATTGAACCGATCGAATCAGATAATTTAAAATTAAATTATTTCGCAACATTCCAAAACACTTCGCCAACTACCAAGATATCAACTCGTCAAGGATTGAAAAGACCTCTCTATTAGAGTTGGATATCGTGACTCTTGATCTCTCAAGTTTACATGAACTTACTACTCGCGGTTGCTCGCCCATACGCTCGCTGGCCCCCGCAGAAGCAAGAAATGACAGGTTTTGCAGATTTATCAAGAGAAATACCCGGCCGATGGATCCCATTGCGACGGCAGATACAGTCATATGCTGCAGACGATCACCAACAACCCCCACAGTCACAAAGGGGTCAAAATTGGCTCAACAACAAAAAAGGCTGCTTTTCGATCCTTGGCTCTGACTAGCGGCCGGGTGGATGCCCGGGCGGACGGGCTGTCGGGTCCTTGGAAGACCCCGATAACTACGGAGCAGGCTCCAACCAAGAAATATTGGGGGCACGGCCCGTTGAAGCATCTACCAAGTGTTGGTGCTTTTAGCAGTCAAGCTAATTAACAAGAATACAATTAAAACAATGGTTTGTCCGTGCTAATAGTAACCATTAATAGCCTGTCGGATCGCGTTGTGAGGGAAACCGTATAACAAGGGTATGCGGTCCGAAATGCGAAACGAGTTGAAAGACGTGAGATTCTTAACACCAATATAAGCGAACTGGCCAATCAAAGACTACAGCTCCGCCTTATCGGGGGATCTTCCATCCGCTGTAGTCTCTAATTGGTTATCGGGACGGGGTTTTCTAAGGACCCGATATGAATACGCGGTTTCGCATTCTGTTTGAAGTTGGGAGTTGAAAACAAAGTTTTTTGTATTTGCGGAGAAGCTCAGGGTGAGATCTGCCTTGTCTTTTCTTTTTGCTCCTGACAAGGGGTATTTGCAGGACTTTTGATGGAGCAGATGAAATAAGTAAATGATGGCGCTACAAATATTCCGATGTAGAATGGTAAGCTGTGGTCATGTTGAGATCAGCACTGTTTGTGTTAGTTGAGATAGAGTTCTAGTGGCATGTTTCAAAAAGACTGAGAGAATTCATTGGATAATATTCTTTTCAAAGTTCATCGACGGAAATCCGTCTTAGGTGAGCCGCCAACGCTCAGCACCAGTTATAATTGATTATATGCGAGGATGCATGCGATCAATACGTTGTTGGTCAGGGGTACTCTGTACAAATACCAATTCTGAGGTCCAGCGCGGAGTTAGTAGTGGGGCATCATGTATGCAATTCCAGTATTTCCCGGGATTGTCTCGCTTAAGATACTGTGTCGGAGTCTGAAGGTACCCGTTATCCGCCAAGGTCCTTTGGTGCATCCGCTGTAAACAGAACAGAACAAGTCACTCTAATCACAGGCAGCCCACTGGATGCATTGTTTGATTCATTCAACTACGCCCCCCTCTATGATTGCCTAAATAGTCATTGCGTAATCGGCACGGGTTGTTGATATACTGCGAAGGAGGGAGATGATTCAGGAGATGATGAAATATAGTGGATAATAGTTGCGGACTTTGTAACAAAGGAGTTGATACAACATTGTCGACACATTAGCGAACACTCCGTATGGGTAGTTTCTTTTTGAGTGGAAATAACATGGTGATGTGTTTTGAGTCAATTTGAGTCTGAAAGCGAGAGATTCAACCAAATAAACATTGTACAATGTACCTCAGTCGGAGCGGCCGCCGTGTGAATCGTTGACAGCCAACCCAGTGGAAAACAACCCCTACAGAGGCTTGCAGCCGCTTCTAAAAGTTGCACTAGAATCAGGTAGGTAGCTTAGCCTGGCATCCGCCCTTGTCGTCTACACTTCGATTTCAGGATTAGTGTGCGAGTGGACCGAGCTGACCCACGCGAGTTTATCTCCATCTGTTAGGTGCAGCCACTGGCTGTGCTCTGTCGTGTTGCGGATGGCGAACTGAAAGCTCATTCATTTATATTTTAATTCTCCTGACCTCCCTCCTAATTCGGATCTTTTTCTTACACGTCTATTTACTGGGATTTCTTATTTCCCATGATTGACTGTCTATTCTCTGTCGATCCTTAATACCTTTTAATACCCTTTTCTTCTTTTGTTGTTTACATTTGGTTTGTCTCCGATTTCACTTGACAGCCAATTCGCCTGAATAAACAACATATCGCAGTCAGCTTACACCTTGAATCTCGAGATACGAAACAGCTCTACAGTTACTGGGATATCACTCACACCAACCTCGAGACTCAATTGCGAGATCCCCCAGTAGATTCAGCCGTCACAACTCATCATGTCGGCCCTCTACGGGATCAACGCTAACAACGACGCCACTGCTGCAAGGCAGGGTGTTCCTGGCGCAGGCTCAGTTGGCAACGACGTGCCTGTTATCGAGAAACACCATGACGATGGCATAGACGAAACGGTTAACGAGAAACCCTCATCATCACCCGCCGACACTTTGGGAAAGGGGGACGAAGATGAGGATTCAGAAATGGACCGACGAACCTCCATTGTTCAAGCCCTTGCTCGCTCTTATTCGCATGCCTCTGGAGCTCACGCCAGCGGACAGAATCCTTTCCAGGCCGGCGCAGATTCACCTCTCAACCCCAACTCTGAAAACTTCAACGCTCGCGAATGGGCCAAGTCTATTGTTGAGCTAGTTCATCAGGATGGTGCTGGTTTCCGATCTGCTGGTGTTTGCTACCAGAACCTCAATGTTTACGGTTACGGAGGTGCTAGCGATTACCAGGCCGATGTCGGTAACTTCTGGCTCGCTCTCACAGATCTCTTCGGCAGAGTTACCGGTAGAAAGCGACAGCGCATTGATATCTTGCGCAACTTTGATGGTGTTGTTCACAAGGGTGAGATGCTTGTCGTTCTTGGACCTCCCGGTGCTGGTTGCTCTACCACCCTCAAGACCATCGCTGGTGAGCTCAACGGTATCTACGTTGATGAAGGCTCTTACTTCAACTACCAGGGTAAGTAACGTCCCAGTTCATGAATACGGGCAATTTTGGTTTCACGAGACTGGATCGTTGTTGTGAGAGCAACGTTCCTGTTTGTGTGCAACACGCCTCGTATCTTGCGCCTACGTTACTAGTATCTAACATGATGTGCCACAGGTATGACCGCCAAGGAGATGCACTCTCACCATCGTGGCGAGGCTATCTACACTGCCGAAATTGATGTTCATTTCCCTATGTTGTCTGTTGGTGACACCCTCACCTTTGCCGCCCGCGCCCGACAGCCCCGCCAGCTTCCCCAGGGCTTGAACAGGAACGACTTCGCCGATCACCTCCGAGATGTTGTCATGGCTATGTTTGGTATTTCTCACACCGTGAATACTCGCGTGGGTAACGAGTATATCCGTGGTGTCTCGGGTGGTGAGCGCAAGCGTGTTACCATCTCTGAGGCTGCCTTGTCTGGTGCTCCTCTACAGTGCTGGGATAACTCAACTCGAGGTCTTGACTCCGCCAACGCCATCGAATTCTGCAGGACCCTCCGCCTTCAGACCGAGCTTTTCAACAACACCGCGATTGTGTCCATCTACCAGTCTCCTCAGAGTGCCTACGACCTCTTCGACAAGGCTACTGTCATCTACGAGGGTCGACAAATCTTCTTTGGCCGTGCCGATACTGCTAAGCAGTACTTCATCAACTTAGGTTTCGAGTGCCCTGCTCGCCAGACCACACCTGATTTCCTCACTTCTATGACCGCTCCCATGGAGCGAATCGTGCGAGAAGGATTCAAGGGCAAGGTTCCTCGCACCCCCGACGAGTTTGCTACTGCTTGGAGAAACAGCGCCGAGTACCAGGCTCTGCAAGCTGAGATTGAGGACTACAAGGTCGCTCATCCTATCAACGGTCCTGATGCCGAGGCTTTCCGTGCCTCCAAGAAGGCTCAGCAGGCTAAGCGACAGCGTGCCAAGTCTCCCTTCACTCTCTCCTACTCTCAGCAAATTCAGCTCTGTCTCTGGCGTGGATGGCTACGCCTCAAGGGTGATCCCGGTATCACCGTTGGCTCTCTTATTGGTAACTTCGTCATGGCTCTTATTATCGGTTCCGTCTTCTACAACCTGGATGAAACTTCAAGCAGTTTCTTCCAGCGTGGTGCTCTCCTGTTCTTTGCTGTTTTGATGAATGCTTTCGCAAGTGCTCTCGAAGTAAGTTCCGGACAACTACTGCCCATCAATGATACTAACAGTACTAGATTCTGGCCCTGTTCGCACAACGTCCTATTGTTGAAAAACATGCACGTTATGCTCTTTATCATCCGTCCGCTGAAGCTATATCGTCGACGCTGTGCGACATGCCGTACAAAATCGCCAATACGATCGTCTTTAATATCACGCTTTATTTTATGACAAACCTGAAACGCGAGCCAGGAGCATTCTTTTTCTTCATGCTCATGTCTTTCGTTGTGGTCTTGGTTATGTCAATGATCTTCCGTACCATTGCGTCCGCTACTCGCAGTCTCTTCCAGGCTCTTGTCCCTGCCGCTATTTTAATTCTGGATCTTGTCATCTTTACTGGTTTCGTCATTCCTAAGCGTTATATGCTCGGATGGTGCAAATGGCTCTACTGGATCGATCCTATCGCCTATGCTTTCGAGGCCGTTGTTGTCAACGAATTCCACGACCGACAGTACACATGCAACCAGTTCGTTCCCAACCCTGCCGTTAGCGGCTATAGCGACGTGGCTTCGGCGAACCGTGTTTGCAGTGCCGTTGGTGCTGAACCAGGAAAGCTTGCTGTGGATGGTGACCGCTACGCTGAGCTCCAGTTTGGCTACAGATGGGAAAACCGCTGGCGCAACTTTGGTATCGTTATCGCTTGGATCTTCCTCTTCACTTGCACCTACATGATCGCTGCCGAACTCGTTTCTGAGAAGAAGTCCAAGGGTGAAGTTCTGGTCTATCGACGTGGTCACAAGCCTGCTGCCGTTGCCAATGCTGAGAAGAAGCATAGTGACCCTGAGGCTGCTATGGCTCATATCGGTCCCGTTGTCACTGCTGAACGTACTCGAAGCCGAACCAACAAGGATGGCGGTATGCTCCAGGAACAGACCTCGGTCTTCCAGTGGCACGATGTCTGCTATGAGGTCAAGATCAAGGACGAAACCCGCCGCATTTTGGATCACGTTGATGGTTGGGTTAAGCCCGGTACCTTAACTGCGCTCATGGGTGTTTCGGGTGCTGGTAAAACTACTCTACTTGATTGTTTGGCCGACCGTACTTCTATGGGTGTTATCACAGGCGAGATGTTGGTCGATGGTAACCCTCGAGACATGTCTTTCCAGCGCAAAACCGGTTATGTTCAGCAACAGGATCTCCATCTTCAAACCTCGACAGTCCGAGAGGCCCTCAGCTTCAGTGCTCTCCTACGCCAGCCCGCTCATGTCCCCAAGCAGGAGAAGCTCGACTATGTGGAACAGGTTATCAAGCTGCTTGATATGGAAGAATATGCCGATGCTGTCGTTGGTGTTCCTGGTGAAGGTCTCAACGTGGAGCAACGAAAGCGTCTTACAATCGGTGTCGAACTCGCTGCCAAGCCTCCTCTGCTGCTATTCGTTGACGAGCCTACGTCTGGTCTCGACTCTCAAACCTCTTGGGCTATTCTAGATCTCCTTGAGAAGTTGACAAACGCCGGTCAAGCCATTCTCTGCACAATTCATCAGCCTTCTGCCATGCTGTTCCAACGCTTCGATCGACTCCTTTTCCTGGCCAAGGGCGGCAAGACTGTCTACTTTGGTGATATCGGCGAGAACTCCAAGACCATGACCAGCTACTTTGAGCGTAACAGTGGACACTCCTGCCCTCATGATGCTAACCCTGCTGAGTGGATGTTGGAAGTTATTGGCGCTGCTCCCGGATCCCACACCGAACTCGACTGGTTCCAGACTTGGCGCGACAGCCCCGAATACCAGGATGTCCAGACTGAACTCGAGCGCATCAAGCGAGACAAGCAAGGAGTTAGTGATTCTGATGTCGACGACGGTAGCTACCGCGAGTTCGCCGCTCCTTTCATGGTTCAGTTCAAGGAGGTCCTTTACCGTGTGTTCCAGCAGTACTGGCGTATGCCCGTTTATATCTACTCCAAGGCTGCTCTTTGCTCCCTCGTCGCTCTCTTCATCGGTTTCGTTTTCTTCAAAGCCCCCAACACTATCCAAGGTCTCCAGAACCAGATGTTCGCCATTTTCAACCTTCTCACTATTTTCGGCCAACTGGTGCAACAATCTATGCCTCAGTTCGTCATTCAGCGTTCCCTTTATGAAGTTCGTGAAAGACCCTCCAAAGTCTATTCTTGGAAGGTCTTCATGCTGGCGCAGATCATTGTCGAACTTCCCTGGAATAGTTTGATGGCTGCTATTATGTTCTTTGGCTGGTATTACCCTGTTGGTCTTTACAACAACGCTTCTGCCGCCGACCAGACTACCGAACGTGGTGCCCTTATGTTCTTGCTGCTCTTGGCTTTCCTCATCTTCACCGCTACCTTCTCGACAATGATTATTGCCGGATTTGAGACAGCTGAGGGCGGTGCCAACGTTGCTAACTTGCTGTTTATGCTATCCCTGATTTTCTGTGGTGTCCTCGCTCCAAAGGGGACTCTACCAGGCTTCTGGAAGTTCATGTACTACGTATCGCCATTCACGTATCTAGTCGGAGGCATGTTAGCAACCGGTGTCGCCAATACCGACGTTACTTGCGCAAGCAACGAACTTGTTCCTCTTGAGCCTCCCAATGGCTCGACTTGCATCGAGTTCATGGGCGATTACATCAAGCAAGTCGGCGGCTACCTGATCGACAACGACGCTACTAAGAACTGCGAGTATTGTACCATCGGCTCGACCAACACATACCTTGCTGGCGTCAATATCAGTTATGATGACCGATGGCGCAACTTTGGCCTGCTTTGGGTGTATATCGTGTTCAACATCTTCGCCGCGCTGTTCATTTACTGGCTTGCACGTATGCCGAAGAAGACCTTCAAGAAGAAGGCCAAGAAGGAGTAAAACAAAAAAAATATGGGAAAAAACAAAGAATTTGTATGAGATGAGATTCTGTGGACTTCTGTTTATTTAGACTGCGAGGTGAAATGCCTTTGCACATAGATGGCACAAAATGTTGCCTTTTTGTTGTATTTACGAATCACATAGATGCTGTAATATGTCGGACACAGTGGAGGAAGGATACCCACACCCCTTTCAATGAACTATTTCTTTCATCTTTTCGCTGCCTTACCTTATGTGTGAATGCAATAGAATACCAACTTAGTAATGGCCTCGGTGCTCACTGCACGGTGAAATACGAGTCTGAGAGAATCTACTTTGTTGGGGTCATCATTCATCTCTTCTTTTCATTTCAATACCACGCTATGCAACTGTCGCATCAAACCCCAATCCTATATACAACTTTTCTTTTACAATTTTTAATTCCTAAGCCTTGCCGGGCCAAATCTCGTTGGCGACGTCGTTGACAAGCTTGAGCTTGGCAAACATCTTCTCCTCAGTCATACCCTCAGCACCCACAGCGACACTAGCGAAGCCGCACTGGGGACTGATACCAACAGTCTCAAGAGCCTCCTCAAGGCTTCGGCCCTGACCATCGGCGATGATCTTTGCGGCATCGAGGACTCGGTGCTTGATGACTTGGGCGTCCTCCAGCTCGGGCTCCTTGGTGGTGATGACACCAAGAACGACATTCTTGTGCTTGGGGAGGAATCGAAGGGGCTCGAAACCGCCGGATCGAGGGTTGTCGTACTCGAGGAAGAAGGTGTCGTAGTTGAGGGTGGTGAAGAACTTTTCGGCGATCTTCTCGTATGAGCCTTCGCTGAAGTGCATAGACTTGGAGAAGTTTCCTGTTGATGTTAGTGAGTGGATTTTGAAGATGTAATGCGAAATGGGATGCATACCTCTGCAGACGTGAAGTCCAACGTGGAGACCCTCAGGTCGGTCGGCAATAGCGTCGTTGTGAGCCTTGAGATATGTGTCGAACAGCTTATCAGGATCAACACCCTCATCCTTCAGAGACTGAAGCATCTCATCAGAGCAGAAGTAGGCGAGAGTGGGGTCATCGATCTGAATGTTGCGGACACCCTCATCATAAAGAGTCTTGAACTCCTGGCGATAAGCCTTGGCCAAATCGGCGAAGAAGTCCTCATCGTTGGAGTAAGCCTCGGGGCTATAACACTTGCCAGAAGCGAGTCGCAGGTGGAAATAGCAGGGAGGAGGCATAGTGAACTTGCACTCAGCCCACTGCTCACGAGGGACACACTCGCGAAGCATCTTCCAGTTCTCGAGATAAGGGCTCTGCTTATACTCGATCTTTGACTCGCAAAGAGCAGCCATGGGGTACTGCTTGCCAGCCTTCTTGAGCGCGGCAATGGGTGGTGCAGAGAGGCGAACAAGATCCCAAGGAACAGGCTCTACCTCACGGAAACCACCCAAACGCTCAAAGAAGCCAGAGAAGTAGTACTTGCGATCAAACTCGCCGGAAGAAATAGCGCGAACTCCATGTTCCTGCTGCTTCTTGACGATATCGGCAATAGCAGCCTTTTGAGTGGCGTTTAGCTGCTCAGCAGAGACTTGACCAGCATCAGCTTGCTCCTGAGTGCGAGAAAGTGCCTCAGGTCGAATCAGCGATCCGATATGATCGGCGTGGAAGGGGAGTTTTGAAACAGCCATTTTTGGAGTGATTTGAGAGAGATTGAGAGTCAATTGAGTAAGTTCATGGCGGCGGGAATTGCCATCATGGCTCTTTTATCATGGGCATGATGACATGGATGTGATGATTCCCCAAAAAGCCGGACCAATGAATGGTCCAATAATGGCTGCGTTGCGAGATGCGTGTCTCCATATGCCCCTCCCCCTCCGCTGATCTTCGGTTGATAGACACGGCTGTTGAGATGAGGGGCAGACTCATACATAGAATTGTCATGATCATGATGGACGACAGCATAGTAGAGGAATCTCTATCATATGTGGTCGCAATTTATATCGCAAAGAGGGAGAGCACACAGCATTTTGCAGTTAATACAATCTGCCGATGCCTCAATCATTGCCCATCATTTCGTTATGAAGAACGAGACCGATTCAACAGAGTCGCATTGACTTGACATGTCGGCAGTTGCGATAAACTTCGAGTCGCATGTGAAGGAAACATCTGCAACATAATCTCTGTCAGTCAACTAGAAAAGGGAGAAACCAATTTGCGCATTGAAATGAAGGGCCTAAGGGTCAAAAGGTTGATGATGCTTACACTTGCCACTGTTGATGTTGATGTTATCGACAAAAGTTGTTTTGTTCCATATGCAAACAGGGCAACAGTCCTTTTCAAAGTCCTAGGAACGTACGTCAATGCCCAAGCAACATAGTCAAGGGCAAGGTCTCCTGTCTCACACAAAATATTGCCACCTTATTACCAAGACTCACAACATTTCACGTGTGTTTCGTTTACATTTCTGCTAATCTGTCGGGATCGGCCTCGAAAGTGTTGGATCGCACAAGAAGAAAAAAAAAGGAAAAAGAAAAGAGCTTGCTACTGCTGATATGTGAGACTAAAAGCAAGGGAGCCAGATTGACCAGCCCAAAGGACATGACAATGCATGTCTCCCTTGACGAGGCTTGGCACAGTGAGATCGTAGGTCAGATAGGTAAAATAGAAGGTTTTTTTTTAACTTCCACATTTGCAATTTAATGCAAGCCACCAAGCCAAGCCCCCCTCTACAGTCTGCATAAGGCGACAAATAAGGATCCCCTCTGGCATTACAAGCGAAGACAGACGAAATTAGTGAATCGTGGGCGTTTTTTCCATGGCAGAGACTAAGCTCTGTAAGCTCCGATCTAGAGCGGGAATGGCACTCAACGGGTTAACACGCTGCCAACATTCCTGTCAAAACTTTGTTATTGTCGCAACTTTGAACCTGGCTTTCCAAATTTAGCATTGCAGTGGGAGATCAAACGGAGAGGCGTAACGTTGCCACACGTTATTTTGATCGTCAGGAACGAGATATTTGAGGATATTTTGACATGCGTGTTGTGTCACAGAGATGCAGTAGTGAACGTGAGGGTGCTTTGTACCTTGCATGAGGTTTCGTAGCACGTACATGTAATATCAACGACTTGGCACGGCATCTTGGGCCGGAGAGGGAGACTATACTGGGAATATCGTTCCCTGGTATTACCGACTAACGAAGGAATTGACTTTAGAGTCGAGCTCTAGTGAAAGCTTCTACTCACGTCATATCATCATCAACTTTTCAGCAAAACATGCCAAATTGTCCAGTGATACAGCATTTTCGTATGACTCTTATTGCTAGTTAGAACTTTATCAATCAACAAATTCCGGAAATAGATAAATGTATACAAGGATAGGTCTGAAAAGCCTCCGAAATTACCGAACACTTGCTCGGATGAGCTATCATAGCTCCTTTGATCCATCTAAGTCAAACTTCACAAGCTTCCTTGTTAAAGGATCTACAGTGGAGTTGACGGTTCTTAGCTAGATAGATTTGAATCAACATATCGCCAAGAAATAGTACACTAGAAGAAAATTCCTCAAAAGTTTAACTCGTTGAGCCAATCAATCTCTAATTTTAGTCAATGATACGAGCCGTAAATTCCAAGCAATCTTCAACCAAGTTTATAGGAAAGTTCCAACGCTCGGATAGACTTCTACCCGCCATGGTAAACTATATCCGGCTCGGCGATACCAAAAACGTCTACATGATGATCGAATGATTAAAAAAAAAACCTCCATTATTTTGAGGCATTTCCTGGTGATGAAAAAGGATCACATCTTTAAGTTTGTGATGTAGAAACTACTCTGCACTTGGATGCGGATCATGTCCGGCGGCCTCCGCAATAACCATCGGCCCGCTCAACTAACAACCAACAACCCACCACTGATCGGTTCATGTCTCATACCGGCTTTCAGCTCTCCCTTCGTAAGACCAACTTTCTTACTCTTTTCCACGATCGTAATTTCCCCCTTGTGGATCATTGTTAGCTCCCGGACGCACTGTCTCGATCTTGTGTATGTACGAGAACCTCATCGAAATGCTAAGGTCTTGTTGGAGATATGGAAAGGAGTCGAATACTATTTCCCCGGATTGTGCCAAAGAATGTTCGCATCCGGCTTAAGGGAGATAACGGTTTCGAATCCGTGTCGATCTATTTCCTTGTCCGATTCAAGTCCCAACAACTGAAAATGTTAAGTGAGTGATACTCAAGTGAGTATAGCCTGGACTCTGGATATGGGGACCTTCGTTGGAGCCACAAAATAACCCAGATATTGTCTGCTATTTCTGGTGACCAATGACGTACATTCTTGGCTGATGGAGATTTACCGCTCGTCACATATCCAAGATGAGGGGTTTCCTTGGAAAGTGTTGCGATAAGCAAGTTGCTGTTTGACGCATCAAGGAATGATCATGCGCATGCGGAGAGATTGTTTTCTTGGCGATCATATGCCGTCGGCATCTCCTAGAGACACTCAAGCGTTGGGAACTTCACAACCTGATTCAGTACATGTGAAGCAAGACTTGGGAGCCCTCCTTTGAGGGATGGTGGGAAGATGGCAAGATTGTGGGATGAATGTCTCAGTGGACATCAACAGCCTCAGTATCAACGAGACTCGAGTGAGGAGAGAGCTTATCTCAGTATCAGCATCTGGAATTTGGGTAATCTCACAACTTGAGCTGCATCACAACTGCAATGCAATCCTAAAGCAGCGGGGATTTTGAGAAGCTCCCTCAAGTGTGGAGTGGGAGTGAGACATGTCAAGTCAGGGGCACAACATTCTTTGCTTGTTAGACGGGGACGCCATGTCTCAACAGTCACAGCAGGTACTGAGTTTGTTTCCGTTAGGCTCGATGCATGCATTCGTCGAGGACCCCGAAGAGGAGCAGAGAGGAGAAGAGACTATCGACGGTGGGCTTAGTCTGTGTTCTAGTAGGGACCTCATACAATCTCAGCCCCAAAGTAAGGGACCCAAATCTTGTATAAAGAGAGGGCTTGATTCCGTCCAAAGCTCAACTTCTTTCCTCTCTCATCATCAAGCAACTCAAGCATCCTCGATCCCTTCGCTTCTCTTCCGAGAACTATTTCCAGTCGTTACTTCCCAGTCATTCGCTCCAAACCAACTACCATCAAAAGTCAAGATGCGTTACACCGAGATCGTCGCCCTGGCCATGGGCCAGATGGCCTCCGCTCAGTTTCTCAATGCCCGCTTTGCCAACACCACTACCGCGGCGCCCATCACCACCAACAGTGAGACCATGACCTCTGAGACCAATACCGCTCCCGCTACAACCACCACTTCTGCTGGCGGCCAAGGAAGCCCCAACGGCTTCAACTTCCTCGGATGCTTCTCATCTGAGCAGGGCTTCCCTGGCTTCACTCAGGCTTACTCCTCTGAGGAGAACGACTCTGAGAAGTGTGCCGAGTCCTGCTTGGGCTCCAACTTCTTCGGTCTCTACGACAACAGCTGCTACTGTGGTAGTTCTCTTGACCTCAACATCTCTCCCTCAGTTAGCACTGACCAGTGTGACATCTCTTGCCCTGGTGAGCCTTCTGAGAGCTGCGGTGGTCTCGCCTCTGGCTCTCGTGTCATGCGACGACAGGTCGACCTCAACGTTCTCCTCTCCATCTACGTCGCCGCTGGTGTGAACCCTGGTGGCGAGACCGACACTGTCATTAACACTGACTTTGTCACCGAGACTCTTCCTCCTGTCACCACCACTGCCACCGTCACTTACACTGAGGATGGCAAGACCGCTACCCAGACTGTCACCCAAGTCGTTGCTGTCATCCCCACTGATGTCATCATCATCTGCTACGGTAACTACTGTGCTCCTCAGACTCACTGCCCTACTTGCACCAAGTGGCAGGTCGTCTGTACCGATGGTTACTGCGCTCCTCAGGAGTGCCACGATGACTCCTGGAACAAGCTCAAGATCTGCAACAGCGGAAAGTGTTACTACGCCGACTACCAGGGAGACGAGTGCAACCAGCGCATCGTCTGCTACGGTAACGAGTGCCAGCGTGACCAGCACTACTCTGTCGACTACGCTCGCAAGTTCGTCTGCGACGTTGACACCGACCGATACTACTTCGATGACTGCCACGATGACTGCTACACCTACAACACTTGCTCCAACGGCAACTGCAAGCCTGTCTCTCCCCCAGTCTCTCCTCCCGTTGCTCCTCCCAAGCCTGTCTACCCTCCCAAGCCCCCGGTTGTTGTTGTTCCCACTCCTGAGTGCGACGACTGCGAGCAGCCCCCCAAGCCTGCTCCTCCCGCTCCTAAGCCCGGCCCTCCTGCTCCTCCTGCTCCTCCCGCTCCCAAGCCCGCTCCTCCTGCTCCCAAGCCTGCTCCTCCTGCTCCCGAGACTCCCTCCAAGCCCTACCAGCCTGCTCCTCCTGCTCCCGAGAAGCCTGCTCCTCCTGCTCCTGAGCACCCCGCTCCTCCTGCTCCCGAGACGCCTTCCAAGCCTAGCCAGCCCGAGACTCCCGCTAAGCCTGAGACCCCTGCTACCACTGGTGGCAACGAGAAGCCCGAGGTCCCTGTTGTGACCGCCGGTGCTGCCCAGAAGACCTTCGCCGGTATGGCCGCTGCCATCGCCGCTCTCGCTTTCGTCCTGTAAGCGATTGAATGAACTCTTCGATTCTTCCCACAATGGGGCTTTCTCATTGTGCCGCAACTCTTTTGCCTGGCACAGCTTAGCATTCACGTCTTGTCTTGTCCTTCAAGCAAAAACACGCATATGTGTAACGTTTAACGTTCTTGTTTATTCTTACACCAATCGGTTTCAACTTGGGTAGATCTAGCTCTGGGATATCTGTACGATAGATTAGGGTTCTGGTTATCCATTTCGATGGTGGTATTCTTTTGGCGATTAGAAATCAAGTAGTATTTCGGCTTTAATATAGCTTATGACTTTTATTCATAGCATTGGAGATATAATGCGACTTGTATTGGTTTTACTCTACTTGTGACAATTTTGCATAATACTTGTTCTCTGAGCTGAATTGACTGAATTGACTTACATGCTTATTTAGCTTTAGACTTGTTTAAGGTAATCTTGTAGGCAAGGGAGGATTTCTTGGAGTCAGTTCCTTGCAGATCTCCTGCTGCAAGGGTTCTACACGTAAGACAGAGCTCAACTCAGGACCTCAGGTGTTATGACGGCATAAGTGTTCAACGAACCAGTTGACACTAATGCAAAAGATCACATGCATTATAATTTCTTATTCAGTCTGGACCTGAATTGATCGACAGTGGCCTGATGGTCGTAGAAAGGGGCAAAGGGTGGAATCAAGGCCTGCCATCTTTGCGACATAGCATCATGATGCAAGACAGCTATTATCCTGTAGCTATAAGGAGTGAGACTTATTAGGTAAAGAAATGCATTGGCCTACTTGTTTTACGTACGTGGGAATACCCGAATACTTGTCCGAATTTAAGATCAACAAAATGTCGATTCTGCTCCTGTTTTTGTTCCTCCACAGGAGTGGAGTTTTATGTCTTCGGATGTTGGTGGAAAAACATGGCCGTATACGAGTTTCAAGTATTTAACTCAACCATATAGCAAATGTTAAGCTCGTGCCGAAAGCTTGATTCTAAGTGGCCATATCGTAGTTTTGATCAGTCTGAGTCTATTTTGTTAAAAGTTCTTCAGACTCTATCTGCTCTTGGTGGAAGCTATCTTGCTTGGGTGTTGAAACAATCAGACCTACCGTCGTCCAGAGCACTAGTACTTCTTTGTACGTCTTACTTAGTATGATACTGTATCTTGAGATTAGTTCTACTCTCAGTAAATCATCTTCAGATTGTCATCGTTAGGGCTTCGAGAGACCAGCCTGAACAAGCACCCAAGGACTCGTGCCTTGGCTATACGACGTAGCACCTAGCCACGACGGTATCCTAGAATGTGGGCCATCCCTGTGATGCCAAATAGTATTGTTGAATGGAATAAGTTAGTAGTAGGGCCTTCTAAGGAAAGAAGCGAGTCGGTGCGCTTGTATGCATCCGTACCCATGTTGGGCCTCAGTACCGACCGCTACGCAACGCTACTCGGTTGATACCCGTCCTTTCAAGATTTAGGGTTCATGGTTTCATGGTCTGTGCAGTCTAGGGGGAAAAAGGGTGCTCTTCCTGTTGTCTTGTAATATTGATGAGATTTATTAAGCTCTTATAGCATCAAAAACGTTTAATATTGTAATATCCGACAGGTTGGTTTAAGAGTCGGTGCAATTGTATATGATAACTAGACAACATTGTGAGCGGTGCACGGGGAGTCTCGGGACCTTGGAGACGGACGAATAACCCATTTTTGGTGAAGATGAACTTATGCTAAATGCCTGCAGCAATGCGTTCCTTTGTGTCGGGTCGTTGACAAGGATAATGCCGTAATTGCGGTCTGAAGCCTCACTCACGATGTCTGAATGTCTTGTTAATTGTAGAGATGGAACTGATTGATATGAATTTACACGACAGCAGATAGAAGATTATAGATTATAGATAGTATGTATATATATATATTTATATATAAAATCAAGAGCATTTCTCAGGGTCCAAACGGTTAGATTAGATAGCTCGCACTGACAATAAATAACCCCTCTGTAACCCTCTGATCCCCTCCACTTCGGAACCGACAGAGGTCCCACAGAATTGACTGATTGCGAGGTGTGAGCGCTAGGAGACAGACAGGCCAGGGTGCATGAAAATCCTTGCAGTTACTGTGATTACGGCGTTATGATTTGCTTGGTGGGTTTTGACTCGTTCCAACAGACTGGAACTGGGCTTGACCTGTTGGTCATCTGGGGCCAGCCACAATTTGTATTTTTGGTAATATTTGGATAACTATTCGAATTTCCAAAGTGTCGGTAACGAGTTATGTCATTGAGTCAATTGTTTTGTAGGCAATAATCAAAAGATCATGATATTATAGAGTTGTGGGTATTAGGTATCAATAAACCCAAGTAATAGATGACAATCCTTTCCCAAGTTTCTTTATTTTCTCCTCTTTTACTTTGATAGCTTCACTTTTTGCTTGGTCTGGGTGTTACTCCATAGGGGAGTTTAGTGTCGTCGGAATGGGTTTGGAATGGGTTCCTTTCTAACCAAAATTGGTCTGGTCTTACCGTTTACCGTCTCTCTTCTTAAACATCCATGGAAGCTACTTACTCAACTGACCTGATGGAAGGTGATGCCCTGAATACTTTGGTAGTCTTAAAAGTCTGGGTTCCTCTCTCTCGTCTCAGACCTTAAACCACCAAAAAAAAACTATCACCATATTCTCTACACTGCCCATATCGACAGCTTCTTATTCTTCTGTGTTGAGTCATTACACTGACGTCAGGCATTGTTTGATCTACCGAGGCAAGCGCCATCCCGCTGAATCTCTCAACTTAGCGCGCTTCCATTCCCACTCTATCTCCCTGTCGGTTCTATTCGGACTGTTCTAACGTTCCATCCATTATTTCAACGGTTCAAAACCCGCCGTTTAATGTTGGTTTTTTACTTAAACACCACAAAATCTCTGTTGCGACAAACCTCCAGTATCGACCGCGGTATGCGCACACCCTTTCATCTGCGTCTCCGATGATGAACTCGCCGCCAAACTCGTTTTCTCGCCCATCTGCAGGCTCTACACCTTCAAAGCCGCGCGAAGAGTCGACAGAACCCACCGAAATAAATAAAACCCGACCCGTATCTCAGCACCATATGGTCCCTCCATCTCCCTCTAGCTCGACTATATCCCCACTTGCTGTGGGCTCGACACACGAAGCAGCTCTAATCCAATCCATTGAGCGCGGCGAATACACCAACGACGATGATGAAACACGCAGCTTGACCGAGAGCATACGACAGCATATCGTCGATGGTTCCTTAAGATATCACGCTTATCATGCCGGCAAATATCTCTTCCCCAATGACGAAGCCGAGCAAGATCGCGAAGAACTCAAGCATAACTTGACGGTGTATTTATGCGATGATAGACTCTTCTTTGCGCCAGTCGAGAAAATATTAGAAAAGGGAGCTGAGGTACTTGATTTGGGGACGGGAATCGGGAAATGGTGTATTGATCGTGAGTCCCCTATACGTTCACATAAAGTACATGCATGAAGTTTGTCGCTGACCTTTCAAGTCGCCGACCAATACCCCAATTCGCAATTTCATGGCATGGATCTTTCGCCGATCCAACCAGATTGGGTGCCCGAGAACGCCATCTTTGTCGTGGACGATATCGAGCACGAAGCTGGTTGGACCTATGGGGACGAGACATTCGACTACATTCATATACGACACACAGTCCATTCAATTAAAGACCGTGAACTACTCTGGGAACGAATTTGGAAGTATGATTGCCCCACACTGTTATGTTATCTCAGTATAAGCTGACTCCCAGACAGGCATCTCAAACCTGGAGGTTATGTAGAAGTTCAAGAGTTTTATCACATAGCAGCTTGCGATGACAACTCATGTGATGGCCCTTACGCTTGGCGCGACTTTGCCAGGTATCTGCACCAAGGTATGGCCGCTCTTGGTACAGACCTCCACGGAATAAAATACGTGGAACACGAACTTCGCGAAGCAGGCTTTGAAAACATTGCAACACATGCAAGAAAATGTCCCGTGGGCCCTTGGGCAAAGAAACAAAGACTTCAAGAGTGCGGTCACATTATGAGAGACGCTGTTATGTGGGGTCTCGTCGGTTTGACTCGAAAACCATTTCGCGATGGCCTCGGCTGGACACTACTCCAGATCGAAATGTTTCTTGTCGAAGTTCGCAAAGCTTTGATGGAAGAGGTCAATGGACTACCCAGGTACCATACTTATTTCCCTTATTACAACATTCACGCCCGAAAGCCCTTAAATCCACCGAATGGATCGACACAGGAGGGCGTGAAAAGTTGAGCTACCACGGCACACACAGCAGCTATGACATTGCTGATTTCATAACGATTTAACGACATATAACTGCATTTAACAACAATATAAACGGAGCATCGGGACTCTAAAGCATGGCTTGGCGTACAATGGATTGCATTAGAAGGCCGAGAGCCTGTGATAGAACATCACTCAACAGGCGCATTGGGCGGTACATACATCTCATTTTATTGCATATACGATGCTTGAATAGCCATAAAATACAATCACGGTATCAACATTCTCTGTTGTCTTGAGCTTCCTCGGCGCCCCATCTCTTTAGATAACGTAAGGCGTAATATCTGATAAGGAACACCTACAATTATGTGTTGTTTGTCTTGTCATCACTGAGAGCGACAAGGTACTGCCACATTGGACGCAAGTCTCCGTTCTGGGCGAAAAGGTGGTTCTCCCAGACTCATGTGGTTTTCGACTTTGAACAAGATTGGCAGCCATTGGTACTCATCGAAGTCGAAATAGACAGGAATTTCCTGGTCATTATGGGCCATTAGATATACCTGTGCAAATGATATAGTCTTCAGTAACAAAGGTCAACGTCAGTGGTGGACTCTGGAAAGTGTCGTATCTATACCACTGACGGTCGCCTTGGCGGTAAGACTTAATTGCCAGCGATCCAACGAAATGCCCTCTCTCTTTACTGCACATCTCTGTCGTTGATTCTTGACCAGGTGGAAGTAGCTCTCTGGTAACCCTGTACTATGAGGGTGTAAAGTCGGGCCATTCTTAAGTCATGCCGTGTGTCTGAGCGTCACGGCTTCACATCGTGCGTTGGTAAAGTGACTTCCATTATCACAATAGATCGTCAAGGGCCAGAAGAACAAAAAGTCCTCTTACTTGTAAATCCATCAGACTTCACGCGTTCAGCTGCAGTGATAGCCCATAAATACGGATGCTACTTGACTGGCGATGTCCGTAAGGAGAATCGGCTGCAACGGCTTGTGCCAAAACCAAAATCGCTATGGCGCTCTCATCATCAAGAATATTTTGTCTAAGAAGGCAAAGGCATAAACAAAGTCTCTTTTTTTACCTCAATAATGGCCCTTTGTTGATTACCTTCATTGGCATCAAGATCACTACAGTCCCCAAAACCTACCTCTAGAGGATCAGCAGCCAATACCTCTGCATCGCGCACCACCTCCTTAACTCCCCCATCCTCTTCAGCATCAAGAGTTAATCATGGATGCCATGAGTGAGAACTCTTTCCATACACCCGAAGAGGTCCCATTCTTCATGATGCTCGTATGGCAGGTCCTCCACACGACACAGCGGGCTTGGCATTAAACGCACTCTGAAGATAAGGTACTTGTAACTGCATGGAGAAGCTTAGAGTCATGCAACTCTATTAAACTCACAAGCATTGAGGAGCTTGCAGCAACAGACCTGATTGAACATAAGATTCCCTTGGAGCCAGGAGTTCTGCCAAAGAAAGTGTCAAACTGAAGGTACAGCTGACGCAACGTGATCACCACACGGGAGTTCCTCCCACCGGACGACTAGTCAATTACTGAATGATCAACTGTTGCATGCTTAGCTTGAGTAGTAGTATATAGAATCTCTGGTTCTTGATATAGAATTATTATTAGTGCCTAAAGTTATCAGACTTTAGCATAGTATATCCTAAGCTTAGGGTATAATCCTCAAATTATAAAACTTAGGATTCGATAGCCCAAAGCTCGCCAAATCGAGTCCCGGGTGTTTCAACAAGCTCCTTTGGTCCACCAGATTCGACAACTGTACCCTTATCAAGGACGACAACTCTATCAAAGAAGTCCATGACCATTTCAAGCCGGTGGGATACCATAATAATTGTGTAACCCTCGAATTCGTTACGAATAATCTCCTGCATCGCTCTGTCCGTCACCTTATCAACACTGCTGCTAACCTCATCGAGTAGAAGCAGACCACTTCGTTTCTCACCAGCATGACGATCGCGGACTCGTCGTCTCAGAATAGCTCTGCCAAGGCTAAACAGCTGCTTCTGCCCTGCACTAAGATCATCAGCACTCATATCAGCGCTCAAGCTGCCTTTATCTTGGACGAAGCCTGATAGCAGCACCGTGTTGAGAACACTAAAGCATTCCGCGTCCGTGGCGGCGTTATAAGGGTCGATGTTAGCTTTGACGGAACTGCCGTCGGGAAGGAAGACAGCGTCTTGTGGAATACAGATGATGCGCTTGCGCAGGGTGGAGCGGTCGACTTGATCGAGGCATACGCCGTCAATCTCCATGTTCGAGGTGCAAGAGGGAAGAGGATCAATGAGACGTAGGAGAAGGAGGATTAAAGTTGATTTTCCACTTCCCGTTCGGCCACATATTGCGACTTTTTGGCCGGGTAGAATGTCTAACTCGAGGTTGCGCAGCGCAAGGTTGGATGCGGCTTCATCTGCGGACGAGTCATAAGAGGCAGATACCTTGCTGACCTGAACGCTTCCACTGTGCGGCCATGTTTCAGGAGGCTCGATGACTTCCCCAGCCATATTCTCTGTATCGACAGTCTCGCTGAAAGACCTCAGGCGGCTTACAGCACCCAGAGAAGTCTCAAGGGAAGTGTAGCTTCGGATGAGATTTGACAGGCTTTCGCCAAAAGTGAGAAGAGAGATTAAACTGGCGCCAGTCAATCCTGCATTGGCTCGAAGCTGGGTTGCAAGAGCGATGAGGAGAACAGCTGTGCCTGTGACAATGAAATGAAGTATTGTGGCGAGCCATTGTTGAATCATGGCCAATAGGTAGGCTGGGCGTTGGGATGTATCGAGAAGCTTGTTGCTGTGGGTGATGTCATGTTGTTCCCAGCCAAAAGCCCGGATAGTCGCAATGCCTTTGATGGTATCGGTGAAATGCGTGCTAAGACAAAGAGTCAGAAATACGCCTTCAAGTAACAGGGCTCTGACTTACTAGAGTGGACTTTTCGCTTCGAGATCGAGAAGTCGTATCTGCCTTGAGGTCCTGAGATAGAACTTTTGAACGAAATACAAGACACCGATCAAAAACGGATACCCAATCGCCAGGTAAGGCGCTGCTGAGGCTACAACAAACGCAATACCAATAGAAGATGAACTATCCAAGGAAAAGTTGACAAGGGCCAAGGGAAGCTCGCTATCAAGAAGGGTCATATCCTGAGAGAAAAGGTTCGTCACAATACCCGTATCCGTCTTCGTAAAGAAACTGAGTGGCGCAGAAATAACGGTATGAATAGCCCGTCGGTGCAATTCGGTCCCTGCGGAGGCAGTCATACCTATGAGAGTAGCCATGGCGTCAAACAATAGGAAGACGACCCAACTTGACCGAAGCACACCATATATCCCGATATAAAAGCCAAAGGACCTGTTGAAGGTGTCCTCGGCCCAAAACTTGAGCCAAACGCTTGAGAGATTCTCGCAGGCACCCGTCATCATGCCTGATACGGCAACAATAATAACCGGCCAGAGCCCAACGCTTTTGAAATAATGCAAGTAGATAGAAAAGTCCCCTTGTTGCCTTGCTTTATCCTCTGCCATTTGCGTTGCATCAGGTATAATCGTGGTTCGGGCGGCGGCGGATGAAATAGCTCTTTCGTCGGACTTTTCATCGTCGGAAGACGAGTCTGTGTCTTTTTGTTTGACTACTCCGAGGCTGTGAACATATCTCCTATTTTCCATCAAATCTGGGAAAGTCCCTTGCTCAATGACTCCACCGTTTCCGAGAGCAATGATATGATCTGCCTGTGGCAAGTTTTTCACGGAATGCGTACAAATCACAACTGTAGCATTGTAACGACGTGTAATGCCTTCTGGGCCGAAGACACGTCGGAAGAGCTCTGATTCAGTATTCAGGTCCAGACCACTGAGGATATCATCAAAAATCATCAAAGGCGCCCCTGTAGAAGGCACTCCCGAATACAAAGCACGGGCAACAGAAAGGCGCTGCTTTTGTCCACCTGATAGCATGATGCCATTGCTTCCTATCTTCGTATCATGCCCTTGTGGCAAGAGTGCAACATCTGGAGAGAGCATAGTGGCTTCGACGATCTCGTCATATTTCGCTTGGTCAAAAGCGCTATGGCCAACGATGTTTTCCTGAAAGGTGGCATTGTAAAGGAAGGGCGTTTGTTCACAATATCCGATGCTGGATGGGATGAAGGCTTTGATAGTGCCTGATGATACAGGCAGTTCTCCTAGTAAAGCTTTGCAGAAAGTCGATTTACCAGAAGCGACTTCGCCCACGACGATTGTCAGCTTGTGAGCTGGGATGTAAGCATCAATCTGGTTGAGTATCAACTTCTCGCCTCCCCAGCCAAAACAGCCATTCTCAACTAAGAAGGCCAGCCTATTCTCAGACGAAAGTCTTTCTTTAGGCAAGAGACCATCCTTAGGTAAAGAGTAATCATTAGGTAAGAGATTATCTTTAGGTAAGGGATGCTTCTCAGAAAGAGGATGGTGGTTCCGAGAATCAATGCGAGGATCAGCGGCAAGAAATTTCTGTATGCGAGCTGTACATGTCAAGGCCGCAAAGATCCCAGGGATGCTCTGAAATAGGCTAACAACAGGTACCGTGAACAAAAAGATGTACGAAATGGAAGTGAACAGCGTATTCAAAGTCAGGTCCTTGGAGGTGAAAGCAAAGGTGACCACCGGAGAGATGCAGATGGGAATGAATCCCAGAACCGCAGCCACGATAATCAGCCAGCGGAAGCTATTTCCAACCTTGATCTCACCAACACGGAGAGTTTGGATAAGGTCAGCGACTGGGCCAGTCATGCCGGAGATTTTGTAGAGTTTCATCTGGGATATGGCATTTGCAGTCAACCCGACTCTGTTCTGGATTCTCGCCATCCACTCGTTTTGTCTCTTACCAACCAATGAGACCAGCCAGAACAACAAAAGACCGCACACAGCGATGATGACAATTGGAGATAGGAAAGCTATTCCAATTTTTGAGTGAAGAAGCCAGCAGCCAACAGCAACTTCTATAGCGTTGGCCCAGAGTTCGTGGGCTTTGCTGGCGTCTTTTAAGATTCTTTCGACATCAGCACTCATAAGTGTCAGAGCAGCAGAGTCATCAGCAGCTGTTATCTTCATGTGTGTTGTTTTCTGGTAAATGGCAGCGACCAGACACCCTCGGATCATGTAGACAGCCTTTTGCTGGTAATAGCCGTAAAACGCCGAGGACACTCCAATGCCTGCGTAGATGAGAAAAGCCGCGGCGATCAAGCCATAGCCCATGTTCTTCGTAGTTGGTGTCTCGGGCATTTGAAGATATGCTAGAGTAGAATCGATCAAGAAAGGTTGGCAGAATTTGAAGGCGATCAGGGCGGCGCGAGGAGCGATTGGTAAGAGGAATGGGCCGATGAGTGCCCTGGTCAGGTCCTTCAGTAAGCCTGACCTGGGCTCTTGGCTATAACGATGCACCCTGAGTTTCTTAGCAAGGCGATGGTATAGTTTGCTAGAAGCCAAGTTCTCGTCGAGAGGATAGAGGTCATCAATAGCCAATACACCTCGGTATCCTCTCATGAATAGAGTGTTCAGCCAGAAGAAGGCACCGATACTAAAGACACTGCTTGATTCTTCCGGGCTATGCTCATCGGCATTCCAATGAATCCATCTTGTTTTGGGAATTGTCTCCAGGAAGAGGATGATAGCTTTGACGACAACCGAAGCAGTGAAAAGGCGAGCCTGGATGGTTTGCTGCGATGTGGTGATGGCGAGCCATGCAGTGCGTGCTTGCACGATGTCGAATAAGAGCGTGAAAAATATGTAGGTAATGAGCAACGTTGATGGCCTTCGAGCGCACGAGTGCTCTTTGAATGATAAGACGATAGCCAAAGTTGATGCGGCAAACGCAAGACAGCTTCCGGCGATTGACAAGTCGTGAACTATGCCTGGAATTCCTGTTGCGATGAGGATGAGAAGAGCAAGTTGCGTGACGGTATATGCAACAATAAATGCCTTTTAAAGATCATCAGTATTCTCTCAGACGCATTCCTTGAGAAACCTACGATCTTGATTGATTGAAGGATAACGCCGCTGACAATCCGTTCGCGCTGCAACAAGACCGTGATGCGAGCGATAGCCGCCGCAATGAATATGGCAGTCGGTATAATCGAAAGAAAGATGCGTTCGAATTTCTGCGTGAAGTCAAAGTCACCTCGACATCCTTGAACACCAGGTCCCAGAGAGCCATCGTTCAGACAAGTTGAACTCATGTTGCCTGCGCGAGCTTGACATAGTGAGAAGAAGCGATGCGGTTGCGATGCTGTTGGTCTTTTATGCATGTCATCCATCAAAAGTTCCTGTTTGGGATCCTTGACTGGGTAAGTGATCACCTGTCAGAGGGCTAAAGATTGGCCGATTGAGTGCGATAGCCAGCATCTTGGACGGCGGAATTGCGCGTTCTACACGCGGATGAAGACGTAAAAGAGCTCAATCGTGTTTTTTTGATGGAAATTCGTAACGAGTTTCGACGCGCGGCTTTTTGTAGTGGATATTCCAATGTCGTCGTTGATGGATGATAGAGGATGCCAAATGATAGGCAGTGGCAGCTAAAGTGAGGGGTCAAACCACCTGCCATAGTGTAAGGTCACTCAAGGAAGGAACAAGGTTGTATGATGAGATGTTCTTAATTATAACCATAAACTCATCTACATAGTAGCTATAACTATAATTGATGAAAGATAACCACCTCGTTATTCTATGATAAACTTTTCCCATAATACGTCCTACCATACACATACATGCATGGCCTCGTCTATTGTAATCTCATTCTATTCTTTAACGGCGGTTGAAGTTAAGGTAGCGACTCTGAGAGATAAGTTAGCAAATTGATCTGAAATGTTATTTAAAAGAGTGTCACTTACGGCTGTCAGGAGGATGATCAAGTTGCTTGCAATGAAGCAAAGATAGATACCGAGATCTCTCCAGCGATGGTCAAAGGACAGGTTGAAGGTGCTGTAGAACTCATCTCCAACCTTGTAAGCGCAGTACTCGCAGTCCTGAGTGTTGTTGTTGACGAGATAACCCTTTCCACCATTTCCAAAGAATGGCTCCATGTACTCGCCACAAGTGCTGTTTGATGGAGCAGTGAAAAGGTTGAGCTCGTTCTGCTTGCAAACAACCTCGACTCCGTGGAGGGCTGTGGTGACCATACCACCGATAAGGCGGGTGAAAGGGTCAAGCTGATACAACCACGCGCGCCAGAAACCGGGCATCTGAGGTGGTGGGATGGTAACACCACAGAAGAGAGCAAAGATGATGATGATAAAGGGATCAAACTGAGCTGAGATGAAAGGCGAGGGAGTGATAGACGCAAGTCCCTGTCCGAGGGTGACAGAGAACAGCTCCGTGATCAGAATCATCAAGAACTGGTAACCAGCTCTGGAAGGATCGGTCTGTAATCCAGGCATGAAGTACAGAGGAAGGTAAAAGGCCACAGCACACATGATACTGTATGGCATTTCCGCAATGACAACGTTGAGCGCAAAGACGAAAGGTGAGTACATCTTTGAAGATTGCTCTCTGAAGAAGAGGGCTCGCTTGACGTGGAACATAACTTCGACTTGCGTGATGATAAGAGCAGGGAGAACGGTAACCTGGAAGATGACGAACACCTTGTTCTGAAGGGAAGATCGAGAGTTATCGAGGTTGAGGTACATGAGACCAGTGATCAAAGCGACTGCGACGTGACTGAAGATTCGGGTGAAGATGTAGTTGGGTGAACGCCAGTAAGAACGGAACATTCGCTTGGAGACAACCTTCATCTGATGCGTGAAAGGAGAAGCATATTCCTTCTCCAATTCAGCGCTCTTGGCTGCGGATGATCCAGAGCCAGATTGACGTTCACGCTTCAGTCGAATGATGGTTTCCTTTGTCTGACCAAACTCGGCGCTGTCTTCCCAGATATCGGCCCAGTCACGGTCTCCAACACGAGGAGCACTACCAGCACCAATAGCCTCAAGCATGTACTCAGCGACGTTATCCTTAGGTCCAGCTTCAGCTCCGTGGCGCTTGAGGTAGCTTCGTAGGACATGAGCATCCTTGCCGATATCACCAAAGTAAACAGTTCGGCCACCACGCTGGAGGAGAAGCAGACGATCGAAGTTCTCGAAGAGAGCGGCGTTGGGCTGATGAATAGTGCAGAGAATAGCTTGACCTGAAGCAGCGAGCTTCTTGAGGAAACGGACGATGTTGAAGGCACTCTGACTGTCAAGACCAGAGGTAGGCTCATCAAGGAAAAGCATCAGCTCAGGCTTAGCAGCCAATTCGACTCCAATAGTGACTCGCTTTCGCTGTTCGACAGTAAGACCGAATTCAGGGGTTCCAATAATAGCATCGGCGATATCCTCGACCTCAAGAAGCGCAATGATTTCCTCAACGTAGGCGTGGCGCTCCTCCATGGGCACATGGAAAGGCTGACGGAGCTCAGCTGAGAAGCGGAAGGCCTCTCTGACTGTTTGGGCAGGTTCGTGAACATCCAGCTGTTCAGCGTACGAAGTTGAACGTTGGAACTCCTTTCCAGGGGCAATAGCATCAACCAAGATATCACCAGAGATAACACCAATGTTCTTGCGAGCGGCGAGGACGTCCAGAAGAGTTGTCTTACCCGCCCCGGACGCTCCCATAAGAGCAGTAAGCTCACCGGGTCGAACGTATCCGAAAACATTGTTGAGAAGGCGGCGAGTTCCCTCAGGTCCAGGGATGGGTACATCGTAGTTCAAGTTTTCCCAGGTCAAAACACTCTCGGACTTGACCTTGAGATCAGAGCCTTCTTCGTTGGACTTGTCCTTTGTTCGAGCGTCTCTGTTGGAGATGAGCTTCTCATTGAGAGCCTTTCTCTCCTTGTCGGGCTTGGCGAAGACCTTGGCAGCGTTTCCACCCATGCCATGGTTGACGAACTCTCCGAGAACAACGTTGAGGAAAAGGAAAAAGATGATGAGGGCCAAGACAATACCCCAGTTTCTCCAAAGATCACCAGGGTTGTAGGAGAAACCTTGCGCAACGTAATCAGAGCCTGACACGAGGGTTGTACCAGACTTGGAACCAGCAAGAGTGCAGACCTGATGGTTGATATCGGTATACTCAGGTCCAGCAGGAATGAGCGAATCAGCAGTGCATGTCATGTTGATTCTCTGGAACTCGTTCATCATCATGGAACTGAAGCTCAGACCCAAGACGTTGATCCAGAAGATCCAACGCAACCAGACCTTCTCCTGTTCATATTGGATGAGATATCCTGAGGTCACAACGAAGAGAGTAATCACCTGTGCATTGTTAGTATTTGGGCAAGTGCATGAGTAAACTTAAGCTTAAGGAATAAAGCTGTGGCGTTGTGGCGCTAACCATTTGTGGCGCATGTGCAGCGCCACAAAGTTGGATAACATCACCACCAAGCTGTATAACCTCGTGTAAGACGGAATAAGAGAAAAAACTTACAATGACTGCAAATTTGATTGCGTAATCAAAATCTGGGCTCAGACATCCAATAACTTGAGTTTTGAGTTAGTAAATGCGATTTTGGGGTCGAGATAATTCACTTACTGCGAAAGAACAGGGTCATAGCAATGTTTCCTGACAGAATCATGAGGAAGAATGTAAAGAATGCTCCAGCGTCACGTTCCAAGTTCGCCATGAAGTAAACAATGACACAGAACAACAGAATCTGTGATGCGGCAAAAATTTGGTCCACGAAGATCTGAGCAATCCACAACGCAGAAGGTCGATGGAACGCATAGGCCTTGTGCTTGTTGACAATACCACGTCCCGTCATAGTTCCAGCTAGCTCAGAAAACGCCTGGAAAGCATTGAAAAGCAGAGCGACGAATAAAAGACCTCCCTTGCTAAAAGCACTAGCAGAAGTCTTGCCGAGATTGAGATAGAGGGTACCGAGGACAATAGCGATGACGATGGATCTGAACCAGCCGAAGAAGAGGTTGAATCGATCCTGGAGCTTGAGAGTGAACTGACGCTTCATGAGCGCCAAAACCTGGAGGTGGAAACCAACTTGATAAACCGAGCGCTTGGAGGTTCCGCGCTTGCCTTCCTTGACGGCAATCTGGAAATCGTTGTGCGTATCAGCTTCCTGGGCGAGAGAGGCCTTGTACTCAGCCATCTCAGTAGCAAGGGATCTGCAGGTGTCGGAGTTTCGGAAGGCTTGCTCGAGGGTTTCGGGGTTGTGAGGAGCGTTTGCCTCGGATCGACCAGGAGAATACTCTCTTTCGAAAGCATCAGTGCAGCCGGTCAAGTAGTCGGCACTTGTCTGTCGAGGGCGAGGGGCAAAGCCCAGGGACTCAAAGTAAGATCGAGCGGTTGAAGCAGGGCCAAAGTAAACCTGCTTACCACCATCGATTACCATAACCTTATCGAAGAGGTTGTAGATGTTCTCGGAGGCCTGGTACAGGGAGACAAAGGTGGTTGTCTTGTACAGGTTGGTCTGGATACGAAGTGACTTGGCGAAATCCAGAGCTGTCGAGGCATCGAGACCTCGGGTAGAGTTATCCCAAGCCAAACAAGCGGCGTTGGTGATCATGCCTTCAGCAATACTAACACGCTTTCGCTCTCCTCCAGAAACACCTCGAACAAAGTGGTCACCGACAATGGTCTTTCTGGTGTGCTCAATGTTGAACATCTTGAGGAGCATGCTGATAACAGACTCCTTGAATTCCTCCTTCGACATGTTTCCGGGTCTCTTGGCGGGCATTTTGCAGTCGAGAGCAAATCCAAGAGTCTGCTCAACAGTGAGTGTAGGCAAGTGAATGTCGTCTTCTCCGTTGTACATGGCCTCACCCCTGTACACGTCGAACTCGGTGTTCTTCCAAGGTCCGTACAAAACTTCTCCTTCCACTGCAGTATAACCGTAGCGCTGGTTCGAAATGGTCTTGAGGAAAGTGGTACATCCTGAACCAGGCTTTCCTAGGACCAGCACCATCTCACCGGGCTTAACCACACCTTGAAACTTGTCGAGAAGAGCAACTTCTTGAGGCTTTGGGCCTATACCAAGCATGTTGATGACGGGGCTGATGACATCAAAAAAGCCGATAAAGGCATCAGGGAAAGTAGGCACAAAGTTGGACATGCCACCGTAACCCTTGACGGTCAGATCATTCCAGTAAACACCAATGTGCTTGGACTTGATTCCAGCCTCCTTCTCACGATCAAGACCGCCGCGGAGAGCAGCCTCAAGGTCGAAGAGAGACTCAACTTCAGCATCTTCAGCGCTTGCACCCTTCTCAGGGTCAACACTGGCTCTGCTCTTTCTTCGGCTGGCTCGTGAAACACCCGTAAACTCCCTCTGAAGCTCTGCGAATTCAGCCTCAGCTTGCTCAACAGAGACTCCAGTGTGTTCTCCTTCTTCAGCAGGTCCGTGACGAGTTGAATCGGTGTCGATAGAGTTGCGATAAGCAGGATCAGCTTGTTCAGTGTGGTGGTTGGCAGCAATGGCCTCCTCTGCCTTGGACAAGCCCTTCTCAGCCATTGTGACTGTTGTGGGAGCCCAAAGTCACCCGCCGCGTAAAAAGATAAACCGGTTGTATATGGAGGTTATAATTAAAAGGATAATAAGAATAAAAGATATTAATATTTTTATATAAATGATTGATACAGTAGCCAGTGTAACTGGTTACAGTTAAACAAGAAGCGAGCGCAAAAGAAAAAAGAGCCGACAAGCCGCCTATAAGTCAACAAGACAAAAAGAAAGTTAATATGGGTCTCTATCTCCTTTGGACCAAATTCGTCCGGCCTTACCAATCAAGAAAGAATACGAATGCTTCGTCAAAATGTCCAAAAATGTCCGCTAACAGGGGCCGGGGACTCGCGAATTACTTCACACAAGGGTTATTCTCGATTTGGCATGTCAAGTCAGGTTGGTGGGGCAGATGGAAAAGGATTGACTCACTTCGGACAGTTTGATCCATTGAGGCGAAGGATCTAATTGGTTGAGGAAATTAAAGTAAAAGATTGACATCCAACGGGTACGAGTGTATGCATAAGGGTGAGCATTTTGTATATCCGAACCTTTTTCGGATTATCTGCCCAACCCCGACTGAGGAGAGAAGAGGCATCTCTTCCTACAAAAAAATAATAATAATAATACTTCGTAATTGGTTCTCTTCTCGTAAACGCCGATTGACCGACGTATCAACGGACCTTTGAGACTTTGAGTTCAACGCGCTGCAACGCAAGACAACCCTCGAAACTCAATGCTCGGTTATCATATCCACCCAATCTCGCTCTGTGGAGAAGAGTGGAACGAATCTAAAAGAAACAACGGTAAAACTTCGTTACATTTCCTTTTTTTTTCCTTTTTCTCCTTAGACTTCGTCCTTAAGTCCGAGAAACGCGGCCCTAAGCGATTATCGGCAGTCAAACGGTCAAAAAGATTATCACTGCCCGTCATTTCGAATCATGTCTAAAGGCGGAATAGTACCGCTACTTAGAAGCATAGACAAAGTCTGAGACACGCATCGGCGTGACACATGGCTTTTCTTTGTTGATATTGTCTGCAGTAAGCGTGCATGCAGATATCGCATAATGCGTCCGTCATTGCATTCATTCATGATTCCTCAAAAGGAGAGACTGTTGAAATTCACGTTACCTTGTCCACCCTTGTTGACCCTTGGCTATGTCAGCTTCACATGGCAAGACCCCTGCCAGATAAGCTTCTAAACAAGGGTCACCCGCGGAACCCGGCCATAAGCACGGTTTCAGGTGCAGTTTTACTGATCCAGCGGTCATCGACGAACTCCGCCGGCGGACTTTTCATCCGCCGTGGTCGGCCGAGTAAGTTTCGCCATCTGATTAGTTTAGACTTTCTTGTGATCAGTAACTAGTTCTGAGCAGTAGCTTAATAATCATCAAACTTGGCCCTCGTATTTTGAGACAATCGGGGTCCTATGATGAAGTGATCTTCAAAGAGATTCATGCTGGGCAGAGTTGTACTGTAACTCTCATCCCCTCGGACCAGTTGCCCGTCAGGGGCGAAATAGCTAAAGACTGGGTTGAGGATAGGACCTTGATTCTAAATAACTGTTGCACGTGGGTTACATAGTCGATTGTATCATTGCCTCAACTTCAGTCCCCATTCTCAGCTCAGAAACAAAGCCTTACCTATTCTGATCAATTTTACGAACTAATTCTTGTTGCATTAATAGCTGATAAGGTCGTGATTTTGCTGTTGCCGTGCTTCCGGGTTTATGTTGCATGATCGACTGCGACAGAAATAGCCTCCCTTTTCAGGAAGACAATCGAAGATGCGATGGAATTAGATGCAGTGAAATTATATGCTAGATAACTACTGGGGATAGCTTCTCAGAGTATAACCATGGCATCAATACATTCATTTGAACGTAGAATGTGTGGTGTCTATAACTCTTCGCCCGTCTCTCAACACCATCGCCTTCAAGGGGGAGTATACAAAGGCCAGAATTCCAAAACTATAGCTCCCAGGATAACATACAGCTGGTCACAGATAGACGGGCCAAAAGACAAGCGGCACTGGGGAAGCCCCAGACAAGCGTATCGCGGACTCATCTCCGAGTCCCGCGGACCTCCGGTATCTCCATCACGGACCTCCGGTGTTGTAGCCACGGACCTCCGAAGTCGCCACCGCGGACGTCCTGGTTATCGAGAGTGACAACAAACCAGAGGATCTAAACCCGGGGGGTATGAGACATGGGACGCGGGAACTAGATGTACTATAGCCTTGGGTCCGACGTTTTGTGTCTCCTCTAGCCAAGCTCGAAGAAAATGGAGCTCTGAATCACCATATCTTAAACTTATGAACTTCGAGGCCTTACACTCCCTAAAAGCATGTTCCTGTTACCTAAACTGCTTGTTTTCTTATTGCTATCTCAAAAATAAATACAAGTCCAAATACAAAATCCCATTTCCCCATGTTTCCTAAATGTCACCCATACTCATCCACATTCCTTAGACATAACAATCGTGAGAGTCACTTGCGGAGTGGAGACTTGGGTTCAGCGGAAGATCGTCGTCGTGTCCCCGGCTTCTTCTTAGCGTCTCCATTAACGCTTCCATCGGTCTGAGCCTCTTCAAGGGCCTCGACCACCGCACCTTGATCAGACCGGAGCACTACGGCATCGGCAACGAGTTCGTCACGGCAGACGAACTGGGGGAACAGCACAGCCAAAACGGTGGGTTTGGGGTTTCCCTTGGCCTTGCGGGTGTTTCCGCTTCCAATATCGTAGTCTCCATATTGCCCAGCACCTCTAGAGTCCTCTTCATCGGGCATCTCTGCAAGAATCATATCTCGAGAGCGTTGTGCATCCGCCCAAAGCGTAACGGCCTCCCTGAACAGCGCGGGGACAGCGTTGTAAAAGCCGGTCTGTTTGTATGCCACAACAAGCGGGTGCAGTGTGGTTCGAACTTCATTGCTCGCTCTGCGGGTAATATCCTCTCTATGATATTCAGCTTGATCGGAGAGCGATCCGAAGATCTGGCAGCGATACACAGTTTCTCGTCGCTCATCCCCTTTGAAGAACCTAAGCATGCTTGATGCAGATGCTCTCATATCGCTAGCGACGTAGAAGGGCACAAACACATGAGTGAGAAGTGTCTCTGCGATTACACCGTCCGCTACGGCGCAGCGCATCTTGGCTGCGGCGGGGGAGGTGCGAGTTGAGAGAGGAATCTTTGGGAAGCGGGCATGCAGTTCCTGAATCTCACTCGCTGAGTCCTGATAACAGTCAGTATAATCCTCGAAATATGTGGAAGTCTTACTTGTGCGCCTTCGAGATGGTTAAAGTACTCATTGACAAAGTCGTGAACCTTCTTCGACAACTCCTGAAGATCAGAGCGCCTATTCGTGTTAGTCCAATTCACATCTCAGAGGCAAATACTAACAATTTCTTCATCTCCTCAGGACCAAAGTCTCGCAAGATGCCCACTCCGAGATCACTCTGCGCCTTGTTCAACTTATCCTTACACCCCACCAACTCCGCAACACTGGCCTCCATTCTCGTCTTATGCAGCTCACACTCTGCATTCATTTCATTGATCTCAGCAGCATGGTTCTTCGCATGTGCTTCAGAAGAAGCCAACCTCCGCTTCAGCTTATCAACCTCTCCTTCTTTCACCTCAGCCGCTGCAAGTTTCTCTCTCGCCTCTTTGACTTCTTTCTCCATGGCTTCAACAGCTGCTTTGTTAGACTCGTACGTTTTGTACTTCTGTTCAAACTCTGCAAAGAGTGTTTCTGTCTTTGCATTGGCTTGAGCCTTATGGTCTGAGAACTCGCGCACGATTTTGTCGTTGAATTCACGCAGACGCTTGTTCTCGCCCTGTTTGGCTTCGAGTTCTTGCTCTAAAGCTTTGCGCTCCTCAGCTGATCTCTCGTAGTCTTCGATTGAGCCGACATCTTTGGAAACTTCCTTTGCTAAGGCGAGGAGCTGCCATAACTTGGTGGTGCTTTTGGTGGGTGACTTTTCAACGCCATTGCCATTGGTATGACCATTGACCTTGACCTTTGTATCCGCCATGATTGCTGAGATGAATGAAAATATCAATTTAATCGCTAGAAATCGTCCACATTTTAACTTGGTCGCTAAGTACACAAACAATTTTTGAGGCCATCGCAGAGCCTCATTGTGGGTTCGTAGGTTTGAGGGACAACTCATACCACACCACTACACCGGTCAATTAAGGCAAGTCATCATTCCCCGCGAATTTACCCTAGTGGTTATTTTCCAATCGCCGTGTCCAATCCTCAGAATGTCAGGCTGAGGGTTGTTACACAACACGCGGGGTAACCCCAATGACATTCAGACTTTCAGTCCAAAGACACCATCACTGAGGTCCTCAAAGCCAACCTCTTCAAGTAGCCTATCGAGGGTGCCGTTCTCTGCGTAACGGTGAACGCATTGTCTTGATAATTGGTTCTCGATGTTTCGGTATGCAGTCGCCTTGCGCCAGATACAATGCCTGAGGCCCATGCAGCATCAGCGAGGCCATCGCGCCAGAGCCTAGTCTTGTGACTCTTTCTCCTTATCCTTCTTTTCCTTCTCTTCGCCCTTGTTGTCGTGCTTCTTGTCTTCCTCGTGCTTGCCCTCCCGCTTATCCTCACCCCTACCATCGCTCAGTCCAGATTTGTCGAACAGATGAAGTTCGACCATTTGAGGCACACCTCCGAGAACAGGCTTCGGCAAGACTTGCTTGTGAACGCTGTACCAGCTTTCCTTGTCCATAAGTTCATACAGGACATCTTCCGATTCATGGCGAGGCTTGGTAGCTAGGAAGACCTTCGTAGTAAAAGGCTCGCCGGCCGGGAAGTAGCTCAGATTTGTTTGATGAATGGCTGAAAGGGTTTCTACCAGTGCTGGTAGCATGTCGACATTGTAGGTGCAGTCGCTCAGCATGACAAGATCCCAAGGTCCAGATCGAGCCTGAGGCCCAAAGCGGCCCTGCCTACCCTCCTCCCAATCCAAGTTCTCGTAGAGCATCCGGACCGGGTTCTCTTGAAAGCGTAGATGTGAACCCTCCAACCTCTTAATATTGGATCTGGCTCTCTCTTCGGCCTCCGGAAGATCCGTCATGAGAATGGTGCAATCACCACCAGCGGGCTGTAGTCGGGGGTACACAGCGGCGAGCCCAACACCCAAGATGCCCACACCACAACCCAATTCCAACACACGGATTGACCTTTGGCGGCTGAAGATGTTTTTCATCGTCATCATGCAGGGGTTTTGACTTGACTCGCTATCAGGAGCGGTTTCAATACCTGCAAGCGCACATGTCGCTATAACGCCGCCATCCCAGATATGACGTGCAATGCTCTCGCCGATTTCCTCCTCAATCTCAATCGTGCCCAAGCCCTCGATTGTGTCGTTCAGCTGAAGTCTTCGAATAGACACAGCGTTGTCCAGAGGTTGGAGAGTCAACGGAACCCAGGCTGGCATAACAGCACCCTTCTCGGCAGCTTCCTTGCGATATCGCATCTTCTCGGCTGACAAGGCCAGAATACGGGGGACACTTTCAGCGGTGTGAAAAGGTTCTGATGCCCTCACACAGACATGGACTCTCATGCCAGTCTCGAGAGCTCGTTCAAGAGCAATGGGAAGTTCCAGTGCTGGCTTCGCAACTCTCATTCCAGGCTCCCAATCCAGGTGACCAGGATCGGATAGGAGCCATGTTGAGCTTCCTTCAGGTGATGCAGCGATGGCAACGACTTGAAGGTCTAGGAACCTCTCTGGGAAGAGGAATGAGTCACCTAGATCTGTTGTGATGGTGAAAACCAGTTGAACCAGAGTTCCACGACGGTTCTTGAGCACCTTTGGTGCCCGAAGAAATCGAACATAATGCATTTTGGAGGTTTGTTGTTGTTGTTCTTGATGTTTATCGAGCCTCGGGCTGCCGCTGATCAGGTCAACCCAACCTCCCGTGATATTTTGCAGCTACTGCATGCTTAGTCATCACCCCGTATTCTTCACATGCATCATTCGAATTGGGCCTCTATGTCGAAATGGCATTATTATCAAGTAAGTCCAATTGTTCTTCAGCGGGTAAAGATGATAATATTGATCGTAGAACTTCAGCCATTATTTAGGCTGTCAAGTATTGCTGAGTAATGAGTCATGAACGTGCTTGAAAAGAGTATAGCCAGCTTGCACACCAGGTGAGGCGCATTTAGCATTCAACATCAACGATAGAAGAGATATTATAGATAATTTTTAAATAATAATTCCTTTAGCAATTCTGTCTTCACAGTTTTACTTGTCAAAAGGCGAATTCTAGGCCGTTGTTAACCCAATATCAACCTCATCATATTAACATCGAAGCTACTTACCCTAGACCCAACACCGTCTTCCAGATCTTGTAACAGTTGATTAACCAAACTATGATGAATACGTCGGGTTGCAATGAGGAATCAAAGTTGACTTTACATGAGCTTTGAATACAATAAGAATTTCAGGTGGGTAGAAATTCAGCCTTCTTGACCTTACCATTCACGCAATCGTCCTGTGCAATCCAAACTCAACTTTACACTTACACTATACAACATCACCAGAACTCACCCACGATGTCCTCAACCTCCGATCAAGACCAACTACGCAGTGTTGTGCAGTCGAAAACTTGGTTCGGATTCGATCTGGATGACACACTTCATGAATTCCGCAAAGCCAGCCGCGCAGCAACAACCAATTGCCTCACCCGCATCGCCAGCCAAAACCCTGTTATCACACTCCAAGCTCTACAAGACCAATATGGAATCATTCTCAAGCAAGGGACTGCCGACGCTTTCACCGATGGAAAGACTTCGCACGATTACCGTCGTGCTCGTTTCGCCGCTACACTGAGCCATTTTGGACTGAGTCACAACATAGATGAGCTACTGGAGGACTATGAGCGCGTTCTTGTGGACAGCCTGACTCTTAAAGCTGGAGCTATTTCTCTACTCAAGGCCATCAAATCATCTGGTAGAAAAGTTGCTGTTATTACAGAAGGACCACAGGACGCACAGGAGCGAGCAGTTCGAGATCTAGGCATCGAGCAGTACATCGACTTCCTTGCTACTACGAACTTGTTCGGTGTCGCCAAGATCTCAGGTCTATTTGGAAAAGTCCTAGATCATCTGAAGATTCAACCACATGAGATTGTGTACATCGGCGACTCGCAGCAACGCGATATTGAACCTGCCACTGCAGAGGGCATCTACGCGATTCACTTACACGAAGGCCAAGCAGAGCCGCTTGTGTTGCAACCTCCCAGTATCAACTCACTAGAGGTGTTAGCTAAACTCATCTAAAGAAGTTGCACATCTATCTGAGACGAGATAAGTAACTCAGGCGAACACAGCGTTACAAGGCTGAGAATCTATCCGCCTGGACAGCACAAAGGTAGCTCAATCGATACACCCGTTCAACGTGTCCATCTCTCACAGGATAGTCCCGACTTGAGTATATGCTGCGTCTAGCAAACAAATCAGACGAGTGCAACGTTTGTGAAACCCAAGCCATTCAGCTATGTCGCACGTATAATTCCACAACACTGGGCCGAGACATTCACAACCGTAGTAGGTAATTTCCTCCTCCCCCCTTGTAAAAAGTCAAGTTATACAACGGCATATCATCTTATGATACAGTCCCTATAATTACCCATATTGTAGCTCAGCCTTGTTTTGTATGCAATGCACTGCTGACGTTGTGCATTACCGTTTATCACGTTTCTAAATCTGGCCGCATGACTGAGCCTCCGTCGCACTCGCAGCTTAGGTATGAATCTAGTCAACTGAACGATTACACGCCTGTCCTGTCATCCGTACTGTAACTGTAGGGTGTGATTGAGCACGTACCGGCTAGACGCAGTCAACTTACTCACTCACACTCACCCAACCCCAACCTCCCCACTACGGGCGCCGCTGTAAGTTAGACGCCGCGGGCTAAGCACGGTGACCTTTACGGCAGGTGGTGAAATGTGCTGCAGACTGCAGCGAGTGTGCAGTAAGTCACATCACCAAAGAGTAAGTGGTGGGTGTCAAGGTTACATACAGTACAGTTGTGGCCCGTGGGAAGGGAACATTTACGGTGGTGGGACAGTTAACCAACCTCGTCCTTGACTGACCTCTAAAAAAGAAAATAAATTCAATCACAAGGGGAATAATTCTAGACTAGGATATGACTGCGACCTCAATCGAGACCAGCCAGGCAGACCCTTTCTTTCTATCACATCACATCATCACATGTACGGCACATGTCCCCTAAATGCAAGATCCAGCATATCAATCAATCAATCTGGCCCCCATCCCTTCCTATCACCAACCTCCCACCACACGTGGAAAAAACAAGGCAATTCACGTCTTCAATCATTGGCCTTGTAGCCGCTCGCTGCACCCACACCACCATCTCCCTTGAGTCTATTCCTCTTTTTACCATTACAGTTGACCATACTACAAAGAGAGAGAAACTTTCCACAGAAGACGCACCGACTGTTACAGAAACAAAGTTCATGTTAGTTACCTACAGTAGCAAAAAGAACTAAAACGAGAACTCACACACAGACGGCATTTCCGGGGTTCACCTTAACGCCTCGACTAACCCAAGCTTCTGGATCACAAACTCGAGTCAAGTAATGCTGTTTTTCCCTGAATGACATTCCATTCCAACCTTCATTCTCAACGGGCAACTCCACCATCCCCGTATCTGAAACCCACCAGATTCCAATCCAACGTTAGTTAGCTGCCTCCACTTACGCTGCAAGTCATCCTCCAAAGTTTCACCCACACACTCAGTCACTGCATTCCAGACCAAAAAAGCCTCTAAATGGCTGAAACAGAAAACTTGAGGTTCACGGATGATCGCTTCCATCTTGACAGGATGACAAGTCAAATGGTACAGAAGTCGATTCCTGATGATCCCTTTCAAAGACCACGGCAATTACATCACAATAATCCTCAAAAGAGCATCTGTTGCTTTTAATTCAAGGGCTTCTGAAACTACATGACGAAATCATGTTCAGGGGTTGTTGGGCCATGACCTCATGTAGGATCGTCACTGAACTTACCAAACACAACACAACTCGCCCGCTGTAAAAGCCATGGGCCTCAAACCAAACCAAACCGAGCCAAGCCATTTGCGTTTCTACCCCTCTCGATTTTTACGGCACAATACGCGGGGTTAGTTAAAATGGAAACAAGAGGGGATAATCACAATGAAACAAGCAGAATCAGGAACTTGACTTGACAATCACAAGACTTGGCCAAGGTCATCCATCAGTCAGATCAGAAACATCAGGTCACATATCATCAATTAGTAAATATAGTTAATTATACAAAAAACAATAGTCACGAATCTCCAAGAAACAAATGTATAGATAAGTTTGCGATTTTTTTGCCTAAATATTAAATAATCCAAATAAATATCTTGAAGGTGGTATAACCAAGTAACCATCCAATAACTCCCCAACTCCTCCTCATAGCTCTAACGCATGAGTACATTGCTTCCTTCCATCAATGAGGAACGTAAAGACGTAAAATCCTCCAGATTACCGTGTAGTAGCCTTCCGTTCTAAGTGTCAATCACTTTTGTTATCCTAACGCGCTGTTCCCATAAAAAGAATATAAAAAGATATCCAAGCTCCAAAACAAAAAGAGTCAGAAAAAATATGGCCGTGTCCTGTCGCCCTTGCTATCATCCATTGACAGCTCGCTTACTTGCTTTGCTCTCCCTCGCCAACTGCTCGCGTCATTCCGAACGGGAAAAACACTGGGTATCTCGAATTGGAAGAAAAAGAAGTCCCCTTGATATCGATCCCCTCCTCCGCGCGCGCGTTTGCATTGCTGGTGGTACAGGTCGCCCCTTGAGTCTTGGTGTCTTTGCTCCGATTGCCAAGTCAATAAAAAGAAATCGCTTCCCTGGGACGAGATAGAGATGTCGTAAAAGAAAAGATGGAAGTCCTCGTATGTCCAGGAGATCCGGGTAATAGTGGTAGTATACAACGGGCATGGGTATCCAGTCCGGCGAGCTTTGGTAAATGTCACTGGCCGGTATCATAGGATCCTTGGGTATAAAATGGTAGATAGGTCAGGTAAATCAGAAACATGGTATGGTATGGTCCTGTATAGTCCTGTGGATGGATAGTGGTCCGTTTATTTGGTAGGGTTCCGGAGAATTTCTTCACAGTTGGCGTCAAAGCGAAGGTTGAAGAGCCTCACGTTTTGCATGAACTTCTCGGTCTTGTCAAGCTCTCGGTCACGGCCAAAGAGAGTCTCGACGAACTCGACACCGGCATTCTTGCCGAGGCCGGCTTGCTTGCGCTTGGCAGCCTTAAGCATGGGGGCTTCACAGGCCTTGAGAAGGGAGCGGAGCTTCTCGGTGAGGCGTTCACCGGCCTCGATGAACTCCTCAACAAGGTCACGGTTATCAGCACTGCGAACGCGACCGACGATCTCTTCGGCGCGCTTCACCTTGCCAGCAAGCTGGATAAGGAGGAGCCACATCTCACCAGCCATATCGGAGATGGGAGTGGCAGGACCTTGGTGGTAGACGGTCCAGTCATAGATCCACTTTCCAAGACTGTTGGCATCAAAGACACTACCTAGGAGAAGGATGGGCTCTTCGGCAGGGTCCCAGTTCTTGAGTGAGTATCCGGCAGGAATGCGGTGCTTGCGAGCATCGGCATCAGTAGCCTTGGGAGTGGAGGGAGTAGAGGCGGGCTTGCTGCGGTGTGAGCTAGCGGGACGGACAGTCTGTGGCCGAGGAGGGGGGACCGCGGTGGAGGATCGACGGCTGTGGTTGCCGAAGCTGGTAGGAGGTCGGGAAGGTTGAGTCTGAGGCGACTGGTACATGGCAGGAGCCTGTTCTCGGGCGTAGTCATCGTAGACAGCGGCGGAAGCACCCTGCAGGTAGTCGTCGTAATTAGTGTACCGTCCCCGGTCATCATCAAAGTCTGGACGTAGGAAAGCGGATTTGCGGTGATGACTGATCTTGGAGCGGGACTGTGCGGGAAGCACATATGTATGTCCCAGCGCCTCGATGATCTCGTCCTCGTCGGATTCTCCATATGGGGTGGAAGCCCGGACATAGGTAAATGAGAATCGGCGGTCGCGCTTGGAGCGCGGAGATGACTCGGAAGGCCTGCGCGACGAAGAAGTTTTGTGACTCACATCTGCCGTGCTATATTGCCCAAAGCTGTTGTAGCGGGGAGAGTCCTTGGGAGGACGAGGGCTGAAGTCGCTAGCCTGAGAATAGCTGTTGAATCGCGAGTGAGCCGCTCGGGTTGCTGGCCGCCTGGGAGTTGAATCGGCCCAGGTCGGCCTCGGGGAAGGGGTGGGAGTGGCGGACGACATCCTCGAGTAGACGCTGTCGTAGTCGTGGATCGGGGTCGATCCAGGAGTTCGTGGTGATTGATAACTCATGTTATTGTATGGCGATGTCCAACTGACATCCGCTGTTTCCAGGGTTCAAACAACTGCTCTCCTCCCGAGCACCCGCAGTTGTTGGGTTGTCGTGTCGCTCGCGGATTTTCGGTTTGGTTTTTCGTGTTTTTTTCTTCAGTTTTCTAGTATGTAAGTTGAGTTGGCTCTGTCAGAGATGTCAAGACTGCATATAAGCAAATCTTAACAATCAAGATGCGCCGGGGAAGAGACGCCCAAGGGGAGGTGATGGATAGGCCCGTCACCTCGGTATGTAGTCGGAGGAAAAGAGGTTAGAAGAATCTTTTGCGACGGCGAACATGACCGATGGGTATTATATCTCTCCTCAACTTGGAGGAATAAGGCACCAGATCCCGTGGAACCTGGTAGTAGTGTCGAGAAGACGCTAGCGAGGCGCTTCTTTTTGATTGATGATTAAAAGAGTGATGACGTCGATGCGACGACGTGCTGAATAAGTTTCTTTGAATCTCGTTGGGGAATTTCAGTGATTGGCAAGTGCCAAGATACGTGTAAGAGAGGAGGAAAGGAGGGTGAAGCGGGAGGCAGTCGAGATATATATTGTCGGGTCAGAGAGATTTGTGTGTGGCCTCTGGTGTGGACACCGCACGGGCAACTCCCAAACCTGCCTACTCTAGCGGGTGATGACAGGGAAGGCCGCTAGTGGAGGGGGGCTTGACTTAACTTGACTGGGGTTGGGTGAGTAAAAAAAAATGGAAGACAAGACAGGGGGGTGCAGTAGGTAGAGGTTAGATAGGGGCAGGGGGTGAAAAGCCGCAGCGCTCGTGAGGGTGTGGAAAACGCAGCAGGGGGGCAACCTGGCTTATGCAGGCTTCACATTTGCACTTTCACTCCCTTGAGTCTTCTTCTCAGTGGGTGTAGTGGTGCTGAGTGTGTGTGCTGTGTTTCGCTGCGCAGTGCTGAGTCTGAGTAGAGAGAGAGAGGATTGGTGATTAATTTAGAATCATTTGTGTTCTCTGAGCAAATGATTAAATGCGAAGAGCGAGAATTCATTCGATATCGCTAGTGACTCCTAGAATCGCCGCGAATACAATGATTTGTATGAGTCAGAAAGTGAGAGGCGAAGTAGGCAGTGTAGTGTTGCTTGCTTGCTTGCTGGCTGTCGTGTTGATTTGCTTGATTGCCCGTATTGCTAATCAGGGTGTAAGAAGAGAGAGTTTAACGCTTAGTCAATCGGGTCCCATACTGTACGTGCGCCCAGCCAATTTCTCTCCAACCAGGTAGAGCCAACGTGCGAGACGCACTGGCCTCACCTTTGATTATTTGGCGAAATGAGCCAAACGGTGACGCAGTCAAGGACACCGCTGCAAAACCACTCCAGCGTTGTACTGCGGCCAAGCAAGTTTTGTTGGGTTTTCTTCTTATTATTCGGTGGTGCCTCTTTTACCTGCAGGATTTCCAATATTTTTGTGGATGGCTGTGCTTCTTTTTTTACCTACTCTTTCTACCGCCTCTTCCTTTTCCGCTACCCAACAAACAATTGGGTAGTTATTGTTCTTCAGGTTCGAATAATTATGATTCAACTCGAGTACTCCTTATCTCACGCGCAACTATGACTCAATCCCTCGTCAGTTCATGAACCAAAGACCCAAGATCCAAGAAATAAAGGGGGGGAAAATGTAAGTGATATCAGATAATTGCAATGATAGGTGGTTTTAGTCTCCAGCAAAAGAGGCAGCCTTTCATGTGAAAAAAGGAGCATGAAAATTGAACAAGGTGATTTGATTGATTGTTTTCCCATTCAATTCAGCTCTGACTGTCTGTCTGTCATGGAATTGTATGTCTGGGGGTGTGTTTAACAGGGAGCGCATTGGGTGGTTCTTTGTCTCTCAACAACAAGACAAGCAACACGAGGGGCACAGCGCACACAATTCAAGTTCCCCTTTTCTTTTCTTTGAGCCTCTCTTCTTCTTTTCCTTTCTTTTTTCAGCTCGTGCCTGTATCACTTTAAGTGCAGCCACCAAAAGCAGGGAGAGAAAAATTCCAGGATGAGTAAAAATCTGCGGAACCGATAAAAAGAAAATAAGGCCACAGAAAAGAGTTTTCTATCGATAAAAAATAACTGAAAAATAAAATTTACCTGACGGATTTCGGGAGGCGGGGTCGTCGAGTACCGTACCGGGCTTTTCTCTCGACAATATTGCTTCTTTACTCTTAATATCTCGCTCGCTTGCACGCCTCTTCTTTTGCTTCAGTTCCCCTGTGCCTGTCTCTGTTCCGAAATTCAACGAGAGACTCGTCAGAAATGACAATGGTGTCCACTAAAGTGCCAGTTGAATTTACCGGCGGGGAGTAAGCGAGATTGACGGCCTGGATCCAAATCCAAAATTCCCAACGTCCTACGCAGCCGGATGCCCGCGACTCGCTTCCGGTGAAAAATTTTCCTTCTCCTTGGGCTTCTAGGCGCGCTGGCGGCAACCGACCAACAGGGGTCAAGACACAGCTCGGTGTGATTCAAGGCCAGGGCGCTCAGTAGGCCGTTACACCCCCTGGACCTTGAAATATTAACTTAGATTAGGGTAAGGTATGGGTATGGTGGGTATGGGTAAGGGTAAGGATATGGATGGGAAAGTTTTCCAGAGGATACGGAAATACGAACCAAGCTGACGCAACTGAGCGGCCAACGAGGAAACCTGGGACAGGGGATATAAAAGATATGGCCCTCGGAACCGTAATCAACCATGCAAACACTATCAGCCCGGCCGGCCCTTAATAGCACTTGCTTTACACAAGTGTGACGCGAGGCTGGCACTGGCAGGCAAAGAAACGAAAATAAAGCCCAAGGCTACCGTTAGGCTACCACTTGGAGTCGTGCGCCATCAGCCGAGTGAGTCAGTCCTGTCTGTTGTTGAGTGGTTGGGCGTCGCAAGGCAGCAGAACGATGATATCCACTGGTTGCTAGGGCCTTGAGGTTTTGTCGAATGTCAACAAGGCTGCGATGTGAGGAATGGTCGATCGAATCAGAAGTCAGTTAAGACACAATTGTGAGCCTGGACTTGGTGATATGTTGCCTGGCCTCCAATCATACGTACGGCGTGGCACGTAGTTTGTAATAGTAGTGCCTCGTACAAAGCAACGGCGGAGAGTAAATGGTAAAACCCCGCAAGCTGTGCCGCTTCGATCCAATACAAGATTGTACAGGAAAGAGATTCTTGTGGAAAATCAGGGAAGGCTGGAAGCTTTATCAATCAGCCTCAGGTTCTTCACACCATCAGGATTCTCATCACCCTCTCACGCTGCTGACCTGAGCCATGAGTGTCTTATTGGGCAGATTAACGTGCGCGTACATACATCATCAGCAGCAGTAATGGTGTCGTGCATCTTGTCCCGCTTTGTCCCCAAGGGCTCTCATGCATGAATTCTACCCTGTGACAGGTTCTTCTTGGAGGAAGATTACCACAACTTCTCCGCATCACGCTGCACAATGGCTACCGTGAATTGAGTAGCTACCAATCGGTAAAAAACAATTGATGATTCGAGGGTTGCACGTACAGAGCCGAGTCTGTGACATTGTGCATGAGAATAGTTCCTCCGGGCTTACGAATACGGATGATTACGGAGGATCTTTTCTTTTCTTGTTCTTGAACTTTCCTTTTTAAGAATTACAACCTTGTTCGTTGTAATATTGAAAAGTCCTAGATATCACACGAAGGCGAAGACGTTGTGGTCTCTATGAAAAAGAAGAGGCTGGTTGGTGTTTGTCCCCTTGCATTAGTGACAATCACATCAGCTCCCTCACATCCAAGTCGAAACAAACACTCGTCGACAATGCAAAGTGATATGACGAAAGTTGACTGCTTCTAGCTTTCTCCGCACCCAGCAAAAGCGAGCGGGGACGAACCAAAACAAAGATGGAGATGGAGATGGAGACGGCGGACGGAACGGACAGATCGTGCATTCGGTACTGGACGAGTGAAGCGCGACAGCGGAGTCGACACATGTCAAACCCTGGACCGGAGCAGCGGCTCGCGAATGGGGTCGTTTCCAGCGATATGCAGCCGACCATTGCAACGGCACTAATGCTAACCAGAGTTGAAAAAGGTAAACAAGAGACAGAAGACAGGCCAAAAATGAATAAGCGTGCGTCCCATGCGAGCCGCAACCTATCAGTCAACTCTTTCATTCTTCCATCATCAAAATTCCAATTCCACATCTTTTCATCAATCGAGACTTTGTGTCGTACTAATATATGACAGACACTTAACTCTGGACAGACAGAGACTTGGCACTTTTCCGCCCTTTAACTATGCCTTGTCCAAAATAAATTACGCCTTCATATCAATCTAAATCGCCCTTAAACAACCTCCCGCATTCAGAACATATTCCGATATGCGCCGGCAAAATAAGGGAGACCGTGCTGCCAAACTACCCTTTCTTTTCTTTTTCTTTTCTTCATGCCGGCCGATAGACTCAAGATTGGCCTCGACCCTTGCTCCGTGCTTTGCATCGCTCGCGGCTGGCATTGGCATTTGGGCTTCACTTTTCCGAATCTTTCGCATTGATTGGGCATGATAATATCTTAGATTTCCATGCCATGATCAATCATTTCGTCTCAGATCTGACATGCACTTTCTTTCCTCCCCTTTCAAGACTCTTATGTCCGTGATTCAGATATTTCGTACTTTGCCATTTAAACCCCTGCCGTCGATTCTACATCTTGAGTCAGACATCAAGCAACAGACAGCTGAGTATAATTGACAAATATGACACAGAACACTTTAACTGTTTCGACATTTTCATGACATTCACGTCGGTTTGACTTTAACTCTGATCATTCTGACCAGAACTGTTATTCAGTCATCTGCATCCGGACCGATGAGATCAGAGGTTTGATTGCGAGTGTCAACGCTCTGGCCTCCTTTACTTTCAACAAAACCCAGGATCCTAGAATGATTTTATCCGACTGTGTTCTCACCAAAATGCTATACTGGGATGACCGGACCGAGGATTACCTGTGCCCCGGGGCCAGGGGACAAGGATTATGGTCAATCATCCTTGAACTCGCCATGGATAAGATTTTCAAAGGCCGGCGATGGACGGACGAAGGCAAAGCAGGGGTGGGATCAGAATTCCTGGAGCCGGAGAAGACTTCAGCCAAAGTAGGCAGCCTGCTCGGTCATTGCCAGGGGGGACAGAGTCAGAGGTCCAGACGGGCGTGTCCATGGTCCAGGGGACCCTGACTCCCGTCCAAGCGTTCTCAAGTGCAAAACCGCGTGCCTGAGTCCCAGAATTCGGTCACTGAGGTTTAGCGGCCTTTGCACCGAACCTGCCATGCCCTAATGCACCCACAATGACAGCGGCTGAGCGATCCAGACAGGATGGAGACCTCAACGGGACGCGGGGAGACGATTCTGGCCGTTCAGAGGCTTCCAAGACTCGACGGTTGATGGGTGGTGGATTCGCGGAGGACGGACAAGAGCCGGATGGAGTCTGCATCAAACACATTACCCAGCTTTCAACCCCAGTCTCTTTCTTGGTGTTGCTAATATTATTGCAGGATCGATGATATTTTCATGACATTTTGGAGAAAAATGCAAAATGTAAAAAATATTTTGTGCGTGCGTGTGGATGGCGCCCACAATGTTAAATATTGGAAAATATCGGTCAATGTGCTGACTTGAGACAAGGATTCCCACCACTTTTTCCTCTCAATAAGACCAACACGACACCACGACAACGCAGCAATGAGCAATGCCAGCTCAACCCTAATAAGGGTCAGCCAGGAATGCGACAGAGAGTACAGTGTGTACAACAGTATAGGCAGAGACCCGGGCGTTCGGTCTGAGCTTCTCTCACCTTGTTTGCCCTTCCTTTCACCTTACCTGATGGGCCCGAGATTAAGGCCAGGGACAATGGGTCGAGAGACAAGACTCAAGACTCACACTCACACACTCCCCCGCACGCCCCTACTTTGGGCCCGGCCGGTAATGATACCTACGGCAAAAAAAAATCGCGGCCCAACCTAACGCTACGACGCAATTATCCTGCTCCTGCTGCTGGGCACCATGTTTCATACGCTAATAATAAGAAAAGAAGGCCCTGCCCTTGTCTTGTCTTGTCTTGTCAAGCCAGCCATGGTGAGTCCCTGTCGGCATGTGGTACACAGCCGAGTAAGAGTCCCAGGTCAAAGTAAAATTATCTAGGACTTTGACTGTTTATTTTATCAATACGGGTAAACATGGATTGTTTTTGACTGGACAACAGACAAGAGACGAGAGAAAAGAATATTGCGATAGACAGACAATTGGTTAGTTTGGGCATCAACAATTATCTCTGTTTAGAAGTGAAGTGCATGTTTTAGGATGGATTGGATTGTTTTGATCTTCAGCTACTATTGTTTCAAGAAGCAACAAAACTCCAATTTCTCTTCGATGGCTTTTTTACGGCCGGCGACGGATGCATGTATGTATGTATGTAGGTATGGATATGTATGTCCAACATCTACATGCACACGCCCTCGCGGCGTATATTGGCCTGTCTGTTCCTCAAAATGTCGTCGGCCTTGTTGTTGACCATTTGAGTGGACTACAATCCCCATCGCTATCCTTGTCCCATGCAGAGTCCTCAATCACCCTTGTCAGCATGGATATTTTTGCCTTTTTTTCTTCTACTTCAAGGATAAATTTTCATCGCGAGATGCCTTCCTTTCACTGATGGAGTCTTTGACAGCCTTGTTCTTTATCTGAGAGCTTTACCGCACTCCGAAATGACTGATCCATCGCATCGCGAGCTGATCGCTCGATACTCGGCGCTCTCGGTTGTTATTGACATCTACCCTGCTGCCGATACTCTCTGACCGATAGAATTCCCTTCGACTCTCTGGCCCTCCAAGTGGATGATCCAGCCGGTGACTCATAGCTAGACTACCTACCTAGCTATCCGTCCTTCCCTTGATGGATGCTGGCTGGGCTGGCGCTGACAGTGTCTGCAGCTCAATGCATATACCCTCTGGTTTGCTGTATTGATGTCCAAACAAACCCGCGGCCCCGTCATATCGGTCCCGCCATGCACCCCAAGTTGGATGCCGATTGGCATCCACCATACGCACTGCCTTGTCTAGCAGACACAGACGCAGATAGACACGTTGCTATGTGCACCTTCAATCAAGCTTCACGATGTAGTAGACCGACAGAGGAAGGGCAGGGCATAACCCCCCCGGCGTGTAAGTCAAGCTGGAGTCGACGTCGATGAGGGGAACAAAGGAACAGAGACATACCAGACCTTTCTTTGATCAGGACTTTTGCATGCGGATATGTAATGTAAGTATGCATCAACTCTAGACCCTGGGTCTTTTTGACAGGCTGGTTGGTGCTTCTACCCCAACAGCTTCTTTCTATTCGCTGCATCAAGCGACGATATCAACAACAAAGCCAAAGCCCCTCCAAAAATAAATTCGAGAAAAAAATTATGGCCCTTGGCAACAAGTTCCAGGTTTCCCCTCCGTTGGTCCCCCTCCAATTGAACAAGCCTAAGCTACTCACTACTACTGCGGACTTGGAGACCGGCGCTATAGCAGCCTCCAACAAGGCGGTTTTTTCGGATTGACATGTTTCCCCTCCTTCACCGACTCTTTAAAAGACGGTGCCCGTCCGTTGCTCGGGTGCGTACAGGTGATGGGGATGCACCATCGCGGGGCCATTTTGGAGACGGGCCGCTCTCAAAGGAGCACAGCGCTTGGATTTGAGTGTCCTGAAGGGGTCACTTACCTTGTCTGCCTGCGACTCCCCGGGCTCTACATGTAGGTAGCGACAGACGTGGACGCAAAACGGCCAAGGCTGAAGATATACAAGACAAGGACTACAAAGTTGGCCGCATATAGTGACGTATGCAGGATCCCACAAGATCCATCCATCGCGGCTCTCAGTGAAACGGTGTTGAGAGAGTAAAATAAACAACTCTAGAGAAATCGTGTGTGCTACAGTAAGAAGTCTGCATGTTGCCAGTATCTATCATGGCGTGCAGGCTGTTGCAGTTGAAGTTGCTCTAGCTCTAGTGTCTCAATGCTTAAGATATATACATACATTTACATATACATACACATACACATACACACTACATTAACTTTGAAGCCGTTGCAGATGTAACCTTTTGGACTAACACAAGACGAGATCAAGCGCCGACGATCTAGACACACCGCAGAACACCGCCGTTTTAAAGATCGCGGAACTAGAATACCAGTGCCCGCTATAGCGTCCTCCACTCCACCCTGTGACAAGGGCGATCATCAAAGATTGAGATTTTTTGCTTTTTAATGGGAAAATTTCTATCTAGAATGCATATAGAGCGCTTAGTTTGGTTGTGTGCCTGTGATGCGAGACCATTAGGGCAAAGACACGCAGGCTGCATGCGTTGCATATTTGGAAGAAAAAAGAGGGTCTTTTCTGCATCTTCTCTTCTGTTGGAGCGACAACGTCCTTGTCCAGTCCTGCAGGCAGGCATCACGATGGAGTTACTAGTGAGCTAAGTTATAGCTAAAATCTGCGTCTCGCGCGTGTCGGTGACGAAAGAGAAGCCTAGAATAGAGTGATCCCGGTAGTCCCGTGGACAAGAAAAAAGTCGAGCAGAAAGAAAGACAAAAAGAGTCATACGTGAGGGAGTGAGCCCCTCCAGTTCAACGCGTTCATGCCCAGCCCAGCGCAGGCATATGGGTGCCATGCCATGGTGGTGTTGCTGCGTTGTCCATGCCTCCAAGATGGATGGATGGAGGAGCAGCCTCGGGTCCGGCCGTAGAACAAATGAGATCCGGAGGATGTAACCAATAGACCACTAGCACTAGTTACTGTATCTGCAGCTCGGGAACCAGAACGACATGTTCCCGCTCTTTCCCACGTCACATCACATCTCAGTTTTTAGCTTAAAGCATGCCGGGACGGAACTGGAACTGGACTACCAATGGCGAGATTAGGGCATGGACAGACAGACCTACAGACTACAAGGCCAGGGCGAGATGCATGCTGAAAAGCCCTGTGGTTATGCTGCACTTCTGCTGCACGGTTGCAGATGGTACTAACCCTAGACCACAGAAAAATAATATTCGCAAATCGAAATGACGAGGCGAGATGCATTGCAAGTGCGTAGTATTGTATCTGGTAGTTCGTGATAATCACCTATACAACATGATAACATGACATGTGGAAAGCAAAAGGAGGTGGTCTGGTCTGGTGCCAAGTTACCACCTCAGCGCTTACAGATCATTTGCCCATCAAAATAAACAGCAGGCCTCAAAATGCAATCCCATTCCCTCAAAATTATGATGACCCCTGTCTTTTCCAGTGTCCATCCTATTACCGAATGCATGACCCTGTCACTCACCCTAGCCACGTGGGATGTGGCTGTGTTATGTCATTACTTAGCCACAACCACTCGGCCGGGTCCGCCACCACCGGGGGTCCGATATCCGATTCGGGCATGGACTGGTCCGCGCACGCAACGCCGGAAGAAGCATGTGATGTGCGGCCCTGCAGGAGACTCCCGTGTTCCCGGTTTTCTGGGTCCCCGCTGCGGCCCCATCCCATCGGCTGACAACTTTAGTTTAATTCTAGTGACGTAGACTATGAACCCTTAAACTCGATATCTATCATCCATATCTAAACGTCTTTGGAATCTTTTTCTTTAATCAACTTTTTCTATTACTCACACCGTGTAGACCTGGTAGATAAGACTGGCCGTGCCCCTTGCTGCCTAGACCACAGACCCATTGTCATTTCATTCTACTCTACCCTGCCTCCTTATTTTTCATGCTTCATTGGGCATCTTTCTGCCCCCCCTTTCAATGGCCTGACCATATTCCAAACAAACCCACCGCTTGCTTCCTACTCAGTAATGCTTTTTCACATGAATTGTTAATTACTATGACATACTACAAAAAATGAGTCACATCCTTATCACAAACAGGTCTTGAACAGTTGCCAGTTGGCCAGTACACCAAGAGAAGCCCCGGCACCGCCACACCGATACGTCGAAACCGACATCGAATCAATTCTCGTACTCCTCACTTTTGCGTCAGTCATCTGATTCCGAGGGGAGTCCTATAATCTTCTAGGATCTTCGGTAGGCAGCAGGACGCAAGAGGGAGCTCACGATGACGCGGATGCGATATCTTAGATCCTCATACGCGAACGTGTCGAAGCGCCAGGCGGCAATCTCGCACGCGAGGCACATGTCAAGAGCCAATACCAAACCGCGGGGTATGAATGTGCAGTCCAAGTGAAGTGTCATTTACGTTGCTTATGTATGGTGGCGATATAAGCAAAGAAGGGGGCTGGCTGGCTGGGCTTTACTGGGTATTGCTTTGCCATCGGAAAACCGGGTTTGTATCCGTGATATCGACACTCCTTGACGTTAAATTGAGGAGGTTGGGATAAAACTGATATTTGATTTGAGTGAACTGGTTTGATAGAAATGTTGAGTAGCTGAGTTGAGTCACGCGATGAGGGTATCGACTATCGGACCGTGAGTAGGGTCACGGGACTTGGAGGGAGTCTTGGCGACATGATTCGTGCATGGCAAAGTCCGCGGATGTGTAAGTCAGTCATCAGTGACTTGGATGCCTCTTTTTTCATATCATCGCAGCGCTCTATATATCGGCCCTATCAATAGTCTGATTGGTTGATAAACATAGTACGTGACTACTCCTTTGTCCGAGGTCCAGTGAGTAGGATGCTGTTCTATGTTATCATGGGATTGCAGGACGGGGGGCAAAGTAGACGCATAATTGATCGATCATGTGCATCCGTGAACAAACCCCGAAGCCTTTCATATTGAAATGTCAAATTCATAATGTTCCAGTCATTCGAAGTTTCACATGTGAATCCCTTTATCGGCAAACCGGCCTCTCCTGTTGACTCAGCGCCTGGGAAGGATGCCTAGGTAGTTTCATGACGGGGCGGTCACACTTCTTCCTACCCATACGTTCTAAATATTGGTGTCACAATTTGGATCTCTTGGTGATATATTGGCTCTCATTTGCTAAATTTCGAGTAGGTCTTGCCTGCTACTTATTTCATCCTCCGCCCATACGAGTTTTTTGTGTGCATCTACTGCTTCTCCCTCTGAGTCTCCAATAGTCATTTGCAATTACGTCTGATGTTTGTTTGCAAATCGGTTTATGGGTAACTGGCGTAGACTTGTAGAGGCAGCTTGTCTATCCGTAGTTCCGTTGACTCAACACTAGCAGCCTCCAATCCTGTTGGTTTCGAGCCCTCCGTTATCCCTTTAATGATATCACCCAAGGATGCGCTGGATTTGATAGCTGAATAGACAAAAAGAGTCATAGGTGAGACTGTGCCTTCGAATATGATCTTCTTGAACCCGTCCCAAGCGAGTTTGACGGGATAACCTGAATTATCAAGCTTTACCATCAAGGAGGTTCTTATGGGAGCCCGCCCAAAGGTGTCTTCTCCATATGTATTGAACCGGTATGAGATGTACTGTCCACCATGGCTCTGGAAACAACTCCCGTAGCTGTAGTCCTGAATTTACGGCCGATTTTGACTCGTATGGTCTCTTGGAATGCTCGAGCCATCAGTAAGACCTTTTGGCAGAGGTACTTCTCTGAAAGAACATGTAGAGAGGCCTCTCGCTGTCCTTTCGATCATCTCATTGACCCATATCTCTTCCTCTTCCAAATTTTCAGCTTCAGTGACTCCATAGCTCAAGATACATACGATAAACACCCAATGAACAGAACTCCCAGATATAATACAGCATCAAAAAATGTCCAAACTCATGAGAACATGCCCATGATCGATAGTGCTGGAGGAGTCCATGTAGATGAATCAGATGGAAGGGTCTGCCCCTGGATTGACTTGTTCCTCGAAGAAAGTGCCGACTAGAAGAGATGAGAGTTGCCATTTGCTCCTAATATGCCAGAAATCAACAACAGCCAGTCTACCTAGGACACAGAAGGACCTGCCAATGGTACCAGGGCAGGATGGGTAGTATGGGACCATTTGTTCCCATTCCCCAAGCAAGCCTCCATCCCAAAGGCCTTGAAATCACAGGCTCTGTGACAGCTGAGACAACACATACAGTGGTATGTTCTCAGCTCGCTAGGAACGACAGCCACACGGCACTGGCTTGGATCCTTACATTTTGTGCAAGGAACGAGTGCTACTGCTCCCTTGTCCGTCTTGAGCATGTGGACCTTCTTATGGTCCGCGATATTCTTGATGCTGACCCATTCGTGACATTCCCCGCATTGGGTATTTTTACTCTTTGCAGGTTTGAAGACTCGTGAAGGAGAAGATCTGACAGGGTTCTTCGGCGAGACTTTGGATGCCGCGGCCCTAGGTGATGTACGGCGTTGAGGAGACATTTTTCTGGTAGATAGTTAGTAGCTAAGTAGAGGCGGAGGTATGGAGGACTTGCTTAGGTATCTATCGAGACTATGACTTGGAAGGGCATTGGAACGGTGGCCGATGCCGGTCGTCAAGTTCTGGTTGCAAAAGCAGAGAGTTACTTGACATCTGGCATGAGGTCTGTCATTCTTTACGTATTAATATACGGGAATCTGCGTGAATATACAAACTTATTTTGCATGGGGAGAAAGCAAAAGGGGAATTATTCGCGCAAGACTCATCTGTAACTGTAATCAGAACTCTAGCAATACAGAGCAGGTTGAGTGTAATACCTTATCCAACTCCCACCAACATGGAGTGTGTCTGCCTAGATAGTGTCATGGCGGATAGTGTCCTTCTCTTTTCGGTTCTGGGGCCGCTCGTCCTCCTCAAGCATCAACAACTTCATCACGAGCGTCGATCACAATTCCCCATCATCAGCGTCGCTGAAGTATCAGTCATTCTTCAGACAGCATCTCCCGCCTTAGAGCCAACCGAGCCAAAGACCTGCCATGAAGCCCAGTCCAAAAATCCGCAAGAGAAAAGAGAACAGTGGAATCCATACTCCAGCTGGATAGCCGACGATACCTTTCAAGAGTTCACCCTTGGCATTCATATTGAAACGAAGTGTTATGAGTCTGGATTAGTGTAGGGACTTCAGCAGCTGGGAACCTGGTATGCCGCACGGTAATTAGACTTTGTGTGTTCTTGTTCCAAGAGGACATCTTCAGACTTGTTGAAGGTTTCCAGTAGACCACACTGAAGGGTCGCCTAGGTAATCGAGACTGCCATGATGTCGCTCTAGAATCCCTGGTGATCTTAGGGACGTCACAAGGTAACGTGGAGGGGATGTTAATTGCATTCAAGGGGCATGGCCATTTGAGGATGGATGCTGTCTCACTGGTGTTCATTCATCAATCCTGTCCTATTTACGCTACTTTCGACTGTGTGCCTGGATGCTTCATGCTTTAGGACAGAGTTTGACATTGAATAATTTATTGAAATATAACTTGACGTATATTAATGTTCACAAAGCACCTTCAAACTCTATGGCAATGACACGAGACCAGTGCTCATTTATATCCTCATTAACATCTCATCTCTCATATTAAGCGCTATATATGGATGAATTGTAGAGACAATTAATGATAGTGATGCTAATGAAGGCCCCTGACTTGCGTTTGCTGAGTTCTCGATCTTGATCTGCTGGCGTACGACAGAAGTGGTGGAGACCGATGAAGGTGACTGGAGTGATAAACTTTAACTTGATAGTTCAAACATCTTATTTCGCGATTGATTAGACGCGATCCATAATCATTAAGCATTGGGAACTGTAGGTATTCCAGCAGCGGTGAAGAGGAGGTCAAACACGTACCCCCTGATCTAATGAAAAGGATGGCAACACCACATAAGGTGGCTACCCCAGTGCACAGAAAAGAAAGGACTCACAGCTAGATTATTATCTGCTAGATCGCAGTTCTTTCTAATTCAATCCTCAAAGCAAGACAAAGCATGGTCCTGTATCGAAGTACCAACATCACGAGATTGGGTTTACATACCCTGTAGAGTGACAACATTTATATGTGGACTGTAAGCATGAGGGGCAACACAATCATCTTATGACAATCATCTTATGTGCGCCAGGACGAGTATCTGCTATTATATTTTACCTCTCTCAGACAATGCCGTTTTCCGACATTGATGCCCAAACTATCGTTGACGTGGTCTTTGATAGCGGTGTGATAAGTCGGCGATTAATACGAGTGGGAAGCTAAGCGTTCAAAAAGATAAATAAACGAGGACTAGTACTGCATGGCAATATGAACCGAAATCTACGATAGAATGGAATTTTATGTTTCGAATTGGCCAAAAACATTCTCGTGATATCATACGATACATGGTATCGGAAAATTTTGCTAGAACATGAGGTATCACATGCACTAATCAGAGATGGGCATCCGTCACGAAGTTCGGACTGAAGATCTAGAGTGGAATCATGCATGCAAAGCCCGGAAGCACCGTGGATCTGGATCGATCTTAGACAAGGATATAAATAATTTACAGTACTGCCAGCATCGGATGTCTTTCACGTGGAATGATAATAACGGCATCCCACGTTTTCAACTCAGCTGTTAAGGCTCCCCCGCAGGCCGGGCGAGATCCCGAAGCCGCCCGGTAGCCTGATCAGATCATTTCGGCATACAACTAGAGACGCTACCGAGGGCCAACTCAGGAACACGTATCTGGTCTTCAAGTCTGACGTGTTTGTTGTAAGTCGCCAAGCGTCGTCTCCTACAAGGCCTTTAAGCTTAAAGGCACAGAGGTCCCCCACTGTAAATCAACCGTTCCAACACCTACCTAATGCCACTTGCGTCAACTCAACTGCACTGCACCACTTGTTCAACGTCACTCATCACCTCAAAAATCTCCGAATCAAACCCCAACACTAAGAAAGACAAGACAAGACAAGACACACATATACATTAGCGTAAAGCCACCTGACATAAACCATGTGCATCGTTCTTCTCACCACTGCGCATCCCGATTATGCACTAATTGCAATCGATAATCGGGACGAGTTCATTCTTCGTCCAACGTCACGGCCTCACTGGTGGACTCACAACACATCTGGCCGACCAGTCTTATCTTCGAGGGACCTTCAACGAGCAGAAAAGGGAACATGGATGGGAATTAGCAAAGACGGCCAAATGGCGGTACTCACCAACTATCGAGAGGTAGATCTTCAAGACCAGAACCACCCTATTCATGCCGTTAGAAGTCGAGGCGGTATGGTCACTGCCTGGTTGGGATCGCCAGCAGACGAGAGTCTCAAGGATAGCGTCCACAACTTGGTCAAGGATGACGGCGTCAAGGGCGTCGGAGGCTTTTCCATGGTCTGTGGAAAACTAAGGAAAGAGAGTCAGGGTATCGCTATTATCAGTAACAGAGCCGGTAACGTCAACCAAGTGCCCATCATTGCCAAGGAGCGCGACGAGTTCTGGGGCTTGAGCAATACAGCCTTCGATGCGACGGGGACACAAGAAGAATGGCCCAAGATCGAAATGGGGAAGAAGCTCTTCCGCGAAGCCATTGACAGCTCGGTGTCCAATCAAGCAGGCAAGGATGAACTCATTTCTGAACTTTTCTCTGTCCTCAGCCATGATACGCTCCCTAGGAACGAGAACGCTAGTCTTGTCGAGTATATTCACGAGCTCAAGAAGAGCATCTTCATCCCATTGATCGGTGACGACAAGCACCGAAAAGCAATGGAAGCCGCCATGGCGAAAGGTCCTGGTGTATGGACAGACGACCAAGCAGCGGCCGAAGAGCTTATCTCTGAGGGACGACCAGACCCAAGCATCATGGGCTTTGACACTGGAATGTACGGAACGCAGCGACAGACGGTGGTTTTGGTTGATTGGGAGGGCAATGTCACGATGGTAGAGAGAGCGCTTTGGGATGGTAATGGCAATGCGGTGCCTCATGGAGAGGCCGATTTCAAGTTTGAGTTTGCGATCAATGGTTGGGACGATGAATTGCGCAATGGAAGGGCGAATGGGCCTAATGGAGAGATAAGTGGTCGTTTGTAGAGATGGTGGTGTTGAGAAGTGGTTATCGTGAAGAGAGATGCATACCTAAGATTAGACAACTACCCACTGCCTACCTTCTAGAATAAAAGAAAAGATGCACCTTTCTACCTTCCTTGAACCCCTAATTATTTGCGAAAATAGCAGGCAGTTGCCCAAAGTCATTACTTCCTTAGGGGTGATTAGGTACTGGTTATGATTGCAGTGTCCGTCACTGGCAAACCTGACACTGCAATCATCTATCCACCATCCATCATCACAACATCAAAACAGAACAAAACAAACAACATAAAGCCCCCAGGCAACGCGTCTCTGTCTATCATTTAAATCTCAACTGTGGGTTCTCTTCTTGGACACGGGCGATCCATTCTTTACTGTCAGCGTCATGCCCGATTTCATTGCTTTCGTTACTGCTGTCTATAGCATGACCCTTCTCACTGACCGTTTCCCCGAACTTGCCTGGGAATTGTAGGATATATACCACAAACGTCTCTTCGGCTTTCCAATTACATACTACTACAACGGCGACGTGAAGCTTGTGCCGTTGATCATCATACACAACGTCAGAGCAGCCCAGTACTCTTTTCCCCTGATCCTTCAGCAAGCTATTGGCCTTAATATTGCTCGATCTATTGGCCTAGCAACATTCTACGAAGCCGAATTCCGTGGTTTCATCTAATCAACACATAAAATTCGCGTGTCCAGGTTCTCAATTCGATACACAACAGCAACAACATGGACACGCTTCAAGCCCGCGATGGCTCTCACGGACGAGCCCCAACACGTTTACGACTACCTACCCCTGCCAATGTCTTCTCACGAGGAAGAAGAAAGCGGCCTATTATTTCTGATCCAATTGGACCTATCAAGAATTCTCGAGGTCCAGACTTCATTCGAAGTGACACACTAATAGTTGTTCCTGCTATCAAAGACTGCAGCGGCTCAGATGAGTCATTGTCAGACAAAGAGAACAATGAAGCTAGAAAGAACACTCGGCGCATCTCTGCAAGCTTCTCAGCACATGGTTCACTTACAAGCCCCCCTACAGTGGCCAAGTCTGCTCTGACTGCGACTTCATCAAAGACTGGACTAATGCCAATCTCAACTTCTTGTCTCAATACAACTTCTGCTTCTGCTCTAAACTCAGCCAAGTCTGGCCTGACTTCAACATTCAGTTACCAGCCACTTTCGAACACAATTCCAATCAAGCCTTTATCAACAGCCATCTCGTTCCAGGACTTGCCCAAGACAAAGGTGGCGAATGAACATAATGCTGTATATACAAGCCTCCCGTCCACCCCCCAAGACGAGAACGACCCCCTTCCAGACCTCAAAGAGGCAATGCCCCCAAATATTTCACAAAACAAGAGCCGTCTTCCAAAGTCACGAACCTTTGGCGTTTTGAGTGATCTCAAGAACTCTATACCTCGACCTTCTAAATCGCAAACGATTGCCGACGACAAGTCGTCTCGAAAAACTTCGGCATCCTCAACAACAAGCAGCTTGTTTGCAAGTACTTCAAGGCTCCGTCTATCACGAATTTCTCTAGTCTCTCGATCTAGCAGTTCAAGCACCACGGCGACCGAAGAGAACCCTGGCCTGATCACCAAATCACAACCATCTGCATATTGGTCTGGTCGCTTTGTCTCCTTGCATGATCGTTTCTTATCTGAAGATTACAACAATGAGGGGGATACTCCTTCAGAATCGTCACCTGGGAATATTTTCCAGCCCCATGCGATGACAACTGATCGTGTGGCCGTCAACTACCGTCCCACTCACCTCTCCTACTCGACCACAACATCGGCACTTACAAGCCTAACCGGTACAATGTCTCGCAAACCACCCAGCACTAAGGATGCTCGATGCCTGCGAATCTTCAAACATCTTGAAAACCTTTGCACCACAAATGAAGCACGCCGGTCCTTACTTGCTTGGCAGCAGACGTATGCCCGCCACATGGGAAAGCCACAGCTTCTCCCCAAAGGAGGGTGCATGGAGAACACGAGCTTGATGGGAAAGATATTTGGAGGAGGCTCCCGCCCAGGGGTAAGACGAAGCCTCCCAGCTTTGAACCAGTCCTCGGGTGTCCCGATTGCAAAGAAGACGAAGCCTGTTCCTGCAGTCAAAGAACGTGGAAAACGGGCTTCCATCAACTGATTGCTCTTTGTTCTTCCTTATTACTTTTAAATTTGCTCATCATTGGTTGGATCATTTCAAAGTGTACAGTATGAAAGCTTGAAAGGGACATGTTTCAGCCAACGAACGGTATTGTGGTATCATTCATTATTAGCGGTTTGTTTCTAAATGAGTCGTGTGGTGTGGAGGGATAAAAGTTTTGTTTTGAACGAGTATCTGTACGATAGGTGGTAGTAACAGCACAAAGAGAAGCAGATCAAGTCTGTATCATCATTCAGGTGGACCAAATGTGTGTTGTTGACTGTTATTCTGTCTTTTCTTTTCTAGCAATACGTTCAACATTCCCAATAGTAAACCTCTTAATCAAGCCATAAATGTATATAGTAACGACTAATAGCGATGTCAACCGTACCTTGCCTCCCTTTTCGATTTAAAATAACATCTGGGAGAGCTCATTCTAGATACCCCCCCAACGCCAAACTCCATTGCTGTATACCCTCCCCCTTTCCATTCCCTTTTCTTGGCGAGATTACTATGACTTCTTTCGAATCTTCATGAAATCCTTGATCTGTTCGTACTTGCTTGCAAAGAACATACCCTTGACGTCGCTCCGCCAAACCAACACGCCAATCTCTTCGGCGAACCCGGCTACCGCCAAGTACTCCTTTTGATCATCAAATTCCTTGAAAACGAAACCGCTCGTTGTCTTCATACGTTCGTTCTCGAGTTGCCATAGACGAATCTGGTCGACTACTGTGGGAGGTAGGACGGGTTTGTTGTTTAGTGCGGCTGAGCGGTGCATCTGGTCGTGTGCATGGGCTGAGAGGTAAGAGATGATCTGCTCGGCTGTAATACCGTATTGAATAGCTCTTCGGATGGATTGACGGGAGATACGGCCAGCTACCATGTCGGGGAAACGCATTGCGAGGTTGGTAAAGAGGGCCAGTACGGCAATTTGGAGGGTAGATTGGGTGTAGGCGTAGATTCGATAGTTGGTCTCGATAATCACACTGCCGCGCTGCTCCGTGCTGGTGGCGGTTGTACTGCCACCAGGTGCTCCGGTTTGGCCTGGTTGGAGAGCTGCTGCTGTGGCGGCTGCAACACCGTCGCTGATACTGCGGAGACTGTTGCTGGTTGAAGTGAGGGTCGTGGCGAGACGTGTCGGGAAGAACATGGAGCGTTTGTGGTTAGGGATATGGATCAGACCGAAGTCGACGAGAGATGGCAACATGTTCTTGCGCTGCTCCGGAAGCGCATTTGTATCATAAGCGCGACCAAGTTCCATGCTGGCGAGGACAAAAAGAAAGGAGAGCATGTCTGTAGCCTCCAAACCAGCCATCTTATTAACCTCCATGGCCTCAAGCCAGAGCAGAAGCAGTGTCCACACTTGGGCATTGGCCTCCTGTAGCAAAAAGGTGAAACCAGCTTGTGTGATACCAATGCTACCGCCTGCCTTACGATCGACAAGACGACCCGCGATGAGGAGTTCTTTCACGCTCTTATTCGGTCCAGAAGATTCGGCGGCGCTCTTGAAGCCTACACTAGAGACGACAAAGTGTAAGATATCCTCCCATTTCTTTCGAGCGTAGCGATCGAGGAAGGCGATGTCGATTTCGGGGGGGATTTGGAGAGTTGATGGGACACCGAACGAGTTATGCGTGCCACCACCGGATAGAGCGAGTCGGAGGGAGAGTTTGAAGTTTGTTGTGAGCTGCATTTCTTGAGGTCGTTCCTTTGAATGAGCTGAGATCTGGACGATGTGGAGGACGCGCAGGATGGACAAGGCTTGATCTTTTTGGCGTTTATGGTTGGGTTTTACCCAGTCGTCGAGATCGCTGAGGAGGATTGGTTTAGGGGAGTAGAGAATGCGCATGACAAAGGTCTTTGCTAAAGGAGAGTTAGAGATTGCGCAGGTGTATTGAGGGTGGTGATGACGACGAACCAAGATGCGGTAGCATGCGACGAAAGATGGCGAACGCGGTCGAGGGCTGCTGGTAGAGTTTCCTGAAAGTCGTACCAGGGAGTTTCTCGAGATACTCCGCGAGTTGGAGGGAGGGCGCTGGGCTGACTGACATGATGGGCGACGGGAGAAGCGCTCAGTCAGTCAGTGGATGGATGGGATGCTATCTCATGATCGATTGGTGATGATATGGGAGAATGCGTCTCTAATCCCAAAGTTGGTGAAAGAAAAGTTGTTTGTACAAGAATGCGCTGCGTGATAGTGTATTTTGTGGTGTTGTAACAGCGTGGATGTTTGGTGTATGTGAAGGGGTTGAAAGTCAAAGAATTGATCTTCTTTGAAACTTCACGAAGCGAAGCTGTATGTTGGCACGAGCTCTCCAGGCACGATCAAATTATTTTGGGCTTAGTGCAGGGAATACGAAGTAAGTACCTACGGGGTTAGCGGGAAAAGTACGGAAAATCACGTCATACATACACCCCCAAGGGCGATCGATACCTCTATAACCAATTAACTTACAATGATTTGTTTGCATATGAAAGAACTCTTTTATGTGAATTTAAGTGTTGTGCCTGTATTCATTGAAACTCTCCAAGAATTATAAGAAATCTGAGTTCAATTACGCGTATACATCTTCTGCGATACTGAGTGTGTAATTGGGTATCGAGACTGAACGTGCTGGTGACTAGCGTTGAACGCATGGGATTTGGGGTCTGATTTTCATTGCAACAGAGAGAACTTGGATAAGGCTGTATGCTAGAATAAAGGTAGTCTCTCGTAATATATGGCATTGTATCTGAAGAAAAAGAACTAGAAGTCGGAAATGGTTGTCCCAACATTCCTCTTCCTTGCAAGTTCAAGAATGGCATTCCCAGCAGCAAGATCCGTCACACTGACTCCAATACCCTTATACACAACAAACCCTTCACCAATCCATTTCTTAAGTTTCTCCATGCTAGAGTCTGGCTTTCTGAGAGACTTCTCATCAAGCCAGTCCAATATCTCTCCCACCTGAATCAAACGATCTGCCGTAAGACCACTCTGAACTACTTCCCCAGACTTGACCAATGCTTCTTTAAGATCATCCACGATAATACTACCCCCAAACCCATAATGAACGAACGAGTCATCTCGATTTGCTGCGTGGCGGAGAATTTCTGGGTCTAGTTCGATCATATCGGGTTGCCATGACCCAATGGCCCCGACGAAGGGTAATCTGCTTCGTTTACCATCACCCAAGATTGTCTTCAATGAGAACAACGGGCTTGTTGAGCCAACGGTACAAAAAACTGCGTCTGCTGTAAAAAGGAGAGATCCCAAAGCTTTCTCGTAGTCGGACTGAGCAGGATCTAGTATATCTAGAGTTGCAGAAGATTTCCAGTACTTTTGGTTTTCTTCCGTTACTCTCTCAACCAAATCCCTCGCTCGGCCCACAGAACGATTAACTATGGTAATCTTCTTGATCTCTTCGCCTCTAAGAGCCAGTGCGAGACGAGTATGCCACAGTCCTTGCTTTCCCGCCCCAAAGATGACGATATTTTCTGTATCTTGTCTCCAAGTCCATGGAATCAAAGCAGATAACGTAGTTCGATAACCAGTAGGCTCAGCAGCGTTGAGGACACCCGTTGGAACACCCGCCGAGTCACACAGAGACAAAAGACCCCCGAGTGGACGATTTACAGTGTTTCCGTCTGCATCTTTGATAGGAGCGGGGGTAACGACGATTTTGGTTCCGACGTAGTCTGGCGAGGTAAAGGCGCGGAAAAGAGTCTTTTGTCCGTTTGGTCGGTTGACAAAGTCTGGAGTTGGTTGGTAACTTCCTTCGTCGCGGACTGAGAAGTCGACAAGGACTTTTTCCAGAGCTCGTTTGAACTCGAGAACTTCATCTTTGGATAGGCCAACGAGTAGATCTCGAATTTCTGAGTCCCCGAGGACGACAAGGTTATTGACCATTATGTAGGATTTATGTTGATGATGGATTTATAAGATCAGTTCAGGGAATGTCTGTAGATACATCTTTATAATGAGTCTATTTGTGGTAGGCATTCCCGATGAGGGTAGCATCGGAGTCTATTGCCGGCTGCTCCACACTCCGTGACCGGATCGGTATCCGATAATTAACTACCACTTACACCAGATACGTAGATGGAATTGGAAAAGCTAAGTTGCAAGAAACTTGTCACATAATATATACCTAAACCAAACGTAACGACATTCAGGCCGCAATTTCATTCTTACACCCATCCTGCCAAGAAGCCCAGTCGTACTTCCTCACAACATCAGTCTTAAACCCAAACTCCACTCCCGTCTGCACCTTATCAATTCCTCCAAGCTCAGTTGGTTTCCATCCAATCTTATCCAACCCAGAAACAGGATCTTGAATAAACGCCAACCAGTAATCCTGCATAGAATTACTAACCTCAACTTCAAACGGCGTAGATTTTCCACGGGCGATATCGTGAGTTCCAAAGATTAGAGGGAGCTCTGCACTATGAAAAGCTCCTTCTCCGCCTGGCATGATATTGGTAAAGTTGCCTGAGTACATGTATCGATAGGTTTTGACGTTGGCTGTAGATCGGAGGGAGGTTTCGTAATGGGCGGGACAACCGAACATGCTGTCTGGTTTGACTTGATCTGTTAAATTTCCAATAGCCTTTTCTGACTGTGAGCCGAAGGATCCTTCGTCTCGGTTTGTGCCAATAATGGTCGGCTAATTACAAAGTTAGGACGTTGGTTATCAACGGATCATAAGGGGATCAACTTACGAATTTGGCAACCTTGGCTATACGCTTGGCATAGTCAGAAAATCTCGTCTTCTCATCAATAACAGGGATAAAGCTCAAGTCTGAAAATCCTGGCGTAGTATCAACATAGCGTTGAATATCCTTGAACGGAACCTTGCGGAGGCAGTCAACCTGGTTTTTGCCATCACACTTGAACGCCTTCGCAATCGAGGTAAAATTCGAATGTGTGGAATCGCTGCTGGTAATTCCTAAATAGACACCTCCAGAGTTCTGAATGAACGCATGGGCGATTGGATCTTCAGGATAGGCATATTGGTAATATCCGACTGAAGCAGCACCAGCACTCTGACCCCAGAGAGTGATACGTTTAGGGTCACCGCCGAAACGAGAGATATTATCTCTGACCCACTCTATGGCGAGACGTTGATCGAGAAGACCTAGGTTTTGTTTCTCGAGGCCAATGCCCGCGGCGTTTGGAAATCCAAAAACACCGACACGGTAGCTACTCATAGTTAGCTATATATATCGAGCATAACATGCATCTTCTTATACGTACTTGAAACTAACAACTATGTGCTTCTGACTCCGCGAAACCCACCGTGAAGGGATCTGATAGTCAATGTCACTACCACCCTGTAAGATGAATCAGCAAATTGGTTTTTAGTAGCACCTGTTGGGGATGAGCATACAGCAACAAAACCACCTCCATAGATCCAGACAAGCACTGGAAGCTTCTCCCGCTTGGCAGGACCAGCCTTGAACGGCGCCCAAACATCAGCATACAAACAGTCTTCGCTTGTACTATTTGGCTTGATCAAAAACTCGGGCTTCCATTCCCCAGTAGTTGCCGGTTCACTCTGAGGACAAGCTGGACTTTGCGACGAAGCATCAAGCGTTCCGAACCGACCTTTGGCTACTGCAGGAGCCCATCTTCGCTTTCCAACTGGAGGCTCAGCGTAAGGAATACCGAGGAATTGAGCAACGTTAGGGAAAGACTTATCGGTGAAGCCTTTGATAATACCGTTATTTGTTTTCACTGTTGTAGTGTCAAGAGCAGAGACATGTTGGGCAGACAAAATGCCAAGCCCTGACACAACGGTCAAAAGGGAAGAAAGACTTGGTTGGATCATTGCTGCTGAGCTGCTGGCAAAGATAATTGTTTTCGAGGCACGATACGATTGGTAAAGTGAGGCCTTTTGTAGTGCATTACATGTGCTATAGTACCTTATATCTATCTGTTACCATGGTCTTAAGCAACAGGGTCGGAAAAGAAGCTTAGCATGGACCCATGTTAATGATATAGATGTTGATTGGTAAAATCGTAATTGACTTAACAAAATACTACACAGAACGGAGCGCAACCACCCAGAAGCTCCACTTGCAGAAAGTTAAACTGGCGATCCTTGCTAAAAACTCATGTTTTATCACGCGGAGTAGTGATTGTGTCCAAGTTTAGGCACCTATATCCGTATCGGTACTACCAACTATTCTTCGGAGTCGAGGTTGATATTTGCTTGGGCTACGGAGTATAATAAAGTTATTGCTGAGCCGAACCGAGATGACATCTTATTCGACTACGGATCTGCTTCCGATATCGTTACCCCAGACAAGACTTTTTCGTAGATGTTAGTTGACGGTGGCTAAGCTAGCCATGGAATGCGTGGAGAAGCTTCTTCGTGATCCACTGGACCTGGATCTCAAGCGATTGGCAAATCATAGTAGAGTGTAAATAGTTATAGTATATATATAGAATAACAACTACGGTTGTCGATTCCGATGTGACTTCTTGTATAAGAGTTCGGCAGGAGATAGAAGTCTGCAAGTCACCGGAATATCTCAAGCCTCATATCCTACTCAACCACACTCACTTAGCATGCCTTTCAAGCGCAGCTTTAACACCGTCGGTGTCCATTGTGGAGGCGAAGTCTGCGATGTAGTCGTCGGAGGCGTCCGCGATGTTCCCGGAAATACAATGTACGAAAAGATGATGTACTTCTGGAAGAACGAAGACCATCTACGAAATCTTCTCCTCAGCGAACCAAGAGGCTGCTCAGCCATGTGTCATAACCTCGTCCTCCCTCCAACCAACCCAGAAGCAGACTATGGCTTCATCATCATGGAACATGAAGAGTATCCGCCTATGTCTGGAGCAAATACCGTTGCGACGGTAACATGTTTGTTGGAAACAGGCATGGTGACGATGAAGGAGCCTGAGACTGTGGTCAAGCTTGACGCGCCGGCTGGACTGGTCACTGCTTATGCGCAGTGTGAGAACGGCAAATGCAAGAGTGTTAGGTTCCATAATGTGCCTGCCTTTGTCTTTGCCATCGACAAGGAGATCTCAGTTTCTGATCTTGGCACTGTCAAGGTAGATATTGCCTACGGAGGCATGATCTACGTGTTGGTGGATGCTGCATCAGTCGGCCTCAAGATCAAGACTGCTGAGGGAGCCAAGCTGGTCAAAGTCGGAGAGCGCATCAAACGAACTGTCATGGAACAAACGGACCCAGTTCATCCCGAAAACTCTGGAATTCACGGAGTGACAATCATCGAATTCACAGAACCACTTTTCGAGCACAAAGATGGAAAAGCCGCAAACAATACCGTCGTTGTATCTCCTGGACGACTAGACCGAAGCCCCTGCGGAACGGGGACATGCGCCCGACTAGCAGTTCTCCATGCAAGAGGAGAGCTAAAAGAGGGCGAGACCTTTTATCATCGCGGAATCACTAGGACGGAATTTGTCGGTCGGGTTGAGGGAACAACTAACGTTGGAGAATATCCCGCTATTTATCCTTCTGTGCAGGGTCAAGCGTGGATCACAAGCTTCGAACAAGTAGTATTGGATCACACAGACCCATTCCCTGAAGGATTTCGTGTTGGAGATACGTGGCATTTAGATCCCGAGGAATAGAGTTAGCTTGCCAGAGAGAAAAACGATAACAGATCCTTATGTGGCAAGAAAGCGAACAAAACTCGTAAAACTAGTACAAACTCCTTGCGTTATGAGGCTGGCCTGACAGACAATGTTTCCGCCGTGAACAGAAGTTCTTTCTTCGTTTCCTCAAGCTCAGCCGGATTGATATAGAGTCTCATTTGGATAGAAGCTTTGCCGATATCGTATACTCGCAATATTACATAGACTGTCGCTTTATCGTGTTGATGCTCATACATCTATTTCTCGTTAATAATGGAGGATCTAGTTCTGAACAGATTCACTTACACGCTGGTATTGTCTCTTACTCACAAAGAAAGGTGCTTGGCATGGCCCGGTTGTCGATTTGACTTCAAGCAAGTATCTTGGTTTCTCGCCTTCCCAGTCGTCCTTTGTAAGGTAACCGTTGTCGACGAGTAGACTCGTCAGTACACCCTCAATGTCGTCGTAGACTAGGTCAGAGATCTCCCAGCCACTAGGGGACTGAATATTGACATATTCTGGATGTGCTTGTGCGTAGTGCCGGATGGTGCTCTTCCAATTTTCCAAAGTGAATCCAGGAAGTCTAGGTTCTAGGTTTTTCAGCAACTCGAAGACATAAAGTTCACCTGCAACTCCAATCTTCTTGTCGCGCTCAAATTGAGAAGTTGACCGTAGCCGATAAAGAGAATCAGGGTCATCGTAGCCCTCATATTCTGTTGCAAGTGAGGGTAGGGTATTGCTCATATCTGCCATGTTGAAAACACCTCGCGACGGAAGTCTTGGTGTTTGACGAGCGACTGATACGACCTGCTGCAACAGAGCACTGTATTGGCTGGCCTCAGAGTCAGGTATGTCTGGAAGGATGGACGAGTCGTGGGAAACATTCGGTCGAGGGTCCGCTGCAAAGCGAGAAGTTGCCTGAACGACGCTCATGTCTTCCTGGAGTCCAGGACTAGTTGAACGATCGGGCCTTGTTGCCCGAGGGTTCAAGGGCGTAGAATGTTGAGAACCATCCGCACACTGTGGACTTGAAAAGCTAGATTGTGGTGATGGCGGTGTTGCTGGGTTCGAGCTCTCGCTGTCAGCTGTTTGTGCTGAGCTCGGGATCGTTGACTGATTGCTATCATTCATAGGAGATCGATCTTCCCCAGCACTATCTGATGACCTGTCCACGTTTTCAACATAGTCGTCTTCCAAATCGCCAAGTGCTATGCCCTCATCCTCCAAGATCATAGGAAGTACAGAGCGACTGGCGTTCAGGATGCAAGCAGTGATCCGTTTGCCCTTTTCATTGACAGTGCCACTGCGACTAGGATTGTCGATGAGCCATTCGAATAGACGCAGGGGGAGCTTTCTTGCAAAGCATGATTCCTGGGCTGTCTTATCTCGAGGTACAAAAACCTCGAGCAAAGAACCATTGTCCTTGATGTGAAGTTCACATCGACTCTGTTCGACTTCATGGGGCACATCTCCCACCGAAAGAGTAAGGGTCGATGTAATTGAATCAGTCTCATAGATCTGGGCACTCTTTAATATCTCATAGAGATGGTCCCTGCCTAGCTCGAGTCTGGGGCTATTATAATGGTATGCGATACTGTAGGGCAGTCAGCTCAGGCCTACTAGCTCTGTATCCCAAGACTTCCAAGTCAACTAACCGATAAAGGGCATGTGCTTTTGATCGTATTTCTCGATTCGGCGATGCAAGAGGCATCTCGCTAACACCTTCGACTCTGGAATGTTCTGTGACCCTCCCAGAAAGGAATCTTGTCTCAAGCCCTAGCCATGATATTGTTGGACCCAGCCGCCTTACTTCGTCGAAACTGAAGTCGAAAGTTGGCACACAATGTTGGAAAAGCGAGCCGAGATGCATGCGATCGATTATCACAAAGTCTGTCTCGGAATTGCACAGTATCTCGCCTTTCTGCGGATGCCTGATTGGCAAAATGTTGTGGCTAAGAAGCTTGGAAACATCTGGGCGTTCTGAAGGGATCGAGAGCAGTTCATTGAGGGTCAAAATATTTGCTTTCACTTGATCAACAGTGGTGCTAGGCGATGATCCAAGTTGGAGGAGCTCGTTGTACACCAGATCCAGGCTGAGAGTCTTTACCCCCAAGAAGTCGACGAAAAATTTTCGCAAATCCTTGTAAGAACTCTCCAAGATAGCCCATCCGTGCATCTCGGTCTCGCTTGACCACAGGCATTGGGATGTTTTGTACCAGGAGGCATTATCCCCTTTGATATAGATCAGTGGCTTGTTGGCAAATTCCATTCTGCTTCAAGTCAGTCCAGCGAAAGGGCCAACCTGGCGGAAACGTACTTAATATTTCTCTGGTCCGTAATAGATAAGTTCTTTCTCATTATAGCAAGTTGGCTGTAAAGCTGACCGGCAGCCTCCTCGCGCGTTTCCTTGGCCCTTAAAAATTCGAGTTCGTTGATGACGTGCGAAAAATTGCAATTCGGAATTTCCAAAACATGGGTGAAAAACGGTTCCAAACCTGCGACCTCCGGAAGGTTCTCTGAGAAGGCAGTCTGCATGAGATATTTAAGAGGACGAAGATGTCTCATATGTGATGGCGCTTCCCATAAGCATTCCCCAGGAAAAGCCCATCGATGGGAACCTAGCCTTTTGCCAGGTATGCATATGACGGATAACCGCTTGAAATGCTCACTACAAATGTCAGCTTGGTCCAAGAGCACGGCCGTGAAACTTGCCGAATGGTCTGAATTAGCTGATCTTGAGAGAGAAATGATTGTAGATACAAGCCATATATCTTGCTGTACAACGAAAGGATACCATCGCCGTTGCTGAGATCTAAAATCTTGAGGAAGAAATGAATGTCATCTTTGTTGCCTATATTAAGGTCATGTGCAAAAGACTCCCAGATCTTGTTATCCAGTTTCTCATTTGGAGAGTCTTCCAGGTAAAGGAAAGGAAACTCCTCCTCCTTGGCAAACATATTTGCCTGCGATACGAGGTGAGGGAGTGGTAGATACGTTTCCCCTAAAGGCTTGAACCGAGAATCCTGGCAAGGAACACTAAGATCTCTCAGCTTCTGCAGTAAGTCTGAGTTTGCCAAAAAATGACACGACTCCTCTGGCCATCTATCAAAGATAAGAGCAGCGAGTTTCTTTGGCTTTTCTTTTGCCACATAATATAAGGCTTTGGATAAATCTGGAGGCGAAGTTTTCATATCTGCAAGCCTCAACGATTTTCGAATGCCGATGAACTTAACAAGCCAATCCTGCCAGACGAGGCGGCCATACCGATTCAAAGGAAGTGGAGCCTGCATGTAGAGCTCATGAATGTAATGTATTTCTGGTATTGAAGCGTTCTCACCGCTTTCAGTACTTGATTTCAGAAGTTCTCGCGGTCCCAGGGGATTGTTATCAGGGAGATAAATATCGAACGTGGCCGGTCGTTCCCGGTGCTGACCGTCGTAAGCAACAACAATGCCAGTGTATTGTGACTTGTCGTCGATTATAGAATTGTGGGTGCTAAATAGAAATTTGAGATGGTCGACACAGTCAATAATCCACATTGTCCCTTTATTAAGTTGGAAGTCCTCCTGGTGCCGTTGGAAAATAGCGCTTCTAACACGACCGATAGTCAGACTCTTAACTCCGAGGTTCTTGAACAGACTACAACTCTCCGATCGAGCTGCCGCATCAGGTGAGATGAGAGTGAATGGAAGACCTTGGGGAATGGTTAGTTCGTCGGTGTTTGGGAAGAAGACTTCTAGGCCGTCCTCTGGAGAGACCCAACGACCATCCTGCAATGGTAATATTGGGAGTTTTCTGATTTTCGAGCGTGTTGTCGTCTCCCACTTGGTCATGCGCAGAATTTCATCTAGTCGAGATGCAATTTTGGATTGTAGATAACTGTCTGAGGTTCTGAGTTTAATCCAAGAGTCGGGAAATTCAAGGTCTTTTTCGACCAGGCTGATGAAGTCAAGCCAAGAGAACGAACCCAACCCTGAATTTTGAAGAATAGCGACATCATCAAGCATGTAGTGGCGAGATAGGCAGATCTCGGGCTCGAGGTCTCTTAACAAGAGATTGTTTTGCTCGTCAGAGTACTCAGGACGGAGTTGCTTGAGTTCAGTGATGAGACGGAGAGAGCTGCCACTATCGGGTCGAATAAGTGGCGTAGTCTGGACCTTACTTTTAATTCTCCGAACCAAGTCTGACCAGAAGTTGTCATAGGTGTTCTTATTCTCGTCAGGAAGGTATCTCATCCAAGTATACTGCAACGTTGGATGATCACAAAACATCACTGCCGCTCGAATGAATGTGTCGCAAATGCCGTCAAGGAGGTCTATGTTCCGTTGTGCTGTAATGACAATGCCTTCTCGACTTGCATTTGTCATGAAGTCGCTCTGAATGAGAAACTGACGAATCGGTTAGCTTGGCTACTTAAAAGATATAGAGCCGCACCGAAAACCCTGCATATTTCACAGGTAAAAATGCGAATATCTTCTGTGGCTCAATGATAGGGACGGAGTCGGAAGAGAGAGGGAACGCTAGGATCACATCGGCATCGGAGTATGCCTTTTGTTCTTCCTCTTGCTTCGTATATGTCCTATTCTCATTTTTCGCAAGGTTGTGGACTCGGCTTTTCACCACCAAATATTCGACTGGAGAGATTTCTGCCTCATCTGCTTTGTTTACGGCCTTGAGAATTGTCGTTCGGCCTTGGGTAGCTTCGCTTTTGGTGAAAATTGTTGAAACCTGGCTCTCCCCCTCGTCTATGATGACCCGAATCTCTCGCAGATTACGCATAAAGAGTAATATATCTCCATTCAGCTCACGAAGCTGTTGGCGAATACTCTCGCGTTGTCTTGCTATATTCTGTTTATCACCCTCTTTATGAAGATAGAGAATCATTCTGGTAAGATGTGGTGGCAACTCTTCCGTGGGATCCTGCCAAATTGGTCTGACCATACCGATACCTGAGTCACTCGGATGATGTTCAAACAGAAAAGAATAGGCGCCGGACTGAATATGTACGCGATATGCTGCCATGAAAACTGATTTGAAACCTATACCCTTCTCGCCTATGAAGCCTTGGGCACCTTGTTTTGAGCTCTTGCCAATGTCGCAGATGGCGTGCAGGTTCTTTTCAGTGAAGCCATCTTCGTTGCAATCGATGATTAACTTGTCATCAACCATATGGAAAGAGACATATGGCTGCTGGGTGTGATTGAATTGATTGTCCTCAGCGTTTTGCAGCAGTTCAAAAACGAACTGAGCATTACTACTGTAAAGACTCTTTGCCAACCTGAACACAAGATTAGAAAATGGAAAAGTAATGGATTCGTTGTGAATACGCTTTGATGGCTGGCTCGAGCGATCCTAGCAAACCCTGGATCGTTTCGGAGAACGCTGCGCGGCCTTCTTCTGTCAATTCATCCCAGTGCTTTTGTTCAATGTATCCATTCTTGCGGCCTAGCTTTTCAATAAGTTTGCGAGCACGAATGTGCCCATCTTGATGGTTCTCTTCTGGTTCTGCCATCTGAGTGTATCGCCGAGCGTATTAGACAAATGTGTGCTTGGAGTATTGCCAAGAAGACAGAACCTGAGGTTGATCGAGAAGTGGGAGGTCCTCCATATAAGCCATATCACGAGTGTACCTTAAACCCTGTCAGTTGTTGGTTCCAACAGTCCTGAGGTGCATAATGACAGGGGCAGAGTCCAATCACCTGCAGTTGGCTCGCCTGGCGCTTGGGTACAGTAAAAATCAGTCTTGATACAACCGAAGAGATATATGGCCATAGTCTTTGGATTTAGGCTGCATCATGTTGGCTGACAAGACTCCTTGGTGATGGCCTCAGATACCAAGTGTTGGAGGGGTGTTGGAGCAGATTAATTGAAGCACAAAGAGTTCGAACATTGTGAAACCACAAGAAGAACAATGTAAGAGACTGAATCATTCAAGGGAGAAAGCTAAGCTGACATTCATCGGGTCTCCTTCTACATTATTGAGGAGGCAGGCCAGCAGGTTCGCCTGTGAGTTACCAAGCCTGTGATTATCTAAGGTACCTAGGTACGTCAGGTTTCAACGTGGGGCCGAGCCGTTCGCGGGGGTTCAATCATTACCGACTCAGGCGGGTCCAGAGCTTGCCTATTGACATAAAGAGTCAGGCACTTAGGCCCTAAAATTTAGGTGAAGCTATCCTAATCTTTATGACAGCCTTACCTAATTCTTAGGTACCTTAGTGCCCACCTACGATTTTACCCCGGAGCTCGGTTAACCAATCTCAACCTCCCATAACTAGGTATCCATATCTCAGACTGTCTTCAACACCTCATATACTACACAATACGAACGAGGACAATCATTGAGCACTCGTATTCAACCGCAAACGTCAAAACAGGACTATACGATTGAATCATCATAAGCGCTACAATGGCTAAAAAGCTCAACCCTACGCAATTCACAAAGGCGGTTCGTCCTCCCAATCATGACTTCCAATAGCCAATTACGACTTTGGGGTTTCCATCAAATGTGACAAACTAACCTTTTATTGTGTTTCAGGTCGTCCGTTCCTTCATGAAGGACTCTGGTCTTGAGCCTCGGTATGTCACTCAAATCTCCGATCCAAGACATCGGCGTATCATGATAAGATCCCGTCACTGACTTCAATCATTCTAGTCTTCTAGGAAAACATGTACTTTACCCAAAGTGTTAAATTCAAGATAAATTCTGACAATGGTGTAGTTCCGTGTCACTAATGCCGTGGAGGGCAAAGTTGAGTTCGAGCTTGACATCCAAAAAGAGCACACCGTTTGTTTTTCAACCTCTCAACATCCTACAGACTTACTAACAAGTACTTCAGAACCGTCTTCAAACTCTCCATGGCGGCACCCTTGCCAGTCTGGTTGATCTTGGTGGCTCACTTGCAGTCGCCTCATCGGGTCGTTTCGCAACTGGTGTATCAACCGACTTGAACGGTAGGTAGCCTATATCACCGAGTATGTGACCTTGCTGACCTCGCAGTGACTTATCTGAGCCCTGGAGGCCGTCCGGGTGATCTTCTCAAGGGAACTGCTACTCTTGACAAGATTGGAAAGACGCTTGCTTTCACCCAAGTGACATTTACCAACAGCAAGGGACAGCTTGCTGCGCGAGGAAGTCATACAAAGTGAGTGCATCCCTCGGCCTTTTCGTCTTTTTTACTAATCATGGCAGATACGTTGCCGGTACCATGGGCGAAGCTGGCCCCTTTGTCGCACCAGCTGAGTTCTCAGATGTGGACTAGACATGATCACGAGATGAGATTATAGACAGGCCAGGAAGCGTTAGAAATGTGATGTACTAAGAAGAATAAATTATAGAAGGTGGTATCATATTTGTTAAATTTGTACAATTTCATTCATATCCGCCCTCATTCTCATGAAAGGCTCCAGTATTAGACCCATTTATCGTTCAAGTGTGCTTCTCGGAATAAGGCTGAGGAGCCATCTGTGGAGGAGTACCATCAGCCTGGTGGTTCAAGCCCAGTGCCTCCTCATGAGGTGGTGGCGATCGAGGATCAGAGACAGGCGGCACGGCGGGATACGGAGCGTATTGCTGCTGTTGTGGTGCATACTGTTGTTGTTGATGTGGTGGTGGTGCGTAGTAGCCCTGCGGCTGCTGAGCCTGCTGTTGGTGAGGGTCATATCCTTGAGGCACCGGTTGTTGCGCATAAGGCTGCTGTTGATCCATGGGCGGAACAGCAGATCCATAACCCCAAGGAGTCTGAGGACCTAGCTCCTTTGCCTCTTGCTTGGACCAAACGCCGTTCTTCTTGTAAGGACGGAGACCCATAAAGAAAACGATAACGAGGACAAGGAACTGTGGCCAAATTGAAAAGACGACGTCGATAATCCAGTAAGCGTCTTTATACTCGGGGTCATGCAAGGGGTCGCTTAAATTGGTCCAAGCAGCCATAGAAGCCATATTGTAAACTGTGTGTAGGAGCCAGAGAACAGATGCAGCAATGAGCATGTTAGAGGCCCAAGAAAGAGTCCTCTCAGCTGCTGGCTGCTTTTTGACCATAACAGACCTAGCAACAATACCAAGAGAGATGACAAAGATCAAAACGTAAAAAGAGAAGAGTATTTGCCGCATTTTCTCAAGGCAATTGACTCCGATAGAGAAATCATTGTAATAGTTCTCGTAGATAAAACGAACGTTAAGACCGAAGGTGGCCAGTACGAGAGCGAGAAGGATAATAGACGCGACATACGAGCCGAGGCGAAGAATCTTCCCAATGGGACCGGCGCGGCCTGATTGTGCAATGACAATACCGGTGCTGAGTCTGAGGAGAACGATCATGATGATGATATCGGTGATGTTGGCGCAGAGTAGACCGATGGCGCCCAAAACTGATGATGTGACCCCGAGAGTCTTCAAGTCGACCTTTGATAAGCCACTTTCTAGATAACTATCGCGACCAATTCGGTTGGTGGCGATAGAAATCACCACGCTGGTCCAGGCGAAGAAGGTAAAGCTATGACAAGGGTCAGCGATGCCCAGTTGGAGAACCATTTATTAGTATAGGCGTACCTTGAGAAGATAAACAGTGCAAGTTTGAAGTAAGTAAAAGCAGTTCTCGCAGGATCTTTTCTACGACGAACGCAAAGACTGCAGAAGAAGAGGATGACAGAGGGGATCCACGCGGTCGCTAGAACCATGGCCGCGTGGGCGATCATGACTTTGTCTAATGTGTAAAGCATCTTGACTCTAAATGAGGCTTGTCGATCTCAAGAAAGTTTCTCCTGAAAAGAGACAGGTTATTTATGTGAGTACACAGACTCTTGTGGAATGATATTCTCACTGAAAGTCGTAGACAGACAGTGAGTTAGGTCTCGCGATACAAATAAAGTGAGGAGAACAGAGACACAAAGACACAAATGAAAAGCGCCACGAGCCCATAGATATCTATTTGAAAGCCAAGCAAGACATGCCCATCTATCACACCCAAATGCACCTCTCGAGTTCTAGCCCCGTTTCATCACAACATTTCTCAGGGCCGAAGCAATCAGCGGCAAGGAGTTCAAAGCACAAACCAATAGGAGGCCAGCCACATTACCGACATCCCTGTTGATCGTGCCGGCACTGCCTCTTGGGGCTTTTCAGCGGCTCTGCTATTGGTTTAACTGCATGATTTGCAGCAGCCAGATTTTCGGTGTAATTTATCCAAGATGCCTAAGGCATTCTTTAGTGAATCGTGAGATATAAGCTCATGAAGTTGGAATTTAATGATGTAAAATGAGCTGGAAATTCGGACATGTTCTTGTTAAGATGTGATTGAGATTGAGATTTAGCCGCCGACGTTGATTAGACTTTCAACAATCACCCACCCATTTATTTAGCGGGTTCTAACAGATTTCTAGGTTTGATCCACAATATTCGTAACCACCCAGCGCCAAGGATACGAAGGTGATATTGGTACTGGCGCAGCTCAGTCACGTACGACAACACTTACGTACCTAGTCTCAATAGCTGGCGGATGGATAACACGGCATTCCGTTTAGTGGATGAGACAAGAATTCGATACCACTATTTAGAATTGGACATTCTCATTTGCTGGCTTGGACAATCGTGATTAATGAATAATCCATTTATAGCTACCGAATGCTACTTATCCTTGCTGACGAAAGAAATCTAAAATCTCTTTATTAAATACTGCCACTTTGGTTCCTTCTGTTCAAGTGAAGCATTTCCAAGTCACGATGTCACGCTGGCGCAGCCCATATAGCACCCACCACTCTTGACTCAGCCCAGTCTCAACAGCTGTTAGGGTTAAAAATGTTAAAGTACGGCTCGAAAGGGCAATGACCGTCATAACTAACTATACGTGAGAAGTTTTATTTTGTTGTTTCCAATTCCAACATTGAGGCTGCGTAGCTCAGACTGTCACTCAGCACCTTATCCAGGCGTCGTGTCAGCACTGTACCTCGTGGCATGTTTCATGGATTATCAGTCTTGGCAATTGACTCTGAACTTGCTTGAAGCTCTAGAGGCCGCCCGGTATGGAGACCAGTGTGTGATACCAGTAATTCAGTGTATGGAATCTTTCTTGGCTGGTGTGCCATATTGATGCCACAGTCTCAGATCTTGTTCTCCAAACACAATCTTGCAAAAGTCGGATCACATGAATCGTCTATCCCATGTACACTCTACAGGAACATTGCCGCAGAACTCTTAAATGATGATGGGCTAATCCATTCCCCCGTCTCCTCCATCTCCACCATCTACTCCGCCTCCTCCGTCAACAGCAACCGTTTGAGACGCATTCTGACGCGATCTGTCTCTTCTTGCCTCCCAGCAAGAGATAATGGCACCGATGAGAGCAATGAGGATAATCCAGAGACCGAAACTTAAACCCAATGCAAGGGCTTTCTCCTTATCGATCCCTTTACTTTCTGAAGACTCGCTGGGTGTGGTAGACGTTGATGTAAGTGACGAGACTGCCTGGAGTGTTGCTGATGCAAGTTCAGAGCCGGTTGTGGATCCTTTGAGCAAGGTGGAAGTGACAGCTCCGCTATTGATGATTGAAGTAGATGGTAAAGACGTACCATCGTTTTGAGTCGATAAGTTTGACGTGAAGAAGACATTGGAGTCGGCATCGGAGGGGAACATGTCGAGCTCTATGCCCCTGTCCTCGTCATAGCAATATGCACTCAGACCGCAGCGTAGGGGGGTGACTCAAAGATGTGAAGGCTCAACAGGTGAACGAAATAGAGGACTGAGAAACATAGAACGAAGTCTCGAGCTATACCATCATGAATGATTGAGTAAAGGCAATTCAAGAGTATTTATGCATAGCTTCAATTGTCGGCGCCATTCCTAGAACTCGAGTGCTGTCTCAAATTCATCAGTGTAGCCACTCAGCAGAGTTAAGAATGCAGAGCCTCACATACCACACAGACTGTATACAATAACCTTGACAGTTTTCTTTCAGCCTCATGCCGTTGAGTGGGCTCAGCATATGCCTCTGTGAATGCCTTGGCGGGTCAAACCAATGGTTGATCACAGTCTCAGCCACAAGCCAAGCAGGGAGAAGTCTGCACTCTCTGAGGTGTCTTTGAGGGATGGGCTGCATACATAGTAACCAGTGTATAGCTGTTAGACTTTAAATAAGGTTAATATGGGGAGATGGAGATTAGGGACGTGGACTAGAAAGATAAGTACCAAAACGCTGGAGTAGCATCGTCGTAATGCATCTAATGGCTTGGGAGGGCTCCCTTGATAAGTCGGTCAATGGTCGTTGCAACAAACTTGGCAGAAGGTGGTCTTGTTGGTGTCTCTATTAAATGGGAAGCCAATCACGGTGCTAAGCTCACAGCCTGATTCTACCAGAGGATGGCTCAGCTGGCTGAGCTGGCAACTCTCATTCCTGACGTGATCAAGTAAAATACATCATCAAAGAGCTCCCTTGCTAGTATTCAAGAATATATTAATTCCTCACCTACCGTTCTGCATATAATCCAGCGATGTTGGGCGTTTGATCGTTTTGCGATGGACTCCGGATGCACGATATCGGGAAGGCCCACAAATCCGGAGAGCCAAGCCGGAGGCCATGACGTTAGATTGAGGATAGGCGACGTAAATGCATCGCCATATTTCTGGCCAATACCTTGCGACAGTTACAACAGTTACATGATAACTTGGGGTGATAGAGGTATAAATCTGTTACGAGCATATCAAGCACTTCTCCATGAAGAATGTAGACTTTCCATCTGGCTCTGATTGAAGATCATCATCAATAAACTCAAAGCTAGTTATTCCCGACCAACCCATCAGATCACATCACATTGCCAAGCCATCAAAACATTAAACCGGCCCATCCCTCAACTCAACGTCTTCTAGTCCCAGATCTAAAAGAACAACGTGACTCTCCCCATCTCCCTTAATTATAAGGCTGAGACGAGACGTTACCTCATCAAGACGCAATGTTTCACAAAACCTCGTCGCGTGGGTGACGTCACATGCACAAAAGAACCTACACACACACCTTTTAAACGTGTGAGCATGACCTACGTCACGACTAAGTAAAATCCAGGAACGTGAAAAGTAATAATAATAAGAGGAGAGACTCTTTCTCTCTCTTTGGTATATTCTATCAGAAACATAACACAACAACTTACTTTCACTCAAAGAGATATACAAACAAAATGGCCATCACAAACGCTATCACTGATCTCTTCAGCTCCATCTATGAGCTTCTCGCCTCAGTTTTCAACACTGTCTACGCTGTAATTCACTCTATTCTCTCCGCCATTCTCGGTTTCGTTCAAGGCTTGTTCAATCTCATCGGCGATGTTGTCTCTGGTCTTGTAGACGTCACTGGCGGTGTTGGCAAGTTTGTCGCAAGTAAGATACCCCCTCCATTTCTACTCCCTTACCTATCTAACAATGAGAACTCAGGCAACGCTGCGATTCTGGCTGTTGGAGCACTTGGCGCTTTTGCGTATGTGAGATACACTGCGCAGGGAAAGGCTATTGCGAACAAGAAGACTCAGTAAGGCATGTTCTGAATGGTGGTTATTTGAAGTGCTCGCGTGATGGAGGATACACGATACCCTGATGATAAACGATGGGCAGGCCTAGCTTGGTGTTGAGGATACAAATGAACTTGCTCTTATTCTACAGTCCTAGTTAATTTGATCAAAATTGATACGATTCCTTCTCTTTTAAGCTCACGACTCGTTTGAGTGCTATCTTGCTCTTTTTATATTGAACTGTGGCTTACTTACAAGGTTCCTTGGTTCTGTAGATCATTGCAGAGTCCGGCATTAATCTAGATTACTTGCAGCTGCCGCCAGCCTTTTCATCATCAGTAGCACAACTGTAAAACCACGGGTGTAACAGGGCCACGCCATGGATGCCGCTATTGAACATCACAATTGCTTGCGCACCTCAATCAAACTATAATATTAAGATAAAATGTCATAATTCGTTAATGTTATAATGGTTTTCCAATAAATACTCCCATACCCAAACGTGTCTAACCGTTCAACCTTTGTAGAAAAATAAACCCATATACACACTAGATCATATGTATCCCAAACTTATAAACGTATTCTGTTGGCACAAATATTCGGTTGCCCGCTTATAAGCCATCAAGGCCGTTATTTTTTTCCGTTCAAATTCGTTCGCCTTGATATTCGCTTCGTACAGACAGTTGACATGTCGTTGTTTAAGTCAGAGTAGCAAACATGGCCCGCATGAGCTTAGGAGGAGGTCCTGTGCAACTCGGTTAGCCACAGGTTCTTGAAAGACGCAGATAACATAAAGGCGCACCTTCAACGGTACTTCGGTACGCTAATGGCCATCCTACCTTTCTTGTCCTTCTCGATACGAGGAGGTTTGCGGTGTTCAACCACCTTCTCCAGTCTCTCTTCTCGGATAACCAACTGCCCATCGGGCAAGCGCTCGGCACGAACCATTTCGCCACCCATGGAACGGCCTCTGGGTCGGTGAGCCAGCTCGCGTTCCAGAGCCTTGATCTCCTTTCGGATGTCACGACCAGTTCGGGATCGAGAGCGAGATCGAACAACAAGCTCCTCGGCGGGGGGATGGTGGTGGTGGTGGTAGTCCTGGTGGTAGGAGTCCCAGCTGGACATGGTTGTAGTAGTGGCGGTTCGAGATGGCGAAACGTCACGGATGATAGTCTCCTCGTAGTCAAAAGGAGTCTGTTGGGGAGGAGGAGGGCCTGGCTGATAGAACATAGGCGGAGGAGGTCCTGGCTGAGCCATCATGGGAGGTGGAGGAGGCTGCATCTGGACAGGTGCTGGCATCGGAGCTGGCATTGGAGCTGGAGTTGGCATAGGTGGTGGTACTTGTTGGACAGGTGGTGGAGCTGGAGTTGCCTGAGCAGGAGGTGCAGCGGGAGGAGGCGCTTGCACTGGAGGAGCGGGAGGTGGAGGAGGAGTCTTTGCAGGTGGTGGTTCGGGAGTAGGCTCTCTGACCTTCTCCTTGGGCGGAGGTGCAGGCAAAGCAGCAGTAGGAGCCTTGGGTTCTCGAGAAGCAGCTATTTCAGCCTCAACTATGGAGGTATTAGCGATGTACTAGCAGATCAGTAAACCCAAACTTACCCTTCTTGTAATCTTCGCTGACCTTGAGCAGCTCGTCGATGTTGTCTTGGCCCAGGGCCTTTTGCACGATGATCGTGTTGCCCTAAAAATTTGTTAGAAACGCTTAATGATGCTATTGAGTAGATTACAAACCTCTTCAAAGAATGGGTATCCGAGATCAATCAGAGCTCGCTTGGAAACAAGCTTGGCAGGAATGCGAGTCTTGCCCTTCTTGGGATACTCGCTCTTGACCGTGGTACCTCCGCTGCTGCTGGAGGAACGACTAGATGACGAGCCATACGAACTGCTTCGGACTGAGTGAGTTCGGGTAGAGCGAGATTCTCGGCTACGGCCACGGCCCTTGCGAGATCGAGTGTATTCTCTTTCACGGACACGCTCAGGCATGGATCGGTAATCTTCGTCGCCATAGTAGTCGGGCTCGGCGATCTTGATGTCGTCATACTCTTCACCGTATCTGCGAGGTGGGGGTAGTCCTCGGCTCTTGGGGAGAGGAATAGGCATGTAAGGAGGGGCACGGTAGTCATCTCTAGGGCGAACGTCCTCGCGGCGGGCAGGAGGAGGGTATTCCTCACGATCCTGGAAGATGCGTGGTCGGCGGTCAAAGGTGTCAAGAGATGATTGTCGGCGGAGGAAGCCAGGTCGACGAGGTGGAGACTCGCGACGGGGATGGTCTCGCTCTCTCTCCCTCTCTAGGACATCAGTGCGGCGAGCCCATGGAGGAGGCACATCTCGCTCTCTTTCTCGCTGGGGCTGAGGCTGGTAGCCCCGAGGCTCGTCGCCGTAGTAGCGACGGTCACGGACAATGTCTTCTTCTTCGTAGAAACCGCGGCCAGGTCGACGGTCATATCGCTCATCTGAATGGTCGCGACCTCGTGTGCTGCGTGTATATGAGGCCCGATCATCGTCGAAGCGATCTCTGGCTTGTTCGCGAGCTCGCTCGAAGCGATCGCGATCCCAGCGTTCGGCCATTATGAAAGTGTATGTGTATTTGTACTGTGTATAGTGTGTGTTGGGTGATTGTGGCTGCTACAAGCAGACCAAAACGTATTGAAAGGCTAGTCCGACTTCTCTGTGTGTTAGTGCTCTGGAAAGGGTATCAAGTGGAAGTCAAGTTAAGATGATGAAGGATGGAAGAAAAGGAAGAGAAGGGAAAGAGAAACAGAAGAAGAGATGATGTACTGGAGGGTGGGTGGGATACTTGATGCGTCGAGAGGGAGGGAATAGACCAAGGATTAGTGATTGAAGTGATTGGAGGACAAGATGAAAGATGGAGGGTGTGAGCATGGCCGATGACGTTGACAGACTGTAAAAAGACCCCGCTTGTCTTGACATTCCAGGGCCAAGAGTAGACCTCCAGTCTCGGTGGAGCTTGTAGAGGGTTAGTCTCCATAGCTTGTGACTGCAGTTACAGGGGCTTAGCGGTACAATTGCATGAGGGGAGAGCCCTGGAGTTCAGTGACCAGCTGATGACGACTTGTGACCGAGTAGAGTAAATTGTGAGACAACACCTGATAATTAACAAAAAATAAAACCAAGGGTCCAAGAAGTTGAAACTTGTCAATGCACGAGATCGGAGAGAAACGTTACCTGAGTACATACACAAACACAAACACGGTCATTCCATTCTCACACAAAGAACTACAGTACTTTACAGTACTCCCCTAGAGCTACAGTAGAGTCTACTTTCAGTGCCCAAGCCCAAACCAAGTGGGCCTGCATAGACCAAAACCTGGATTGAATGCAGGGACTGGGATCATTTGAGGCTGTGATGATGTTAACTGTCAGATATTTTATGATAAATGATTTTATCTGCTGAACCATATATCTTTCGGAATATAAGACAAGGAGCAGATAAAAAATTCAAGATAATATCTCTTGGTGTTTTACATGTATGGTAAGTGATGATCAACGTGGGCCGATCAAAGTGTGCACTTCTAAAAATGGCATCTCGATTAACCAAGCTGCCAAGCTTACCCTTCTCCATCTTGACGATAACAACAAAGAACAAAGTTTCTCAGCCTGCAGGGTCCTCCCCTGAACTGAAGGGCACGCTTACGAGCCTCAAGGTCTTTGAAGGTGTTGGTTCTCGTCTTTACCGAGACCAGTGGTGCAGTTGGTATTGGTCGTATTCTTTCATCTTGACACCAATCGCGACCCAAGCTTCGCCGCTCGGGCATCTTTTGCATTACAGTGTTGCATTGGCCAATAAGTACCTGAATCGCTGATGGAAGATGTTGGATGATGTTGGAATTTACAATTTGGACTGTTGTTGTAACAACTGTATCAAGGGACAAAACTCCTCGGATCAATCAGTCGGTCAGCTGAGACTTGTTCGAGTTTAAGCGAGAAAATAGTGGAATTAATAAATTTACTCGGTAAGTTCGGAATATGTCAGTTCGGTTCTATCTATCCTTGAAGCGAAGCTGTCGTGGAACCAAGTTGAACTTGCTTGGACTTGGACTCTTTCGCGGGGATATTCCAGGTCCTGTGCGATGACGTCGGGCAACTAAAGTGTCCACAATGCCCTGACCCCACCAGGATAACCAATCTCCGAACCAATTAGAATCTTTTATATCTCCAGGCATGTTTGGGCAACAGACACGAGTGAAACTTGAGATCAGCTCCATCCCCAGAAACGATCATCGCCTTCGGTAGGATCCGATAACTTTCTGTAGCATTGGGCAATCATTGCTTGGGCTTGGGCTTGGTACCTGATCAACCCTTTTTAATCCTCGACGAGATCTAGACTCTAGCCACGATAGTTTATCTTGGGACCTGACCCGAACCCGATAGAACTACCTTGACCCCTGTACGCCCTACACTTTTCTAGAGGGGTCAGCTCTCTTTGTTCCTTGGTCTAATCACTGGAGTCTAGTCTCCTAGCTTGTGCCCTGCAGATGCCATGCCAGCTGGTCAGTTCACCTTTTCTTTCATCTTGTGTTTGAGCTAAGTAAGTTGACCGAAGCCAATGACTAGTGTCAACTGTCAACGAGCATGTTCTTGGTTCTTCTTTCAGTGCCACCTCCACTCAAATGCAAGCAAGTCATTCTTTGTCAAGGGTCGCATTGATCAATTGACGTATGGTCAGCTCACTCACTCAACTCTATTGGTAAATTCTCCGGCGTTTGGCTTGCTGTAACAAGTTTCACTTACCGCCTCTCATAGGCTCGTGGATTGACATTCACTTCGCGTAATCAAGTGGATTGCTTATTTGGGAGTCCCTTCAAAACGTCGTCCTTTAATGCGTGCCCTACATAATTCGAATATCGTACAAAAGTCCAAGCAAATCCTCCACTTGCACCTATTGTGTCAGAGATTCCAGCCATTTAACATCCCAGAGAAACAGCGTTGGCAAACAAAGCATAAGTATCAGCATGGTTGATGTTCTGCTCAGCAGTCAGACTCTTGATGAAGTTGTATCCGTAACCACCAAAGTCAGAGGTTCCCTTGATCTGAGTAAGATGGGTCATCTCGTGCAAGTTGGTGTTACCCTGATCCTGAGCATGGCACTGCTGAGTCGAAGCAGGAAGACGCTCAAAGTAGAGGTCGCAGTACGCCATGTAGTTTCCAGTGGGAACAGTGTACGCGAGAACACCATTCTGGCAAGCGCCATAAACATCGCTGCAGTAGTATCGAGTTCCTTGGTCGGTTGAGCCACACTCAGCAGCAATCTTGGAGAAGACATCAGAAACAGTTGATCGAGTCTGGGCGTCGGAAGCCTTGAAGTACTCCTCCATCTTCTCAGCGGGGCCGTTGGCAGCAGCCTGCTGAGCGGCAGAAGCCTGTCGGGCGCAGTCGGACAGAGCATTCTGAGTAACCTGGAGCTTGTTTCCTGAGCAGTCACTCTGAACCTGGGCTCGCTTTTGGTGGAAAGCGGTGCGGACGGAGAAAGCCTGGGGACCATCGACTTCGGCGTCGAGGCGGTTAGAGTAGAAGGGCACGGAACCGATCAAATCGGTTGAGTTCTCCTCGGCGAAGGACAGGGCACCAGATGAGAGGATGCTGAACTTGCCGCCAGCGGAAAGATCGTGGAACTCAGCGATGTCGAATTCAACCTCGTGGGACTTGCCAGAGGGGATGCTCTGGAAAGCGGTGTCATCAAGTCGGGTGGTGTCGAGGGCGATGCGAACACCGTCAAAGGGGACTGTCGCCTTTTCTGGTTGGAGTTAGTATACGGCTTGTCAAGGATGATGATTGAGGTGAGTGAACAAAATCGGCGAATGTCCCTCTTATCATGCTGCGGTCTTCGAGTCTCAGGCTCAAACTATTACATCAACAGCTTGAACGGGTATCAAACCACTGGATATGACACTCTCAACCTCTTCTCATCCATCGGATTTCTTACCGGCAGAAAAGACCTGTGCCCTCTCAACAGGAGCCGTATCAAGGAATGTTCCAACCTTGAGAAGCTTCAAGTTGCTCTTTCCGTTGTTGGTGATAACAGCCTTGACCTTGGAGTTACCCAGCATCTTCAACTCAACATTCAAAGGGCTAGGAGCGCGCTTATCCGCCAGGGGCGCAGCAACAGCCATGGAGGCGAGAGCAAGACCAGCAAGCAGCTTCATTTTTGATGAATCGATAGACCAGATCGAACGAATGTGTGTGTTTTTATAAAAATGGGTTTATTGGAAAAGAGTGAATAGAAAGCAAAAATGAATGAATGAAAGGAACAAGGAACGACGATTGTGAAGTGGATTGAAGCTTGCTGGAAGTGTTGGACTTGTCGTGAATACTTATACGATTGTGAGTTGAAACCACCAGACTCATCTGAACATGGGAGCAGGGGGGAACATGCGACGATGGGAATCCGCCTTGGTGTGGACCATGATCAGGGATTGTTTCGGGTTATATCAATGTATTCAACACAGGCCCATCTCCGAGAATCTTGGCAATTCTCGAATTAATTATTCAAATATTCGTCGTTCACGTTGGATCAAATCTGTACTATACTACGCCGTTATTGCTTCTTCAGCTTATATCATTCAATTAACTTTTATTTTGACTTTCATACGATGTAACAGAATCTACGATCTATCGCGAAAAATAAAATTAGTAAAAGGATCAAGTTCAGGTCCGGGCGTTATGCCAAATAGCCTGGTCTCGAAACACACAACGTAGCATCGTCAGCTAGGATTTAAGCGATCCACAAGACCTCAAATTCGGGCGATTTAGAGATCGTCATAAATTCAAGGTTAAGAAATATTAATGTGACAGCTTGGCTCGGAGATTGAAGGGTCGGGGTATTGAAAACATGGTTGTTCCTCGTTTGTCAGTTGTCAACTCGAGACGGCTTTTGAGCGGTTAAGGAAGGAGATTTTTGTTTGTTTGTTTGATAACTTGGAAGATGTTTTTTGAGGCGGGTTTCTCGGATGTTACTGGCTTAGAAGAATTTATGGAAGGATTGTTTAATGGACTTGAGAATTGCTGGGACAGGATATTGTATCAGATTGCTGACGGCATGTGATTGTCATTTTGTAATAGTAGTTTCGCGGTCTACAATGGTCAATTGATAGGCATCGAAAATAGTATGCTGCGCCTCTCGAATTATATCCGACTATTCAGACATACATATAAGTGATCAGTCTTGGCAGTGGTTGTCTTTTCCACTCAACCATCCCATCCATTCGTTTATCTACGTTGTCTCTTCGGCTAAGTCAGACACTACAACTTAAGCTTACACGCCAATGACCGATCATTTCCATTCTCATCATCCAGGGATAGAGGATTCATCTCCGTGCTGAAAAGGTCCAATTTTTTTTAGAATAATAACATACGAAGATCGGCACGGATCAATTGCCTTAGGACTTTTAGAGAAGGTATCAAATCTACGTCAAACAAGCTTGCTTGGACCAGTTTGAGAACCCAACTTGCGCACTGTCGCTGGTGGATTCTATTGGTAAGCTCATTTGAGGTTTGGACAAGCTTATTGTATGCATAGTGTATGTTATTTGACAATTGTTTACCGCGTTTGACAGAAGGATTTAAACTGTGCTTTTGAGAGATGAGAACATGTGATAAGTTGGACTCGAGACACGTAGAGTTTCTATATCGGTATCGCATATATGTTTTACGTGGACAGTAAGATTGGCGCATGACAAACAAGAAGTGTTTGGAACTTGGAACGCATATCTCACCTGCAAACAAAACATTACACAGCCCAGAGTATCGGTTCTTTTACTGTAAATGTTTTCTGAGGCAGTGGCTACGTTTGGTGTGCGAGAGTTGCAAACCTCCATCTTAAACTGTTTGGCAGATGAGTCGCATCACTGTTTCCTCCTCTAGCTTGATCCCCGACGCTGGAGTACCATTCTTTACTGTCAACTAGATACTGTGAGCTGCTTCTCTCACCAGGACTGTTACCTGTAAGCAATTAAGCATATGGTTGGGAAACACCATGAGGATGTCTCATCTATACAAATCTAGGCGACTTCAAGAAGGTCAACATCTATCACAATCATGTTCAAATACTACATCTTTCGACAACGTTTCGAGTACATATATCACCTTCTCTTTAAGGCTTCGGTATGCCTCGTGCGTCTAACTGCCACCGCATGGGCATGATTTTGGCCATGTCGTATACCCTCAGTCATCAACAGGCTCAGCAGCAGTGTGATAGAAATCAGATGACGAATGATCCTCATCAACTTGAGTATGAAGGTTTACTGGCTTTGGATACCGTTAAACTTTAAACTGTAACTGTCAAACGTTTGCAGCGTGTCGCTTAAATACGAGCAGCCCCTAACGGCTTCTTGTTTGCTGACTGCCCTAGCACTCCAACGATTTATAGCCTTAGAGTCAAGGGGGACTCGGTTATAAGCTTTCGAATTTTGAGTTCTGGATGTAACGATACCTGATTGAGTTATTATCGTCGACCTCGAATAAGCTGTGGACAAAACCGGGACCGCTTTAGGCATCATCGAGAGAGATACTTAAGCCTATCATGTGCTGCAATGTATAACATCAATTGGACAAGACTTCTTGTCAATGGCCCATTGTAATTGAGTTCCAGGTGGGCGAAGGGGAGACATTGACTGGTGACGGAGTGATAGGAGTTGAATCACATTCCTATAGAGAGGGGCCAACTCAGACATATCTCAGTACATGGAGATGCTTACCCGAGACATTTGACGATCAATTGAGTTGGTCTCCTCAACGAAAAGATAATTGTCTATCAAAAAAGACATGAAATTGTCAAAAAGAATGATCACGCTGGGGATCGAACCCAGAATCTTCTGATTCGTAGTCAGACGCCTTGCCATTGGGCCACGCGACCTGTTCTTGTTATTGATTTGACGTCCCAGAATTCGGTATACGGATGGACTCTTTGTTGACGAATCTGCCAAGAACTCAAGGGAGGAATTGAGTTCATCACCCCACCCAACAAGCATCGACAACTGAGATCCTCCACGATTCCGGAGAGTAAGTTGAGTTGTTTCCAATATCCAAGAATTCAATTCTCCAGATTTGATGGGAATAAGGCATTTTATAAACAGAACATATTCCAAACTGGGCCACCTTTGGGTATAATAAAGGGAGGATTAAGCGGCACAGCAAGCCAACAGGCTGGAATGCACGTGAGATAAATGTCAGCCCCTGGATTTAGCTTTTTCGCGTACCTGATCCCTTCTAAGGTTAATTACATGCTCAGCTTTCCCTTACATACGGCTAGGGCCGCCACTAATTCAACCCATTGGGAGGGACTTGACTTGAGCCTTGACCTTACCTGTAATACTTAATTCCCGAATCTTTTTACCTATTCCTTCATTCATCTACTCATTCATTGACGATTGTTCTTTTATGCCTTTATATACTTGAGACGAGCACTGAAACAATCCCTTGTTCTCTTGACGTCAACTCTGATCCTACCAGCAAGCAAAGCAAGGCTCATTCATTACTTACTCTCATTTTGTTCTCCCTATAAACTCATGCCATGGCCATCTTCGCGTCCTCAGCTGTACGCCTACTCATCGGTGTAACAGTCGCTCTCAGCTTCATCGCTTTTTTCACACCAACAGACCACGTCACAGAAGTCGCTTTATCTTTCAGAATGCCTGTTGCACTTCGCAATCTCGACGTTGAGATCACTCAACTGGAGAAAGAACCTGTTCTTCTTCGCGCCACCGTCAGAAACAACAATGATGGTCCAGTCACTATTCTCAGCTACAGCTCACCCCTTGATCCGTTGGGCATTTCACTCGGCATTCTCTCCATCACGCCAAAGGGCGAGAGCAAACCTCTTGAGATCATGCAGATTGAGGCTTCGAGATTATGGCCTCCCGCTGATGATGCTTTAATTGAGATCCAACCTGGCAAGTCAGCCGTTTGGGATTTTACTCTCCAAGAACCTGTTGTTCCTATGGAAAGAGTGTTTGAAGGCGCCACAGTTCAACTCAAGGGGAAGTGGAATGCCGTTTGGACAAAGGAGAAGAAACACGTTGACTACACCTCATTTGAGGAGGGAACACCAAAAAATGAGACCTTAACAGGTCCTTTCAAGTCTAATGTTATCGAGATTGAAGTCGAATAGATCATGACTGACTGTGTATTATTACGGCGTTTAACGGTTGGGATTAATTGGTCTCTACGAGCTACAGCTTGGATGGGTTTAATGGGAAGCGCTTGAAGGGAGGCCAGGGATGAAAATATTTTTAGAGGACATTACATTACATTCAATCAAAACATCCTACGAACAACATTCTTTTGTCTCCCTAGTCATACACTTCAGCAAGCCACCAACACCTGTCAAGCCACATACCCTGTATCAGACCACCAACCAACAAATAAGGGGTTTCTACCAAGACAGTCATATCATTAATGTCTTGGTATTCATTCAGCTCATAAAAATAAACAATCAATCCCTTAAGTCTTTGGGCACCGAAACTGTGGCCAAAAAGTTCAGTCCTCGTGCAAGAAAAAAAGCATCTTCAGCTACACCAAAAGTCTTCATTATCCACTGAAGTTACTGGACTAACTGACAAAAGCACCACTTTAATAAACGAAAACTAATAGTTCGCAAACTAACACTAAAGTATTGGCAAAATTACGGGGATTTCCAAATTAGTCAAACAATAGAGCCAAACTTCAGCTTGTCCATCACCGCTCCAGACCTCGGTCTTTCCGATACGGGGCCAATAGGGGACGATCACCTAACTGCTACTGGTCAAATCTCTGAATAGCTTCAGACCTAAAAGGATGATCACAATGGACACCGCTCAGTATACAAGAGGTAAATAATAATAAAAATGTTCGTTTTTACAACATGCTCTACTCTAATTCATATTTTCCCCTTATATATCTTTTACTCCCGAACAAACATACCAGCCATACCCATACCTGTTCCAACACACATACTAACAACACCGACCTCACCACCATCCCTCTTGAGTCCATGCAAAAGCGTACTCGTCATTCTAGCACCAGTAGCTCCAAGAGGATGTCCCAAAGCAATAGCTCCTCCATCAGGATTAACCTTCTCCTTCGCCCACGCATCCTCAAGACCTAACTCCCGAACACAGTGTAGCGCTTGACTTGCGAATGCCTCGTTGATCTCCCATCGTGATACATCCTCCTTTGTAAGTCCGACTTGGTTGAGGAGCTTGGGAATGGCCAGGGCGGGACCGATGCCCATCTCATCGGGGTCGCAGCCGACTGTAACTGCGGAGACGAATTTTCCGATGATGCGGTCTTGAAGACCTAAAGCTGTAGCTGTGCTTCGGCGCATCAGAAGTGTTGCTGCTGCGCCGTCGGATACTTGGCTCGAGTTACCAGCTGTTGAGCCACCATCAGGCTTGAAAGCTGGCTTAAGTTTAGCCAAAGCTTCAATGGTAACGCCCTCGCGGATACCATCATCAGCAGTAACAGTAATACGCTGCTCCTCGCCAATCTTATTTCCCTGCTTATCAACCTCCTGGAAGCGAGTCTCGACGGGGACAATCTCCTCCGCAAAGCGACCCTCGCTTCTAGCACGGGCAGCTCGGCGGTGGGACTCAACGGCCATAGCGTCTTGATCGGCTCTTGAGACGTTGTATCGCTCAGCGACGTTCTCGGAAGTTAAACCCATAGGCATAATACAATCCCGCGCATGTTTGTTAGACGACTCCTTAAGTTCCGGCCAAACATCCACGGGAATAGCCTTTGAACCATAATTCCTCGTCATGCTCTCCATACCAGCCGCAATACCCGTATCAATCACACCCGTCTGAATCTGCGCCGACACAGCAGCGATAGCCTGCAACGAACTAGAGCATGCTCTGTTCACGGTATACAAACTAGTGGTATTCTTGAAGCCGACGTGGTTGAGCGCCATGCGAGCCGCCTTTGAGCCGCCAAGCTCAGAGAGCACAACACCAACAGCGACATCATCAACGGGGGCCTCGGGGTGTGCTTTGAGAGTAGCTTTAAGAACAGAAGCTAGAAGTTCTTCGGGATATGCGTCCTTGAGCTTGCCGCGGTAGGAGCGGCAGACAGGTGTGCGGACGGCAGAGAGGATGACGGTGTCGGAAGGGGATTTGGTAAGGACGCCTTGAAGGCCTTTGTGTAGACGGACCGACATTGTGTATATAGGTAATCTGGGGTATAATCTGGGGTAGAGGGGGTATCAATTGAGGTTATGAAGAAGTCAAGGAAGAGGTTGAGTTCATGATGAGATGCAAGAGATGTTATTGAGGCCGGGTAAGTAAATATCCATATACAATTGCCCTCCACCCCCGCCGAAAGCCGGAACTCTCCCGTCCCGTGTCCATGAGCCGAAAGTGGGTCCCCAGGACCCGGCTCCAGACGTCGGCTATTGAGTGTGGGAGTGGCTTGAAATTGTCGGACATGTCGGGTAAGAGCCCGACAAGTGGCGTATTATGGCTGTGCATTTTCACAACTTCACTCATCATGAGACATTCAATATCTTGTCTGTTATATAACCTTTTAAACTTATACAATGATGTGGGCTATGGCATTCTACCCTCTACTCCAACATAAACAATGAAATCAAAACCACCAACGCCCTCTGTGCCGTATGCCGTCGTGAAATATCGTACCTTTTGGCAGGTAAACCGTCCCTCAAACTCCGATTTGCAATCTGCTTCTCTCTTTAACTCGACATATTGGCACTACTGCCTATACTGTATTCCCAATCCTAACTTTTCATGCCCGTCAGTCACCGGCTCAACAACTTTAGACTTCTTCGCTGGACTCCCTTGGTCTCGTCGCATATCCTCGCTTGTCGAATGGTTTTCGCTAAACTTTCGCTTGTCGCCATCTCCATTTCGATGAGACAATAATCTCTCTTGCATCCGTACCGATTTCTCCATTGGTCCTGATGGTGTGTTTCGCGCCTCAGCTACTTCAAAACTCTGCCGCGGATCTCTCCGTAGCAGCTCTGCGGCAGCTTGACTGGCCTGGCTATCAAAGATATCTCCGTCCTGGCCTCGGTTTCGTGACTGCGATCCTTGTGATGTAAATGACTGAGCTGCAGCGACCGACTCGAGCGCTTGTCTAGCCAACTCTTCATTATCGTCTGCTGAAATAGTGCTCTCTCGACTCCTACGGCGGCGGTCAGTCTTGGCCACAGGAGTCGTAGGAATGAACTGTCTCTGGGTGTATCGATGAGGCTCCGTGCGAGGTACCAGATCCACCGATGGAAGAAGCCCAACATTTGTACCCACCGACCGGTTCAAAGGCGTCGTGGGCAGTGACGACATGGATTGTGAGTTGCGGTTGTGTTTTCCAACGTGACGTGGCACGGGGCGGTGAGAATGCATCGGGGTCGAGGGTGCGCTGTTGTTATCCTGGCTGATAGCCTGCAATAACGCCGAAATACCATGCTCGCCTTCCCTATCGCGTACTTGTGATCGAACTGCTTGCTGCTGCTGCTGTCGGTGCTGAGAATTTGACACAACAGCGGCTTTCTGTCTAGGTGTCAAGACCGCATGAAATATACCTCCAGGACTACAGAGCATCTGCATATGCTCTCGATTCTCGCGTATTCTTCTCAACAACATATCTCGCTCTTCAACAAGAGCAATAGATTCATCTTCGCTTTGCTTAATGACATTCTTAGCAGTCTTGAGTCGGCGTTGAAGAATCGCATTCTCTTGTAGCGTGGCATCACGCTCCGTCTTCATCTGTAAGTACTTTACTTGCACTACGTCGGATGGCCTATCCAGCTCCCTTCGAGCCAATCGTGTGTGCTCAGCATTGCGTAGTGCGTCTACCTCGCGACGCATCATTTCGTGTTCCACAGCAGCGCGCTTGGCATCGTCGTCGGCCTGGATAGATAATAAGTGGTATTGTAGTTTGTGGTGAGCTGTCTCCATCTTGAGCTTTTGTTGTTCTGCAAGAGCGGACTGGAGCATGACGCGCAGCTCATCAGCGGACGCCTCGAGAACCTGATGAGGGGCTGGAGGGAGGAATTCCGATGTCGCAGGTCGGTCGCGTACATTGTTGAGAATCGTGGCTGGTGGGGAGAATAATGTTGACTGCTGAGAGCCAGAGAACTTTCGCTTGGAGGGGCCAGGTTGGGTACTGTTGACCTGGGTTGAGGGAGGCGGTGTAAGTGAGGAGGGAATGACAGTAACGACCGGTCTATCTTCGTTGACTTGGGTTGTGAAAGATTCGTTTGGATCTATGGGCGAGTTCGGAATCTCGGTCGAAGGTAGTGTGACCTGGGCTGGATCTTGAGGACCTGTTTCTTGAGGTGTCGCAGGTTGAGTCAATCTCTCGCGAGGATGTCTAACAACAATTGTATCGCCCATTAACAGCTGCTGAGCCTGGGGTTTGGTGGGAGAAGCCATGGTGAAGCAATCGAGCGTGACTGCTGAATGAAATAACCAGAACTCGAGTCGCGTTGACAGCTATAGCTGGGTTGATCCGTGACCTGGAGAAGATACCTCTCCAACAGTAGAATATATATCGCTGATACCTTCAAATCTGTGCATATGCTTTCTGCTGCGTACATATATTGTCCTTTTCAATCAAAACAAAGTTCATCCGTGGTCGTGCAGCGTATAGCATGCGCACGCACAACGCGCCGCGAGTTGGGTCCACAATAACAGCGATTGCGATAGAAAATAAACAATCGACCGCAAAAGCTCACTGAATAAGAAAAGGAATGACAGACCAATAGCACAATGAAGCTATGAAAAGGGAGGGACAACGATAACAGCTTCGGCTTGTGACGATGTGATTCTTGGTTGCTTCCAAGAATCGAGAAGCTAGCTTGGCTTGGGTGAGGATGAAAGGTCAAGGAACAAGGGTTTTTCCGTTGGGCACGCGTGTGTTGTGTTTGGTCGGGTCTTTCCAGTGGCTGGGTCCAAGGGTTTAGCGCTGGTGATGCTTGTTTTTAGCACTAAGCTTGAAGGGGTTCAAGTTGTGCAGACGAAACAACGACATTGTGATTGATTCGAGTTAGACAAACAAAACAATTGTCTTTCGTTGGTTGGTGTAGATATTGAAACCAATGAATGAATGAACCATACTCAGTCTGTAGCCAAGAAGACTGTCAAATAAAATATCCTAATCCAATAACACCAGTCAACACCAAACGCCCTTTCGTGATAGGCTCTGTTCTTAAACAATAACAACCTCGTCCTCGTCCTTCTCGCCTTCTTCCTTTTTCTTCTTCGCGAATTTCGAAAACAGCTTTCGAATCGCCCTTCCAGTGGCTGTGAACAAATACGTGAGCCAGATGATGGGCCAAAACAACAAGACACAAATCCACCATCCTACAACAGCAAGCTTTGCCATGAGGGTACCATTAGAGTCCAGATACCACTCTGGAACACATCGTCCGCATTTCCCACTCCCATTGATGCATATTCCACTTATCAAACCGAAGACGATCCAACCGAGTGCCCACATTGCTGCCACAATTCTCATTGTGTCATTGGGGCTTGGGGATGGATTCTTGAGGACGCTGGAGTGTTCTGTGCGGGGCATGAGCGCGAGGGCTTCTGTGAAGTGAGACTCCATTACGATGTCAAATGTAGCCAAAATCTAGCGTATTTATATTGCGCTTCGTAGTGTGATGGTATCGTGAAGTGTCGCTTGCGCTGGTGTTGTGACTGTTTTGTAGTTTTTGCGGGCCAACGTCGACGTGATTGAGAGATACTTGAAGAATGATCCACGAAAGCGATAAGTAGTGATGAAGAAACCAAATTGGGGTGTATATTCTGGTTTCTTTATACTTGACGATAAAGTTTGGCGTTGCCCGGTGTTAACAGAGTTGCATGTACATCCAAACTTGAAGGTGTAGGCCTCCTTCTTCCCACGAGGAGCCAGAACATGCCTTCCATATCTTGAATAGGGCCCGTAAAGCCTCTGAAACCTCTCAATTAGAAGAACATCGCGATATTGAGAGGAAACAGTTAATGATATCTATAGGTAGATACCTAGTCAGTAGCTTTAGCGAAAAATGGTGATACGTGGTGGATGTGAGCGACTCCTGTCGATCTCGACAGTGACTCAGGATGATAAACCTAGAAATAGGTGTCACAAGATCAGATAATAACGATTAGATATACATTTGATGTAACTTTGGCCATCCTCATCATGATCACTCACTAGGTACCTAGGTCAAGTGTCTGGGCTACCTTTCTCGGGTATTCTAGAACGGCATATTGTCGACCGATCATCAACCAATGATATCTCCTTCATTGTATCTATGTGATAGTCTATTCAGGCCAACATCTTGAAATGAATGGTGCAGGGTAGGGTTGTTGTCTTGTCAAATCTTGATGACGAGGTAGTGCTTCCACCGTCCTGGTTTCTCGATGGGCCTCGGTTAGGTGATAGGTATCATGTAAACCTGATATTTTCTTTATGAAAGATACCCATTGATTAGTAAATCTCATACTTGCTTGATATTTCTGTTATATTCTACAAGAACCTGGGTCACTTAGCACTCCAAGAAGTCTATACCATGACATAGTGCAACTTCAAGAAAATGCAATCATATGTTAGGACTCTTCTTACGTACTCAATTATCTACTCAGGTTACTACAGCTCAATGTCCATTTTTCTTTCGATCCCAAGAGGTCTCATCAAAGGTCGCTATCCAAATCGAAGATACCTACCCTGAACATGGTTATGCCCATATGGTGTCACTTGACTGACTTGAGACGCGAATGATACAACTGGATAAATGAATCCCGTGGTGGAATATTGTACAGACCCTTTAGCCGACAAAAGAACAAGGGAAGCGGTATTCCACATTTAACGTTTCACTTAATATTCCGTAGAGATCTAAGGATGTATTATAAGACGGGGATCTCGATAAGAACGGTACCTGCAGAAGAACGTAGTATGATTCCGTTGCTATGGATGTGGGTTCTCTCGTAATCCACCTGAGTGACCGTAGCTAATGTTAGTTAATATTGAACACAAGACAAGCCTCGAACGCAACAAACCGTATTCGTTATTTATGGGGCGATTTTATTGATTAATCCGCGTCATTGAACAGTCATTTTCAATAATAAAACAATGCTTACTCCTACAGAAAAAAGTAAAAATGAGGCTTGAGAACAAAGAGTAGTGAACATGAAGCTACAGTCAGGGGCATCCCAACTTGGATTAGCCAACCACTGAAAGGATCCGCTTGTGCCTGACGGTTGAAGCTTTAGCCACCAAAAAGTTAAGCACGGGGACACAAACTAGGTACCTAGGTACCTATGATCGACAGTCAAGTCAGCTCGGACTCCTAAGAGAACTGAGCGAAAACGAAAAGAAGTGTGACAGTCGTACAGCAGATTCCGAACATCCCTCTTTTCATTCTGTATCACAGACTGTGATTCAGTGCGAGAAGTAGAAGTCAACAGAAGGCTAAGTAGACGCGTGTCTGAAGCGGACCGGGCCTACTTCCCCCAGGCCACTATACATCAGCAGCAGTTAGCGCAATCTAGCGGGTCTGCAGGCCTTGACCCCACTGGAACCCAACCGGGAACATGGACCTGGGAACCTGGAAGAATGGAATCCTCTGGGTGTAACTGGACGGGATCTTCTCCAGAGGCACGGCACTCGATTCAAACCCCTGGACGTATCATTTCTTCTTTACATTAGCTACAAGGTTAAGCGAAGAACCGTTTATCACCTCTTCAAAGCTTTTCTTTTTACTCCATTTCAGAACTTGAATCTTCAATATTCTATTTTATCTCTACCTACCTACTCTGTACTCTCAACTGACTCGTTTTGTAACTATCGACGTTAGGATCATTAGCTCCCGCAAGCCTTCCGCCGTCCCGTAGGTCGTCCACCCGCCAACGCTAGGACCCAATAAACAATCCCCTCCATCCTTGGACCCCTTACAAACAAAACTGCCCATTGTCTCGGACCATCTTGTCAACCGCATTCCTCATAAAGATAAAGATAGCAACGTCAGCTAGTTTTCCTTTCCTACGACACAGATACGGTATCTCCTGCAACCTCGCCATCATGGAGGACTCCTCCCAGAAGCGCCAGAGCGCTATCCCGCGACTCTCAAAGCTTCCTGTACCGAAACCAACTTCAGGAATTCCAAAACCTGCTTCAGCTCTACCCAGACCGACATCAGTTATTCGTGCCTCGCCTTCGAGGGAGAGCTTGGGAGGTGGCGAGCTACGGAATCCTCGGCTTCGACCTTCAATGTCAAGAGATCAATTGAGAACTGGTCAACCAGATCTCCAACAGCGAGCCCAAAGATTACGACCTGCAGTATCAAGAGAACATCTCAATGCTGGGAATAGACGTACTTCGCTTATCAACAAACCTCCTACGCATTTATCACCGGCGAAGCCCATGGGTCAGCGAATCCCTTCAACGCCGCATCGATCGATAGAGCGACAAGCAGATATCATTGAAGAGCAATCTACTACACCTCCATATGATCCTCCGGGAGAAGCTATGGGGGTTCAATTTGATGGAAACATCTTCCCTCGTCAATTGACTCTTACAAGAAGACCCTCAGAAACCTTCGCGACGTCACCATTGTACCCTCCAACCAATAATATCTTTGACCCAGACCAAGATAGACCCCGGACTGCCTCGACCGATGAAGATAAACCCGACCCGCTTGTAACCCGGTCTGGTAAGCCCAGACCTTCCTTGAGCGAGAGAACCATGGAGACACTTGCTTCTATTCCATCTTCTCCTGCCTTGAGGAAGTCTTCAAATTTCTTTGCTCAAGGCCGATCAAGTTCGCGACCGCGATCGAGAGCAGATAGCGGCGGTTCAAGACCAGGCTCCTCTAGCTACTCAGATGCATCAGTAAGGATTACTTCTAGGCCAGACAGTCGACCGGGCTCAAGTTCCAGCCAAAACGATCTCGGCTTCAATTTAAGAGCTTCAGTACCTTATAGAAAGCCATTGACCCCCATCGATGGAACCCCTCCAAACCCGAACAGGTCGTCAGTTATCGTGAACAAGACCCCAAGTCGAATTACAGGAGCCAAACCAGCACCTCTCGCCGACACGAGAAGCCCCAGCCCTGGCAAGAGTGCCATACTTTCGCCCAAGTCAGGCTCTCAGTCTATGGCTTTGCGACCTGCGAAGTCAAGGGCTCCTGCACAAGGTCTATTCAAGAAGCCATCACTTCCTGCGATAGGCAAGGGTTCAGTAAATGGATCAAACCGTCGCGTTTCAGTGGCTTCCGCTTCAACTGCTTCTTGGGATGGCACAATTCCTTCAGGCGGCTCTTCTCACAACACTTCGTTGACAGCTGAGTCGGCTGAGCCTGGATCACCACCTTCTGCCCGCAAGTCTTCTGCTGCGCTACGTGAGCAGATCGCCAAGGCCAAAGCAGCCAAGCGAGCGCAGATGAAGCAAGCCGCAGAGACAGCCCATGATGAAGGCGAGGAGGCGCCTATTGTTCCCTCAGACCCCGGTTTCGACTTTGGCGTTAACCATGACGACCCATTCAACATGCGCAAAGGAGAGGACCCCAAGAAGAAGGTTCTCCAGAACCGAGTTAATACTGCAAGGACAAGTGGCAGGCTCAACATTGCTGCTTTGCATCTGAAGGAAATCCCCGTTGAGGTTCTCAAGATGTACGATCTGGAGAGCATTGGCACTTATGATGGAAGCTGGGCCGAGAGTGTTGACTTGACGCGCTTTGTTGCTGCGGATAATGAGTTCGAGGAGCTAGATGAGTTCATTTTCCCCGATACCAACCCAGCCTCGTTCGATGACGAACAGGCTAGTCAAGGAAACATCTTTGCTGGGCTGGAGACTTTGGATATGCATGGCAATCTTCTCGTCAACGTTCCTTTGGGACTGCGTCGGTTGACTTGCCTGACCTCGTTGAACCTGGTATGTAGCACGCTGTACCCTCCTTTATCCGCTTGCTAACTTCTTCTAGTCATCGAATCGCCTTACAAATAACAGCTTGGACACAATCGCACAAGTCAGCTCTCTTCGCGACCTGAAGCTTGCAAACAACTTGTTTTACGGCCCACTCAACTCTGTTCTGTCAGGTTTGAGTGAGTTGGAGATTCTTGACGTACATGGTAACAATATCTCTGCGCTCCCTGCCAAGGTTGAGAACATGTCGCGTCTTCGCATTCTCAACTTGAGCGAAAACAGCTTCGAGTCTCTTCCTTTCGATAGCATTGCTACCCTGCCCATTACAGAGTTAAATATCAGGAAGAACAAGCTTGCAGGCACTTTGATTGAGGAACCCATTGGCTGTCTGCCCCAACTTCATACGTTGGATGCTTCAGCAAACCAGCTGCAACGACTGGTTCCTTTGGGTGCCTCAATTGACTTGCCAGTGTTGCACTCTCTTTCCCTGTCGATGAATCGCTTACAGGGACTGCCGGACATGACAACTTGGACAAGCCTTTTGACACTATCGGTGGAAGAGAACAACATCTCTGGAATTCCTAACAGTTTCATGGGTCTCGAGAAGCTTCGCCATGCTGATTTCTCTAGCAACGACATCAGAGTGGTCCCTCCCGAAATCTCGAGAATGGACAACTTAACCATGATTCGACTCAGCGGAAATCCCCTTCGTGACAAGAAGTTCATTTCTATCACCACCGAGGACCTGAAGGAGGTACTTGCTGGCCGCCTGGAACCGCCCCCTCCCTACCAAGAGCCGGCCGCCCAAGTTGGAATTTTGGATATTCTGGCTGATGCGAAGAATCCTAACGCCAGCACGAATCCTGATGCAACACAATTTGATGATGATGAAAGTCACAGGTCAGATGATGTTTTTGCTACACCTCCTCAAAGCCCTTTACGTTCCCGATCTCACACTGTATCAAGTCACCGTTCTCGATCGCACACCCTGTCGAACCAGTCTTGGCCCGTCAAGCCCGGTGGTATCTTGGATCGATCCCAGACCCAGTCTTCTTCCCTCCACCCCGTCGTTTGCTCCAAGGTCGCTGCCGAACACCGTGTCCGACAAATCTTCCTCCAGAACAACCTCTTTGCTACCCTTCCCAACTCGCTCAGCTTTTTTGCCGAAACTTTGACAGCGCTGGCTGTGTCTCATAACCAGATGGTTGGCGAGGCGTACTTGACGGAGGAGTTGGAACTTCCGGCCTTGAGAGAACTTAACTTGGCCTCGAACCATATCACTGGTCTTGGTGCACTCACTCGGTACCTCCAAGCACCGGTCCTCGAGAAGATTGATGTGTCAATGAACCGCATCAACGCCCTCCCAACGAACCTCAAGGAAACCTTCCCTGTTTTGAACGTCTTGCTAGCTGGAAACAACCACATCGCAGATCTTGAACCAGACATGATCAAAGGTTTTAAGATCGTCGACGTGAGCAACAACGACATCTCCCATTTGAACCCCCGTATTGGTCTCCTCGGCGGTGCCGGCGGACTCGAGAGATTTGAGGTTTCGGGTAACCGATTCAGGGTTCCTCGTTGGAACGTGATTGAGCGCGGCACAGATGCTACGCTGAGGTGGCTCAGGGGTCGTGTGCCCGTTGCTGATATGGCTGCATGGCATGGAGATGATGATGAGCCTGAGGTGGATTAAAGTATAAAGATAATGGTAGACTTGGGGTGTTATGCACTTTTAATGGGCTTTTTTCTCTCTTCTTCGTATATATTTTACTGTACTTATTTGTATTATTGGGGACCTTATATACCATGATGCTTTCTTGCTAATATACTTTGCTTGATCCAAGCTTTGCTGAGGTTTGATGGCTTTATGTGAAGTGATGATTATTGGGCGAAATCTTGGTGTGCCTGTTCTGGCCTGTTGCTTGGGGGTGGTTGATACCGCGATTTCTTGGGGTGACGGTCTTCTGTAAACTTCTAGTTTCTTGGCACGAGTTTCAACTCAACTGGTTTAAATTGGTATGACTAGGTTTGTCAAAAGCCCTGAAAATGCGTGGGAAGTATGTATTGGATGGCCTTCAATGTCCAAGGTTTTGTGGGAGGACAAGCTTTTAGCAATGGGGCTCATCTGCGAAAGAACACTCGCCGATACCCAATTGCTGTAGAAGCAAGTTTGTCTGTCGAGCAACTGAGATAGATTTAACTCTTCTCTCCGTCTTTGGGACGTATATAATGCCGACCCCCTCTCTTGGGTTCAGAAATAAACCGGAATCTTTACACCACAATACCATGACATTCAGTCCGATTTATTGCTGGAATCCCTTCACAAAGTATCAGTCAACTTCTTCTCAGCCAAAAGCTTTCTGGATTCTAGACCTTCAGCCACCATGGAGACGTTTCACCAGTTTACAAATCTTCCTCCCGAGATTCGGCAAATGATCTTCCTCTACGCCACACCACCTCGCGTCGTCGTTGTCCGGGTCAAAATAGAGGATAGCTTGCTGGAACAGCAAAGAGATTCGCCAAGCGATTCCCCATTTTTGAAACTTCAGGCACGGAAGAAAGCCATTAATAACGCTAAGCGGTTCTACAGCCATGCCACAATCCCTGTGCTGCTTCACACTTGTAGTGAATCTCGAGTTGTTCTCATGAAACAAGGCTATCAGCTTACATTTGGATCGCCATCTTTTGAGCCTAGGACATGGTTCAATTATAATCGAGATGTCCTATTTCTGCTGGGTTATGGTCCATGTGCGTATGGTTATCCTTGGCGCTTGTTACAGTTGGAACCGGATATGAAGAGGGTACGGAAACTGGCTTCGTATAACCCCAATTACTCGTGCGATGCTCTCTACCACATGTACCCGGCGCCTACTACAAATGACCCATCAAACTGGAGTATTCCGAATCTCATGAAACATCATTGTAGCGCGGCATCTTGGGCCAGTTTCCTGGATTTCGACAAGTTGGAGGAAGTTTTCTTGGTTGACATGACCATTGAGTGCCAGGACATACTTGATGGAGGATTCAAAGCCTATCTCAGGAACGCACCAAGGAAACGACACCGATACGATACGAAAAATCTTTTGAAGTGTGTCGAAGTCGAACGTTTCGCCCTCCTCCGAAGCTTTGCACCGGGAAATTATACTGTCTACACCAGAGGACCAACGTTGCACAGATCACCCATCTTGGATCCAGCACCTGGTCTTGCGGATTGGGGCACTTTCAAAACCCGAAGCCTAGTCTTTGAGGCTGAACTGGTCAAACTACGGAACAAATTGGTGCCAAGTGACAAGGTAGATCCGGAGTGGAGGCCACCAAAGGTCACTCCTGTACATCTCCTTGACGACTGGCAAGAACAAAGGATGCAGGTGAGGCAAGACAAAGCAGTGATACAGCTACAGGAATGTCGACAGAAGTGGGCTCACGTGTTAATGGCAAGAAAAGAAAGAAAGGATACCGGTGTGCTCTCTGAGACCAACTGGGTGATAGAATATGATTATCTCTTTGGTTCTGGTCTGAGTTGGCCGCAGATTTGCTGGATTGACAAGGATTTGTGCTCATAGCCTGGAACTCACTCAACTGAATCCAGTCCAGAGTTCTATACTTCTTGAACAGCAGATCCTGGGATAACCGGGCACGGCGGATAATCATTCTGATTCAAAGGCTCGTCCCCTCTCCCAATCCTCCACCGATTCGTCGCCTCCAAAATCTCAGGCAGCCCTTTAAACAGCCAACCCCATTTCTTAACAAAACCTTCGGACATTTCCCATCCTGAGACATCCCATGGTGGTGACCAAGCGATAAAACCACGACGTTCCATCTCATCATCTGGAAAGCCCTCATACAACCCACCGATACAATCTGCCCATAAATCGTCTTCGTCAAAGGTACCAGCTGCTAGGATGAGGGAGTCACGTGCCGCTGGACAGGGAAACATGTCTACCCAGTCACCGTGGGGGACTGTTTGTTGGAGGATAGTTGGTAGAAGTGCTGAGGGGACGAGGTCTGGGTTTGTGGGGTACGGGACGATATGAGTGATCTCCTCATCGCATTGGAGGGGAGTGGTGAGGATGCCGGAGATGAGAGTACGGTTGACGGCCAAGGCACGAAGGGCGTTGTATTGAAGGAGTGTAATGAGATGGTCTGGACTGAGAGGGAAGACAATGTTGAATTGATCTTTACTGTTTCTGTATGGTAATAAGGGACCTTTTGTGCTGTATAGTTGCTTGGCTTGGGATGCTGGGACAATAGACATTGATTCGTGTTTAATATCCCAGCATTCAACGACTGTTTCTGATTTGATAGGTGTTTCAGTTGGTGGACTTATTGCCTTTGCTTTCTTTTCCTGGGCTTTCCGTTTCCCTGTACCTATTAGTCTTGAAAAGTGAAAAACGCTGAAGGCTAATTACGATAAGCCCTCATATTGAGTCTTGTCTGTGCTCTTCTCCTCGCCGCAGCATCTTTCGTGCCAGTCCAGTCATCTTCAATGCTTAAAGCCTATATCCGATGAGCAAGCCATACCGTATCTCCACAAGGGCACATACCTCCGCCAATTGTGGCATAGAAGTGAGCTGAACACATGGCGCTATTTGCAAAACCTGATGCGTAGTCATTTTGAGGATTTCGGATGTTGATGAATGCAGGTTGCTCACATCGTGTCTGATATAGCGGGGTTGAAGGATGAGGCGCAGACTAGCAAGGGTAGTGAGTTGAAGGAGTAAGATGATTGGAAAAGGACTGTTGGAATTAACTTGAGGAAGCTTAGTGTCATGCAGGCTGCTCACTCACTGCAGGGATCTATTAGAGTTGACCAGGGCCTTATTTGACAAGGGTCTTATGCAGGTTGCTCACAAGTGTCCATCAACAGTAAACCCATGATGGAGGGAGTTGTGGAGTTTAGCTATGGACTTAAGTGATGGGATGAATACAAATAAAGGAACTTCTGGCCTTTTGTATCAAGTTCCAAGTCATCAACATCTTCAAACATTTTGAACATCATCTTCTACATCTCACTTTTTGCTCTCACCTGTTTACTCCAGCTAACCTCAATAATACCACAAAATGTCTTTCAACCCAGACAACCTCCACGAACTCAACGGCAAAGTCTTTATTGTCACAGGTGGCAACGGTGGCATGTAAATCTTCCCTAATTCATAGCGGTAAAGATTAGATTGCTGACTTTTTAAATGCAGGGGCTATCATACCGTCTCCCATCTTGCAAGACATGGCGCACACGTCTACATGTGTTCTCGATCCCAGGATAAAGGCAACAAGGCTATTGCAGAAATCCAGAAAGACCATCCTTCAGCCAAGGTCGACTTGCTACAAATGGATCTCATGAACCTCGAAAGTGTCGTCGCAGCAGCCAACAAGTTTCTCTCCCTCGAGACAGCCCTTCACGGTCTAGTCAACAACGCTGGTATCATGGCAACTCCATTTGAGATGACAAAAGATGGACATGAAGCTCAATGGCAGACAAACTACCTCTCCCACTGGGTTTTCACAGAGCATCTGGTCCCTCTAATGTGCCAGACAGCCAAAGGATTACCTGCTGGCAGCGTGCGCATCGTCAACCTCTCTTCATCCGGGCATTTGATGGCACCCAAAACAAGCATCAACTTTGATGACTTAGCTCTTGAGGACTCAACTGTATGGTTACGCTACGGCCAAAGCAAACTCGCGAATATTCTGCACGCTAGAACTCTACACAGCAAATACGGTCCCGGCTCACAGAATGAAGGAGAGATTTGGGTTACGTCGGTACATCCCGGTCTTGTCGAGACAAACCTCTCTACCGCGATTGATTCAGCTGAGACTGGTAGTCAAAGGATGATCTCTGTTGCACGCTGTTTGAGACTACTGTGGACTGCAGATAGAGGCTCATGGAATAGCATATTCTGCGTGGCGAGTCCGGACATGAAGGCAGAACAGAGTGGACAATACCTTGAGATCTACCATCGGCTGGGGGAGATTTGGTGGTCCAGTAGTGCGGCAAAGGACGAGAAGCTGGCTAAGAAGTTGGATGAGTGGACCCATGATGCTATGAGAAGCGAAGGATGGGTCCAGTAATAGGCCATGGGTTGATTTCATTTGTCCTATTTGTTTTATCAGCATTATAGAATATTTCCGTGTTAATTATGATTTTCTCCGAGTTCGAAAAACAATGTTGCTGTTACTCCCTCGTCAAAACACCAAGCAACAGTTGATCGGCTTCCATAGCTCAGTTGGTTAGAGCGTCGTACTAATACTTCAAACCGAGTATCCGGTAATGCGAAGGTCTCAGGTTCAAGCCCTGGTGGGAGCAAAGCTCCAGCGCCTATCAGCTGTTCTTTTTTGCTGGTTTGAAGTCTGTAGGGTTGCATAGTGATTGTTGTTGTTGGTGTAGCTCGAAATGCCTCAGAACGCAGCGGGTGACCGTCTCTGCTGCTTTGGAACAAGACGGAACCATGATGTGACATATGACCTCTAGAAGAAAGTTGAAATGCATAAAAAAAGAGTCCATAGCGAGGCCGTTTCAGAGACAGGTAAAACTGTATCAATCAGATTTGACTGATCGGTGACCGGCTCAGTACAGCAGTAGAGCATTACCATACGTTGTAAATCTTATTTATTAGCAAAAAGGCAAATTTTACGTTCATTTGATGTAGCCTCGAACATGATCATCGCAACCTTCCGGCTTCCAGCCAGCTCTCATCTCCATGCTCACGCAAGTTTTGGACGACGCAATGAGTAGCCTTTAACAGGTTCATACACCATATTTAACAACAAGGCTAATAGCGACAAGAGTGTGTAGTGTGAATATCAATTTGTGTATCTGTCAATCTGATCTGTGCTAATTGGGGGGGATTTTTCAGTACCGTGAACCTCTAATCTCATCTCTCTGCGCCATTTTCACCATGCAAATTCCGCTCAAATCTTCCGTACGCCATCTTTGTAGATGTCCCATGTAATCTCCATCTCAATGCGTCCATCTATAAAGCCAAATCCGAAGCCCATGATGGTCTCTCAGTATTCGCCGCTTAAAATGCCCCGTCATCCTGGAACATGTTCTCAATGTCCTCATTAATCACCACTGGGTCGCTCTCAGCCTCCTCTGGCTTGTCGGAGTCGTAACCATCATCAAGGATGATCTGAGTGATTGTTCCATGGGCTGCAGCAAGAGTATGCTCATCACCATTTTCCTGAGGCTGCCAGCCTCGTTCCCATTCGCTGATGAGATCGCGAATTTGCTTTTGGAGCTCAACCTTTTTCGCTTTTAATGCTTCGTCTGTAGGATAGTTCTCCAGGAGATTGTTCAGCAGAAAAGACAAGTTCTGTTTGAGGATATTGATGGCTTTCTGCGCAATCTCGTTCAGAATTCGGGGAACCTCTGCTTTTTTGGCGTCAAGGTTGCTAGAAAGCTGACGCAGGATTGATTTGGACATGGGAGTAATAACCTTGCCAACCTCTAAGTTGAGATACTCGCGTTGTCTCTTGTAGCGACCTTTACCAGCTATTAATATCGGTTAGCACTGTATTTTTGCTAGGAGATATGCCTGAGCTGGCAATACATACTGATTTCCTTGGCAGCTTCGAACAAAGGCGCCAACATCTCAGCCACAAGTTCCTTAGCTTCATCGACGATCTCAGATGAGTCTGCTGACAGGTTGTCCAGCATTTTTTGAATGTTACTCTCGCTGACTCGCACGACGTTGCTGGCCATCGACACGAAGTCGTTGAAGCACACCTCCAAAGCTGGTAGTTGTTCCTTGATGTTCCGTTGAAGCGTACTCACGTAGGTTTCCCATGCTTCCTTGAAAGCATCCATGATTGGTGCCTTCACTCGGGACAATTTTTGGTTCATCTCTGTATCCCAGAATTTGGCTATAAAACTCAGAAACGGAGTAGCCCTGTAGAAGATGTTAATCACAATCCATTTGTAATGCCACTTGCAAAACTTACATGTCTTCATTGAAGTCGTAGGTGATTCCACTCCTCTTGGATTCGAATACACCTCTTCGAGACAAAATGGCGCCATATGTATTGGCCTGCATATTCTCGATGCAGTGTTTGTTGCCTGGATACTTGCGTGGCCACTTCGCTACAACACGGCGGGCTTCGTCACAGAATACTGCAAGAATTCTCTTTTCGTCTTCAAGAGGGTCAAGTTGTTGGATCGATACAGCGGCATTGGATAGGTGCTTTCCTAGTTTCTTTTCAGAGTTAGTGACAGATAATTATTAGGTATTGGGCAAGTCAAAGAAGTACTCACAATAGAAAACTGGACATGGGTTTTTGCCAGTGCATTCTCGACCATTGGACGAGTTATGGTGAATTTTCCGTCCTGTCCCTTCTCCTTAGAGTAGGCTACCATATTGTTCATCAGTTCTTGGTAGTCAGCCAGGATATCGTCGAGGTGCTTCTCGCGTTTGCTCATGGTTGCTTCGATTAGCCAACTTTGTACAGCTGGGATACCTGTCGATGGGAACGTGGTATAGCTTTGCATGGGTTCCCTGTTTTTCCTCAATTTCCAGAAAGCTCTGGATGAGACAGGGAAGATGGGAAGAGGATGGGTGTCTTGGCCGGTGCCATTGAGTGCTGCCTGTCGGGCGGCATGGGTTGCTTGAAGCCGGGCATGGACATTTCTGTTGCGTATTTGGTTGGCCCTCCGGTGAAGCCAGTCATCCACGTCCTTGATCTCCTGTTTCAATTTCTCCATATTAGTGTTCAAGGTGGTGAGTACGTTTGAACCTCTCTCGAATGTTTGCTTCAGGGCTTCTGCTTTCTTTCGGAGACCCTCAGTTTGCTCTTTGTGCACACTTGACTGGTCTGCTATGGGGTATTAGTAACCGCGTTCGTACTTCTCAAGAAACGTACCTTCGCCACCGGCAACGAGGATTTGCATGGATTTCATGTACGACTCATCTGCTTTGTCCTTTAGATCTCCTACTGTGCTGAGTTTCACCTTGTGGTCCTTGATTTTCTTTTTACCATCCTTCTCTCGCTGCCGAAGGCTTTTCTGCTCTGCTAGTTTTGCTTTGTTCTCTGGCTCGCTCTTGAGTTCCTCTGAAGATGCGAAGTACGCGTCGACATCAATATCGTCTATCCTCGAAAGTATGACGCCAAAGCCATGCCCGTCATATTTCCCGCGAATCTTTCTTTTGGCCTCCTCGAAGCCACTCTGCATAAGTGACTGTCCATATTTTTCATCCGTAGCTCGATCCATACGACTGACCACCAACTGTACATCGAGACGATGAGAGAACTTTCTTGCAATTTCGGAGCGACTGGCAGTTGAATCGCCACATCCAGGGAGGTCAACCAGAGTCATCCCGGACATCAGAATAGGAGCTTTGACGTACATGTGCACATCCTGGATCAGGGGCCAGACAGCAAAACTGTGTTGAGTCCCATGCTCCGCAGCTGAGGAGTCCAGATATGGTTTGATCTGGGCTCTCAGCTTCTTCGCATTTGAGTCCTTGAACTCAATAACGCCATCTTCTAGAAACTGATATGCTTGAGAGTTCTTGTTCAGAACCCACTGCACAAGCTGGTGGTAAGCGTTGTGAGTAGTACACCGTTCCGCAGCCTTTCTCAATTCTTCCCGCTTGACATTCCAGACAGCTTGCACTCGGGGCATTTCCCAGTTGATTCTGTCTTTCAGGCTGTCGATTTCATCTTCTCTGTCTTCTAGATCTTCGAAATCATCGCATCGGGAATCCTCGAGGACTGAGAGGCGCTTCAAGTCCTTCAATAAGGACATGATGGATGTTTCGATGTCTGTTTTGGCACGGAAGGTGATCTTGGCACGGAATTCATGGCCAGGAGTATTGTCCCAGTTCCAGGACGCTCTCCCGACCACTGCAGTGGCTGCGCCCTCTTGCCCTGATGGAAACAGTTCGTAAATCTCCACGAGTGCGTTTAGAAATGACGATTTTCCAGCACCGGTAGGTCCTTCGACTCCAACTAGAATCTCACTGCTTCGGTGGCGGTTGCGAAGTTGTTCTAGGCAAAATCATCAGTAAACGAACCCTAAATATTACAGTATAGTCTGTGCAGTTGAGAAATACCAAAATCTTCTAGCCACTTCCTGAACATAGGCTGTTCAATAGGCGTCATGCTAGAAGTACGCACAGCGGCCTCAATGATCGCTTTCATTTTCATGCAAGCTGCTTCGCCCTCTTTCACAGCGCGTTCTTTGGTGCTCATTCGCTCACGATCGCCCTTGTCTTGGCAAGTTACCCAAGAGTACTTGACTGGAGCAGGCTGCAACCCTCGCGACTCACTTGCCTGGCGCTTGATATCAGTGGTGTCGGATATGAGCGGGAGCTCTGGAGGCAGCCCACGCTTGACTCCTTGTTCAGAGAGAGGAGGTAGTGTCATGCTGAGGAGAGTGGAAAGGTGCTGTTATGACTGAAATCGCAAAGGTCAATAGATGTTTTGATGTGAGAGATGGCAGAGTGTGAGCAGTCAAAGACACGCAAGAGATGCTGCGGCTTCTCAACAGAGAGCAGTGTGCAATAGTGTTGAGTGGGTTGAAGTAAGGTGAACAAGTGAAATGAAGAAGGAGTTGGGAGAGCGAGAACAGAAAGATCCCGGGAGTAGATAAGAGAAATCAGGTAAAGTGAAGGAAAGAAAATAGAGAAGTGGTTGAGAGTGAATGGAAGAGTTCCAAGAAGGAATATTTCTGGAGGGGAGAACTTACGACTCCAATAGTACGGAACATTCGTGATACCTCTTGAAAGGATGAGTGAAGGGAGCGGATACTTGGTGAGGTTGGATAAAGAGGAGAAGTGCCGATATCGCAATTCTTTGATGAGGAGATGAAATAGTGTTGAAGGAAAGCAAGCGCGAGAACCACAAGGTTGCTTGCGAAAGATTAGTAGGCGGGAGGGTGAATCACTGTCAGGATGAATGCGCTAGATTGAAAAGAAACAGGCTGCAGTTCCATTCAAAGTTGTGCATACGATAAAGGAGTGAATGCCGTCTGGTCTGCGCGAGAGGCTTGCCAGAACATCGATGTTCCTGCATTTCAATACTTCACCACCCTACAACTTAACTATGTCTTCTAACAACATATGCGTTGTTTAACTACCTTTCAGGTTATTGTGATGGAGAGTTATGACTTCATTTGAACAGATAGCCATCAAAGCCTCCAGCCGTCTGCTGTGTCACGCTACTGGCAGCCAGCCAGAGTGAGTATTTGTAGGTTTATGAAGCCAGGCGAATAGCACGCGCCGACACAGCATCTCACAGGGACAAAGGAAAATGGCGAACTCGTTTATTCTATTTAATCGTTGTTGCTATTGTGGCGCATTGTACCTTTGGTAGAATAAAGGAAAGGCGGGCAGTGAATGACTGTCTATCTCGTGCAGGCTGCCATTTGACGGAACTGCACAAGTTGCAAACAATACATGAATTGAATATCAGAACTAATCCCAACAAAAGGGCATCCTAATACGCCAGTATCATCAAGTTTCATGGTTTCATGGACATACTTGTGCCTCTGAGCCAGACGTTACTCCTAGCACGTAGCAAGATGCGACAACCTTCCATACAATCTCTATTGCGACAGCACCTCTAACAAAAATAAAGACGAAAAAGATGTATTGTTAGCTAATCCCATTAAACCGCATCCACCATTGTGGCATCATCTATTGTCCTTGCGAATACTACCTCAAAAAGAAAGCACCAAAACATCAAAAACATACAACACCAGGTATTCGCTGGTCGTCACCGACCCAACTACTAATCCGGCGCTTCACGGCTTGACTCTGGGGGAGCGGACGGGACCCCGTATTCTCCATGAGCTATGGTCGTATGTACTCAAATCTCCCTTCCTTCCATTCAAAAAGCCCACGATATTGAGGCAGGCGGATCAGAAGATGATCAGGACGCCAAGTGCCTGTTGGAATGAATATATAGTCCACAAGGCTTTACATTTCAGTCTCTAAACTTATGGCATCTTAGAAACCTGCTCCCGTATAAAATCCATGGTGTTGAGGCTTGTTGTTCCATAAAATGTGGGACACCGCTTACATAACGCAAACCTTAGTCATCCACATATTTCCCAATGCGCGACCTACCCCTGACACGTCTCCTCAAGCTTCGATATCATCGCCCATCGTCACCTCCCCGCGCTTCGTCAAACATTACGCTCTTTAATCAACAACCGCAAAGATGACTCGCGCTCAGCAGACTATTTCTCTCGCCCTTCTCGTTTCTTCCGTACGTTTCAAATAAACAATGGCGTTAATCAGTGGACTAACTCGTGTAGCTTTACCTTGCTCTCTTCCTTGAGCTCATCCCTCTTCCTCCTCTGATCCAGGAGCAGATCGTCCCAGTCGTACGCATCCCACTTCGATTCCTAACCCTCAATTCTCTAACATACATGTTTAGCTTCCTTTCTGGGCTCTCGTGTCTTTCGGCGCATACCTCCTCTTCCGTCTCGGCTACGGTATCCTCACCTTCAACGACGTCCCCAACGCACACAAGGAGCTCACAGCGGAGATTGAGCAAGCCAAGGTTGAGCTGCGACAGCTTGGTGTCACCGTCGACTAATTCTACGAGCGAGCACGATGGATGATCTAGATGGGATATAGAGCCGTGAAGGGAGATAAAAAGAAACAGGGGTGTCTGGAAAAATGGGTGTAGTTGATGCCGCCATACTTTAATTACAATAATCTGGTATCTTGCTCGTGTTTAATGCGACCTGCGCAAAAAAGGGATTCTCTGACATCATTTGGCTATACTTTGCCATTTATACGGATTCTATCATGATTGCTCTCCAGCGATAAGTGCTACAATGGTTCGCACAGCTGTTTCTGGTTCTTCCTGTCCTTGTACAAGTTCTTCAAAAAGTTTGGGTATCTTTCCAAGTGATCCTCGATCGTCTGTTTGATGCCCTGTAATGTTTTAGCGAATGACCATGTGCAGTTTTGTGTGAACTTACATTTTCCTGGAGCACCGACCAAAACAGAAAGTTTGTTTTGTGCTTCACCCGTCCAGTCAAACTCGGTCTTCCATTGTAATCGTACAGTTGCGTTTGACTCTTCTGCATCGCTCGAAATTGGTATGTCAAAGTATTGCTGGCCCATATAGCGTATGAGGTCTGCTTTCTTGATAGATTCCACACGCGTCGGCTCGTCCTCATCTTCCTCATCGTCCCCCTTTCTTCGCCTCGACTTGCGGCGCATCTGGGTAGCGGCCTCTAACACGCCGTCTTTTGTGCTGAGTGTTTCTTCCAATTGACACCATAGACCTGCTCTCTCAACAGCGATTCGGAGCCACTCGCCCATTGCCCATGATATAATGCCAACATTACGCTGCATAGAACGGTTACAGTCGCCTGTACATATTTTCTGAACAAACGGACCAAGCTCAGGCTTCGAGGCTGGTTCCAAAGCTGTGACGTCTAGATCAATGACAGTGAGTTCGGTAGCGTTGACCGTCATGTCTATCTTGGCCGTAAAGATCCCTGGAATTTCGCGTGACCGAAAGATCATGGAATAATGTTGTCTTAACGGTTGTCCATTAGTCTCTGGCAGGATCGAAGTTTTAGACTCCATAGAAAACGGGGTGAAGAGTTCCAAGTATGGCAGCTCCTCCTCCGCTGTCATCACAACAGGATGGTGTGACTTGATGTTGAATTCCTTCTCCACAGGCGCTCGGGCCGCAGGGGCTGTCGGTTTGCTAAACGGCAGCAGAGCAGTAGGGTTCAGAGCCGCTTGTAGCAGTTGTTTTGATGCAGTCTGATTGGGTTCTGTATCTGTAGACATAAGGTGGCGTTGGATGAGATCGATAACCTCATCTTGGTTCGTGGGCGCAAGGATACGGCCGGACTGTTGCATCAAACGGATACGTTCGTTCTCCTTTCGCGCAATTTCGAGATCCTCCTTTAACGCCTCAATCTCTTTCTGGACCTTCTCCCGTTCCTCTTTCTTCTTTGCATCCGGATCAAAAGGACGAGGTTCTCTTCCTGGCACGCTTGTCTCGACAGGTTTCTTCTCCTCAATGGTCGACTCTGTTTGAGCGAAGCCCTTCCTCGGCTTTGGCGCAAACCGTGCAGGTGGCTTGGCCAGTGGTGAATCTCGTTGTTGCGAAAGTTCGCGGAATCGAACGGGGCTGTTCTGGAAGCTTTTGCGCGGTCCTGTATCGCGTGGCGGTAGTCGGTGCACTGGCTGTGATGCTGATGGAGCAGCGTCTTGAGAATTAGGTTGTACCAAGGGTGGTATTCTTGGCGGTGGCATTGATGCTGGTGGGGGAGAAGGTGAGAACTCTGGTAAAGGTGGTGGTGGGCTTGGAGAATCTCGCTCTGAAACATGCTCTGGTTCCGGTTCTGGCTCCTCCTCAGGCTCCTCCTCTGGTTGATCCTCCACTTCAGGTTCGGGCACAGGCGCAGGTTCAACTGGTGAAGGAGATTTGACCGGAGAAGAAGACCGAGCTGGTATCTCAAGATCATATGATGAGAATGACCGGGCCGGTGATGGATCCGGTGCAGGTGATGTGTTAACTGGTGAAGTCTCCTCAGCCGGCGCAGCTTCCTCAGACTGAACAGGCGTATCATCCTCAGGTTCCACCATAGGTTCGTCCGTAGATATGTCAAGTTCATTCGTAGGCAAGTCAGGTTCATCCGTAGGTAAGTCAAGCCTCGGTTCAGGCATTGAAGCAGGCGGCACGGGAGGTGAAGAAGCCTGTATGGCAGGCGGTAACTCAGGTTCGGGCATTGAAGCAGAAGGCGAATCAACATCCATTCGAATCCCGGCCGGTGGCGACCTTCTTAAGACTTTTCCACGAAAAGGATTAACGTCCTCATGCGCAGGCGCATCAATTTCCATGGGAGTCTCAGCTTGTGGCGATCTTCTCAGTACCTTTCCACGAAATGGATTAAAGTCATCATCCGCAGGCGGAGGCGGGCGCGCATTAGGTCTCGAAGGAGTCCGTCTCGCAGCACCTGCCATAGCACCCCCTACACGCCTAACTGAGCCAGGTGTCGTCTCATCAGGGCGCGTTGGTGTAGGAGCATCACTAACGATCTTACTTGTCGCCAATCGCGCAGCAAGAGATTCTGAGGGACTATCAAAGGTGAATTGAGCTGAAGGTCGAGCACTTGGCAATTTCTCTGGTGATCTTGATCTTCTGCGCTCAAAAGCATCGGGATTATGTCGTGAGAGGCTTGCTTTGGTTGGTGATGCATAAGAAGGACGTCTCTTTCTTTGTGGTGACGCGGATTGTTCAGTTTCATTTGCGTCGATATTTAGTGAAGTTCGCGGCGAAGTGCGACGCCGTTTCGGCGCAGATTCGTCCATGTTTTATAAATGAGCGTTGCCGTTGAATTATTTCATGAGTTTGTTGTCGATATATGATCTTGAACTTGTCTTGTCTTGTCGCATTGGTTCGTGTTTACTTTGAGTGAATGACCCTGTCGCGTCTGTGAAAGTGGGCCTCACCGCTTGCCGAAACGGGCAAACTGTTTTCGCGATATTAGAGACTGAGTTTCAGATGACAGCCAGCCCAGACCGACAAATGTAGCAGCAAAGTACTTAAATCAGACACAATTTAGCAAATACATTAATGAGGCTTCCAACGCGCTCACATCTTAAAAAGCGTAAGAATATAAAAGCCTGAACGCGAGAGCATGTGACCTTATATGCGCTGCAATTGCTGATTCAGCAAACCTCCACCAAGACGATGAACAGCCAGCTGCAATATGACCATCAATCACAACTCTTCATTCTGAGCTCTCTCTTATTCTATGAAACGTTGAAATGCGCAACTCCAAGCACATTTGACTGCACAACTCTCCCTGGGAACGAACTCACCTTAATTACTTATCGTGCCCTTTGTCTTGATGAATTCTATCTTATCTCCACACACCCCAGATCCCCTAGTGGCACCCCGGCCGATGACGTCCGAGGCGAAAATGACGGACTTCCGACCCTCAACACCAAGTTTCTCGGCTCCGGCCATTTGCATTACCAACCAAACTTCCTCACTTTTGAACATTCGCCTGTGCTACCTCTAATTCACCAAAAACTGCCACATCGACCTCGTATCTACATCAATCGAGACCTCCCGATCACAATGTCATTACCATCAAGATTATTACCGAGGTTAAAACCTTTAATACCCTCCCGATCAATCGTCAGCGCCGCTCCAAAACGAACAGAAGATTGGCCCCAGCGAAGCTCCCTCGGTCCATACTACGAAGTCATTCTCAACGAACCGTCGCAAATACCAATCGATAAACCAGAAGTACCGCCCAAAACCGCGGATTCATCGGTTCAATCCAAGTTTCCTACAAAGACTGCTACACAAACACCAGAAGAGAAAGCTCGCTTAGTTTTCGGATCGCGAATATTTGGCTCGGCGGAGAAAGATGAGAGACTTGCGGCGAGGAAATCACAAGCGACGAATATCGCTGGGGTGCTTGTGCCGCCGAAACCAACGGAGCCGGATAATTGCTGTATGAGTGGCTGCGTAAACTGCGTCTACGATCTGTATCGTGATGAGTTGGAGGAGTGGCAGCTCAAGAACGCAGAAGCACAAGCTGCACTACGAAAAGTCGAGGGATCAATGGATTCTGACGGTGGAGGCTCTGAGTCGAATTGGTCTGGACCTTCAGTGGGAGATGCCAAGATTGCGAAAGACTTCTGGGATGATGACTTATATGCGAATATCCCGGTTGGTATTCGAGAGTTTATGAAGACGGAGAAACAACTCAAGAAAAGACACGCGAGTGAAGGCACACAAGAGTGATAAGATAAGAGAAGCTAAATGGAAGAGTGCCTGGGTTGAGTGACATTAAGAGTTTATACCCTCTATATTTACGTTTAGGGCACGTGGGAATAGAGATGAGATAGAATAGACACGCGTACATTTTCAGCGCGAATAAACTGTAGAAATATTCACATATTACTCGCAATTGTTTGTTCCTGTTCCTATTTTCTTTCCAACCTTACAACATTATACTTTCGTCTCTTTCATCGACATCAAATGTCCACTTCACCTACACACTTATCACTCTTCAAAACATGAATTGTCCTCCCCCTTCCCCAACCATGTTTTTGATAGAACCCCTGACAGACATGAGTCTCTCTGAAGTCCCACCCTCCACTCAACCTTCCTCATCGGAGCCCACTGGAGAACAAGAGCAACAAGATACCCTCATAGCTCATAGTAGCCAGGGTGTTCTCCGGGAGATCGCATTACCAACCACCCCCAACGAATCCGGAATGTACAAGGTGCAAGTGGGACGCACATTGTTCAGCGTCAGGCTGCCAAGTAGTCCGGAACACATAGAGATCGAAATCAGTTCCCATCAGGTTATACATCATGCGATCTACTACAAATGGGGTGAGATAGCAAAGTTTATCGGTTCGACAAGCCTCAGACCCATCCATCCAGACAACCACTCTGGCGGTGACTCTGCAGAACCCAAGACCTATCAGGAAAAGTTCAAGCCTGTTCGAATGGTAAGTCTTCCGACATTTAGGTCCAACATCATCAAGGGTAGTCCCGACGGCACAGCGACAACGGTTGGATACACCATGGAGTCCATTCCACCTCTTAATGAGGACCATGCTCGTGCTCTTGTCAACACGCATTTCGACCCAAGCATTCGCCAATCCGCCCTGAACGACCCAAATTTAAAGAACGTTAGGCTTCAAGTCTTGATTAGCAAGCTGAGCCCTCCAGATCACAGCAAGAACCCAAGACTCCTCTCCCGTCCAGTGTACTTCGATGAACTCTATCGCGAAGCAGATTCCACACTGAATCAATGGGCGCAACAGATGGGCGTATCACTAGCTATCGTCCACTGGGTTTGCGGCCTCGATGGAAGAGGGATAAAGTTCTGCCTTGGAAACTCCAAAAGATCCAGACCAGCACTATGGATGACCAGCTTTAGTAAATGCAAACCTTTCGAGCCAAGTTCCTGTCAGGTATTGGAGCTGGCTGCGATTATCCACAAGAGCCCGGAATGGCCACGACTTCCATACTGGAAAACCTTCAAAGGCACTCCCGCCCAGTATAAACGCATGAAAAAGGTATACAAGGTCTTCAATGATACGTATATCCTGGCGAGTCATATGGCCCTGGAGAACAGAGAACCAAAGCTGGAGAGAGATGATTACCCGGATATTGTTATGAAGAGGGTGACTTCCTTGTCGGCTCGATCTTGAAAACAAAAGAGGAAGAAAAGATTGGTCATGTGTACGGAGTTTTGGATTGAAGGACTGCCAAGAGACAAGGAGTTCGGGTATCAGCGCGGATATTGAGTGTTGTTTCTGGATATTGGTCAAGGTGGAAGCTTGCTGATGTTTTTGAGGCGTTGTAAAAAGAAGAGTCAAATGTTGGTTTCAAAGTATTTATCGATCTGTATTTTATCAGCAAGGAGCAAAGGTTGGCCAGGATAATTCATCAAAAAAAACTGCAAAGGCAACATGTAGTTATTTGAACTGATAGCTCAGGGAATTCTCATTCATCATGTTTATGATATCTCGTTTAAATCTGTACGCCATTTTTCCCAACTCCAAAATTCTCAGAAAACACTTAGTTGCTCTTGGCAAGGTTAGCGTTCTTGTCGTGCTCGTCGATGTCGAGAGCCTCCCAGGGGTAGTTGATCCAGACATCTCCGACAGTCTCGGCAGCGGAGTAGCGGGTGGCGAGCATCTCCTCGGGGAGCGTACCCTTCTTGGGCTTGTCCTTGTTCTAGAAATTGTTAGTTTTTGTTTGTTTGTTTGATCTGTGATACGTACGTGGAGGACAAAGATGCTGAACTCAGTCTTGGGAGCGGGGGCACCATCACCCATACGCTGACGAGCAATCTCAACATCCTTCTCGAGCTCCTTAACAGCGTACTCGAGAGTTGTGCGGGTATCATCAACCTCATCAACAATGAGGATTCGCTTTCCGACGAGGTTCTCCATCTCGCCGAGGGCGGTCAAGTCGAGCCACTGTGTTCGGGTGACCTTTGTACCGGGGGCCTCGACTTCATCGTTGCCGAGAGACTCGTAGAGGGAGAGACCGATGGCCTGGATGGGGATGTTGGGAGCGCCGCCCTTCTTGAGGAAAGATCGGAGGATTCGAGCAGGGACGTAACCACCACCACCGATGGCGATCAGAAGCTGGGGCTGAAATTCGGAGAGAAGCTTCTCAGCGGACTTCTGGCACATCTTGTGCACCTACAAGCGTATGAGCAGCATATTCAGAGCTCAAGGTTCAGAAATATGTGTTTTGAGAGTGTGAAAAGCGCATTCTCAAAGCTTTTGGTATCGTCGCATTGCATCGGCAGTTTTCATGATGCGTATCATCACCACTCCTCATCATCAAGGCGGGGTGGCGGGGTAGTAGCAGCAGCTTTTTCTTTACTTACATCGTTATAAGTGACGTAGAGCTTCTCGACCATTTTTGCGGTATTTGTATATATAGAGACGTCGCAAAGAGAAAATGGAATCGGGTATACAGAAAGTTTAAAGAGAAAGAAGCGTAAAGGGAGCAAGTTGGAGGAATATTAATGCCCAAGAGAAAAAAAAGTAGGAAGGGAAAAAAAAGTAGGGCCCGCCGAGGCAACCGCGTGAGGGAAAATTTAGGATCTTCAGACTTTTTTTTTCTTCTGCAATTAGAAATCTCCACATTCGCATTGGAGGATCCACTCTTGATGTCGGAAGTCCCCGATGATCATAACTCAAGGCACGAACGAACAATGAATTGCCTCAAATTGAATTGTCATGAATTTACTGGTGGAATGAATGAGTTTTGTAAAGACGATGTGTTCATGGTTACCATGGAAACGAAAGTTGGACCAGAGAAATATACTTTATATCGAGCAACTTCAACCTCTCGCTTAAAGGTGTAAGTTGGTTGGTTATATGAGCCACCAACTTGCGGGAATAACCTTATTCAAAGAGTTGATATTATCCGAATCTAGCTTAATGGGTTTAAAGAGGCATAGTAGTTTATGCTACGAAAGAGAATGGCCCTGATGATGAACTATAAACCTACTACATTCTCTTGATATCAAAGATCCAAGTACAAATGTGTCTTCATGGTGAGCCAACCATTTATTAAAATGTGTGTACATAAGTATTTCATGTCTAAATAAACATATAGTCCTCGTAAATTCTTTCTTCTGATATGTTCTTGATTCTAGGTCCTTTTCGTTCGGAGTCTTGACTATTGGAGTTGGATTTATGGTTTCATGTTTACTCTCTTGATGGCCTTCTGACTTTTTGAGCAGATTTGCCAGGCCTAGGTTGACTTCAATTTCATGTTGAATGTCGAAAGAAGCTTCTGCAATATCGTTCTTACTAAATGAGCGTATTAAATCAAACTTAGCTTTCTATCTATTAAAGAATAGCATAATGTCCTTTTCTTCTATCTTCATAACGATTTCATTTCCATCCCATCTTCATCATAATTTCATTTCCATCCAACATCTTCATCATGAGTGCTTGGTCTAATAACCCCCGGCCTTCTATCGAACGGCCTTCTGTCGAATGGTATTCTATCGAAAATAGCCAGGACCCTCATCGCCATCTTGCTTCTCTAGACGGTTTTGATGAAAATCCCAATTTCAACCGCCGTCCAAATATCATTCATCGAGAGCATCACCTCCACTTCTCACCATCCCAATTTCTACCCCCTAGGAGCCCATCTACCAGTGGTTATCGTCCAAGATCTCCAGCGATTAATCAAGAACACATCCCTGGAAATCAATCACCATGGGGATTATCATATCACTCTAATCATGGCATCCCCAAAATCGAGCCTGTTACTGTTCAGCGAGAGGACTATCAACCACCAAGACGCGATGAGGCGTCGAATCACTTTCGACCATGGTACCCTATCATCGATGAAGAAGCCAGTGAATATCATCCAAGATCACCTCAGCTCGATTCAGAATCTAACCTCAACAATGACCACTTCAGTCTTGTTGCGCCTGAATCTGAAGATGGAGTCTCTGAAGATGAATTCTCCGAACATTCCGACGACGACATGTCTGATGATTCCACGGATACTGTCCGACCAGGTGATCCTCCAGCTGAAGATGGCTTGCTCCAGGACCTCGACGATGACTCTCAGGCATCCGAACTGTCTGACCCCGCGGCAGCTCTTGAAGATGATATCTCCGATATGGCTGCAGAGCTAATCGGAGAGGATGAATCCTATAACCAGGAAGTCTTCTTCGCTGCCCTCCGTCTTGCTATCTATGGAAACTACGAAGGTCATCGCTCGCTCCCCCGTCGTTGGAACCTCGAATTCAATCCAGCTATCGTACAAGTTCATTTGGATACTATGGATGAAACAACTTTTGAAAATATGAGACAAGGCCTGCAGCGAATGCCGGGATTTTGGCAGTATGTTTCACTATTGGAGGTTAGAGACTCTGCTAGGGGCAGGGACCTTATTTTCCGCACATCTGAGGAGCTGTTTCGTCGGCTTTCTGTGTTGATTTATGTGGAGAGATTTCGCATGTTTGAGAGACCTTGGTTCTGTCGATCGAACTGCAGTTGAACCAAAAGGTCGGTGGTACCCCCTTGGCTCCCTTGAAGGACAACTATTTGGTTTATGGGATTAGGTTGGTTACAAGGAGTTACTATGTGTGAAGAAGCTGATATAAGCCCTATTTCCCTGTTATCTCGATAACGAGGGTCTTTGTTTTTAGGTAGCTTGGCGGTCTTCGCAATACTATACATACATAATTAATAATTCATTTTTGGGGTGTTCAAATTCACATTCTATTGTTTATCATCATATCATATAATGACAACGTGTTGCTGACTATGGCCTCAATGGGATGGGATGTCGTTGGCTAAGCTAAGCCCCTTTACACCGCGTGTACTGTACCCCGCAAATTTGGAAATCGCCTCGCTGTCAGCCATGTGCCACTTACCCACCCAATCTCGCCAGTAATGGTCTGCCTTGTCCCACCTACAGCCGACGACCCAGCCCATGAAACAAACTGTATGCCTGTTTCACTTTACCCATCAGCAAACAAACAATCTTACCGACAGTCTGGGTCTAATTTAGTTGTTGGTTACTGCTTTAAGGCAGACATGACCCTCCGTACTCATTTGGCCCAGATAATCTGCCTGGCGAATGAACTTGCAGAACAAAGGTTTAGTAGATTCATGGCTGTCTTGGCGCACAGCCCTGTGGCCCGTTCGGCATGACAGGCAGATACGGACGACGGGGGGCTAGCTTAGACCGTCAGAGTCATTCATCCTGTAGGACTCTTTGGTGAGATTCCTTCGTATACTTTGCTTAAAATGCTGCCTGTCGCTGTCAGCTTATCATCATCAACATCTCATTTTTATTTAATCACATTGAGACTCTGTGAGATCTCGCAATAGTATCTATCCGTTTGACACGGTAAATAATAGCCCATCATGGTGGTATGTCACACTCTAACAAAGACTTATCGCATCAACTAACAATCTATCAGCGAGTACCTATTTTTCGCAGTCTCATTAGTAGCTCAAAGAGCCAAAATGACCAAAAACCCGGCGAATCCTCTGAAAAAGAACAACCCCAACCTCAACCCCAACCTCAACCCCAACCTCAACCCCAACCTATCGGTGTTATCTCAAATGAAGATGCCGTTCTTCGTCTTGAGCCACTTCCTAGCAAGAACGCGCTCTTGGTAAAGATTGAACCTCCTAAAGAACCATCAACTCAGATCCCTCACGTGCCTTGCGATATTGTCCTTGTCATAGATGTATCAGGAAGTATGTCAGCAGCTGCGCCCGTCCCCGGCGAAGATGGCGAAAGCAATGGCTTATCTGTTCTCGATCTCACAAAGCATGCTGCACTCACTATCATTGAGTCCATGAATCAGAATGATCGTCTTGGTATCGTTACTTTCGCAAGCAAGACCAAGGTTCTTCAGGCTCTCATTCCTATGAACAAAGAGAATAAAGCCATTGCGCTGAAGAATGTTAAGAGCATGAGACCTCTTGATGCTACCAATCTTTGGCATGGTATGACTGAGGGTATCAAGCTATTCAAGACGGAAGAGACATCTACCAACGTCCCTGCTATCATGATCCTCACCGATGGATTGCCAAACCACATGTAAGTGCCCCCAGGAATATTCCTCTCACACATACTCATCGTCTCAGGAACCCTGCAGCAGGCTTCGTCCGCAAAATCCGCGCAATGGGCCCTCTCCCAGCATCAATTCACACCTTTGGTTTCGGCTACAGTCTTCGCTCCGGTCTTCTCAAGTCCATCGCTGAGATTGGAGGCGGTAACTACGCCTTCATTCCCGATGCCGGTATGATCGGAACAGTCTTTGTCCACGCCGTCGCAAACTTACAGAGCACGTTTGCAACCCGTGCCGTTCTCAAACTCTCTTACGCAAAACCTCTAGTACTGGGCGAAACTACTGGTCATTCTGTGGAGCAGCAGGATGTTGAGTTTGCTGATGATTCAGAGGATAGTCAGGCTGAACTTACGCTGAATTTGGGAAATTTGCAGTTCGGACAGTCTCGCGATATCTTTCTGTATGCTGGTAATCTCAAAGAGCTTGAGTTTGTTAGCCAGCAGGATGGTACCCGATCAATTGTTGATGCTCACTTAACATACGTCAAGCCTGGCGATTGCCTCAAAAGCCGCAAGGTTCTTGAATCAATGCTATCGAAAGATTCTGCGTTTATTCCCATGGCAAGTACTCAGCGCAGTGTTCTTGAGTACAGCGATCTGCCTGCTGCAGAGATCGCATACCATGAATCCAGATCTTTGATCTGCAACTTCATCGCAGGCATGTTTCCTATCCAGGTAGATGGTGAACATGGAGTCTCGAGGGTCATGAAGAGTACGGTAGAAGGTCTAAAGGATTGGGTCGACACTATTCCCGCCAAGAACTTTGATGATGAGAAGAACCAATCTCTCATGAAGGACATATCAGCCGATGAACCAAAGGGCCAAGTTTCTTTGGCCATCGAGAACAAGAAATACTTCGAGAGATGGGGAGGCCATTTCTTGCCTTCTTTACTGAATGCACACACTCGCCAAGTATGCAACTCGTTCAAAGACCCAGGGCCTCTTCAGTACGGCACTGGAAGTCCCTTGTTTATTTCTTGCCGAGATGCACTCGACCAAATCTTCGATAACCTTCCTGCCCCGGAACCTTCACGAAATTCACCCAGAGGTGGAGGCAGTCGGTCCAGCAGCAGGTTCGCTCCCATCTCTTCCATCAAGATGAGTTCCTACCGTAACTCAAGCGGCGTGTGCTTTGCGGGATCGACAAACGTGGCACTCGCCTCAGGTCGAACAGTACAGATTAGAAAGCTTCGTCGGGGTATGAAGGTCCGTACACCCCGAGGCTCACGCCGTGTTGCTATGGTTCTCAAGACAGCCGTCGAGAATGAGATTCTGTGCCGCGTGGGTAAAGTCCTCGTTACACCATGGCATCCTGTATCATCTGATGGCAAGCGCTGGGATTTCCCTGCTAACCAAGCCAACGCTGCTGAAATTTATACTGGGTATATTTATTCGGTCTTCTTGGAGCGGGATGCCAGTTCTGCTGCTCATGCTATTCGAGTTGGAGATATGTGGGGTGTAACTCTTGGTCATGGGTTGACTCGTGGATCTGATGTTCGTGCTCATTCGTTCTTTGGAGATTATAATGTCGTTGGCAAGGGACTCTTGAATCTTCCTCGCCGTACAAGTGGGATTGTTATCGGAGGTGGTGTCGAGAGGAATGAGGAAACTGGACTGGTTACCGGATTCCGCCAACCCAATAAGTAAAGAATATTTAGTATCAGTACCATCTCAATAATTGCAAATCACTTTTATCGCACCAGAGTAGTCAAACATTTAACCGAAAACTCCTTATAATTAATGCCCTTGCCAAACGCCTATTGCTGATGCTCTACCCAAACTCCTATCCAATGCAACCTATACCCAAAACTCCATTTATGCAGAAACGCTATCAATCCCAAAAACCTAAATAATTCTTGCAAGAACATTAAACCATGGTTCGTCGCTTCTTAGCAGGCCTCCCAGACCCCTCATGCCCGGTCTCCTGGACCACTTCATCGCATCCCCTCTTCTTTCTCCACGATGGCTTTTTCGGGGCAGGCTGTAACTTGAATTCGACAGGAACGCGAAGAAATTCATAAACTGCCCGTTCCTCAGCCCCGATGAACTTATCATTATCCCAATCTTCATTGAAAGGATTCCCGGGGATCTCATCACCTGTGACCACAACTTCCACAGTGGGCGGAGTCTGTACAGGGCCTGGAAGGTCGACAAAGAAGTGAGGAATTGTTTTTGGGCTGACTTTGGGTGACTCGACAGTTGTTTTTGGTTGATCCCAGTGAATATCCTTCCAGCCCATGTCGGGCTCTTGGCCATAGGGGATTACCCAAGGAGGAGTACCCTTTCCAGAGTAAGGCGACTCGGGTGCGACATCCCCAGGGTTCAGTTCAGCCATTTTTCGAGGGGTGGTGGTTTTAAGAACATGTTGAGCGTTCATATTTACAGTTTGTTGATCGTTTTGGGTGTCTTCCTCCACGCTGGACTCTTCCTCCTCAGAAACCCTTCCGGAAGGGCCCAGTCCAGGAGAGGGCGAAGGAGCCGACTGACGTTGGAAAGTCGAAGTCTGTTCATAATCGAGCATGTGATCGATAATACTGGCCCAATCCCCGGGATAAGGCAGATTGTGTTCTGCAACTCGCCCCTGAGCCTCAGGAACTCCTGGATGTGGTGCGGGAGATCGCCAGAGATGATCAGTTCGTGGGGGTTGAGGGATGGGAATTCCACGTTCTGACCAATAAGGATGCCAGTGAAGAATATCATCCTGATACTCGATATTCTCCATCCATTGGAATGGGATACAGTTGAATTGTCGGAAACCTCGTTGTGAAGGAAAGGCTTCCTGGAATATATGTAGCCATGGATGTTCAGCAAGGCTCGATGCAGGACAGGTTTCCATAGATCCTATGTTGGCGAGAATCTCCCAAGCTTCTGCGCACCCAAACAGCTCCTCTTGGGTGTGCATCCACTCTCTGTAGAGCTCTCCGTGCTCCTCGACCAGAGCAGCTTCCTCAGCAGGATTGTTCGTCCTCCCATTCATGACATGCTCAACAATCATCTCGCCCTTCTTAGCACAATCATACAAATGCGCTCCAAGGTCAAAGAAGTCAACCCTAACTTCCTCCTCATAAGCATGAATATCCGAGAACAGTTCAATCTGCTCCCAATCTTCTATGGGCTGCATCCTGCCAGGAAGATCGGTGGTTTTCGCGTATCTGGGATCGATGACTTGGTGATATGCCTGCGCGCCGTAACAGAGATCTCCAGGTTCTGTGGCGACGCAGACTTCGATTTTACCGGGTACGCAGCATAGGCCGTGGTAGGGACACAGCTCGCGGAAGTGAGGGTCGTGGTGCTGACAAGGTTGGGGAGGTTCGAGGGGGTGGTAGACTACTTCGCCGGTGGAGATGTTGACGATAGCTTTACGACGGGTGTCGCAGGTTGTGAGGTGGATGACTCTTGTGTAGCACATGGTGAATTCCAATTTATTGGAATGAGATGTTTGTAGATATGTCTTTCAGATATGGTGATTCGAGGTGATTGCTATGAAGGGTTGTCTTCCAGAGACAGTGATGTAGAGTGAGTGCTTCGAGGTTTAGTCTTCCAGAGACAGTGAATTGGAACTTTATTGTCTAGTTATGTGGCATGTCAAAGATCTTTTATTGATTCAGAGCGATTTTTCTGGGCACAAAGTGATTGATTATGTTCGTTGGGTAAATGATTGTTCATATATTGGAACAAAGCCTAGCATGCTGTTTTGTATGGGCTTTGACGCCTCAAAGGCAGTTCTTCATTGTCAAACCTTTGAACACAGCGCAGTAGCTCAAAGTAATGGCGATGCAGCAGTAAAGCTCCTTGTTTGGTTAACTTTCTTCTACTGCGTGATGTTCTGTTCGTAGGTGAAAGACAGGAACAAGGCAGTGATACTGGCAGTGCTGCCATTCGGACAAAGCTGCCGGTTTGTTCGCATCTTTATAGGTCATCTTTCTCCGACCTCTTCTTCTTAAGGGTACATTCTGTCATTATCGAGTGAATTTTTCTTGAATACCATTCCAGGTGCTTGTAACTGGTTTGCCTGGTCATTCGGAAACCCTCAGGCAGAAGGCAGCCCAATCCACCGGCTCTGGAATCACATAGATATGATAAGTATTTTATTTAACTATAGTCTCATTCAGCTAGGAAGAATCGTATATGTTTGCTTAGACTAATGTCTAACTTTGACAGTGTTCTGAAAGCTGAAGATCGATGCACCAGCATAACCCTTACCCAACTATCGTGTCTTTTTAGACTACCAGATGGGCTGAAGAAAACTCGACATTGAGGTCAGAATTAGATAAGACTATGATGAATATAAATACAACTTTACCTGCCGATTAGGATACCTTCCTTAGAGTCAGGGCTAAAGTGCTTGGCTATTTATGCTACCAGACTCTTAGTATTCTTAGTACGCGGACTCTTTTCTCGCCCGCCCGACTGCGTAAGGTTTATAGGGCATGAATGATTACAAGAACTGCCCAAGTCTTTATAGATCTCTCCAAGTCAAGTAGAACTTGAGTTATTCCTTCGCAGGTACTACTCCCACAAGTTACTCCCACAAGTCTTAAGTTATCTGAGATAGATGCAACTCTGGACACCTCTTTTCTTTTCATTCATATCACTAACATTCACTCATAACGAACTCATTGGTACTGACAGTTTCCTTATTTATATATACTCAAATTCTTTAACCCCCGCTCATCTTCAAACAAAACACGACTTACTCCCTTGTCGGAATAACAACAAACGGATCCTGATCTTTTCTGAAAGCCTTCATAAGCAACTGCATCCTCCCATCAATCCTCTCATCCAACATCCCACAAGCTCTAATCGCACTAATATTCTTCTCCGCACACATTTCCTCCACTTTGTTCACAATAAGCTTCCTAACACCTACATAGTTACTCGCATACTTTGCCTCCTCTGGAGCCCCCATTCGCCATTTAGTGTGAAAGTTCTCTTCAAGATCCCCGATAGGTGGATTCCCGTTGCTGCCCTCCTTCCATTCTTGCCATACTTGGGCTACGGTCTTGGGCATGCGGTGGAATTTGAAGCGAGGACATTCTGGTGAACCGGATGCGTATTTTGGAGCTGAGCCGCGCTTGACTGAGTAGCGTGGTTTGGGTTTATTGAGCTCGCCGTCTGAGGGCGGCGGAGTTGATGATGGGGGGGTATTCGGGATATCATCGTCGTCTGAGTCCTCTTCTAAGGTTGGCCCATGAGCTGAGTCTGAGTCTGAGCCTTCCTCATCTTCAGCTTCCTGGTCAAATACATAATCATCACCTGCCTCCCCCATCGTATGATCTTGTTCAGCTTCAACCTGGTAATTCACATTGATAGGCTTCCAGGCTGAAGCACTGCGAGATCTAGTATTCCGTACATGTGGCACAATCTCTGGCGTAGGCGTACCAACAGCCTGATCTCTTTTCGGTTGGCTTTCACGGCGGGTTCCTCGTCGCTTCGCCTCATATTGCGGCTTCGTAGGAGGATTTCTCCGTTTGGGTGCTTGTTTGCCAGTACTTCGCACAGGAGGAGTATCCATGTCTGGTGTTGGGGGCAATTGATCAAAGTCATGTTGTCGCCTTGGCCTTTCTATCTCATGAACCTCCTCGTCATTCAAGATTATAGGCTCTTCTGTGATTGTCTCCACGCTGGGTTGTACAAGTGCAGAATTGGCCATTGAAAGGCGTCGAATTTCGTCAAGATGAACTCCACCAAAAGCCTTTGCGATCTCAAGCTCAGGATTGCCAATATTTCTAGCAGCCATTTCTTCTTTGAGCTGGTTCATCGACTTGACAAGTCCTTCAATGAGAACAACCTGCATCTGAAGCCTTATTTCCACATCGCTCATTCTCTGAGTCAGTAACATATTATGCTGCTCCAGTATGTCCCCTCGTTCTTTTTCACCTTCAAGCTCTTTTGCATAATGCTCTTGCATATTGACAATAAAACGAGCAAGACTGGCGGGAACTTTATCCACCTCCTCATCGATTGACTCAGGTGACGTTCTTCCACCTGGCTCTCTGTATTCCAGGGATTGTCGACGGGCCGGGGTATCTCGTCGACTGGTCTTTCGTCGACTAGCTTCCGAAGTTGCCTTCCGGAGTGGACCCTCGGAGACGGAGCGGCTCGCGGTGGAGGGCGTCGGCGTTTCATTCGGTGAGATGGGTTCAATGATACGTTTTCTGTATCTCGGTTGAGACATTTCTTCAAAGCAATACCTAACAAGGTATAGATTGTAAAATTGCAGTTCTTTTCGCTTTTCCTTCGGTTATTCGTAGCTGGATGTCAAATAGATTAGAAAAGTGAAGCGAGCGATCCTCTCATTTATCAAGACCCATTGAACCACAACCAACGTTGAACAAGTAAACGCTCGGTCCAAGCTACTCCGTATTCATCTCGAGAACAAAGAACAAACATTAATCACGAGTGTAATGTCCAATTCAATCCTAGAGATCAATCTTTCTTTGCTTTAAACAATACTAACTATGCTGTGGTATAAATAGTAATTCCTAAATTGAGTAACCAATAAAGCAGAATTAACGATAAATAAATAAAAAGAGAATAAAATACTTCCTCACCAAGAATAGAATTCATGCTAGCATAAATAACATGTCCATCTCTCATCTAGTTCATACTTTCTGTATACGCTTTGCAAAATGCTATGCTATCATTATCTCTTTGTATCATGCAGTGTTGAGTAAAAATAAAACGACAATTAAACTCGATGTAAGCCAACGGGTATATAACGCCAACGATGCGGTGGATGCTGCTTTGTTTCCGTCTGCAATGCGATAGTAGTGGTTTGTTTGTTTGTTTGTGTTTGTTCGGAATGGGGGGCTTTTCTTTGTCTATACCCCTGTTTAGATGTAGGCCGTGGGTTGAGCTTCGACCTTTTGGCGCCGCCAGAACCGCCATCCCTTGCGTCGACGCACAGGCTTGTTACCGCCGCCAATTGGCTTCTCAGCGTGATCATCTTCTAGCTCAAGTCTGTAGCGTCGCACACTACCAGAGTCATCATCAAATGAGACATGTCTGTTCTCATGAGAGACGAAACAATCCGGTACTAAATGTCGTCGACACCAGCCCTTTACACCACGCGTAGCAGCATCGATGGCTGCGTACTCGAGACGGCGGGTGCGATCGCTCGTCCAGTAGTGTGTTGTCTGTGGTGGAGGTGATGGGATTGGTGTGGGTTGTACGCGACGGTCGGGAACGGTGTCGGCGAGTTGAATGGGATCTGGCGATGGGAAGTGGAAGAATGCGCCTGACTTGGGCTGGGGAGGAGTAGCTGTAGCCGTAGCTGTAGAGGTGCGTACGAGGTGGAGGGAGTTGTTGCTTGTACGTGTTGGCTGTGCGAGATGAGTCTTTGCTGCTCGACGTAGAGAAGGTCTACGATCGCGGAAACGAGATCTAACTCCTGAGCCATTGCTGCTACCACTTCCGTCCTTGGAGGAGCCATTGGAGGATCGTCTGCCAACGAGAAGGTGAGAGTTGTTAATGGTAGAGCCCCCATGGGAGGTATTAGAAGTAGATGTTCGTCGAGGGGTGTTAGACTCATAACCAGAGTCTTGTCGCTGCATCTTTGCCGTCGGTGGTCGGCGATCTCTCACCCAGTCCCTGACGATGACATCTTCACGCTGTTGACGCTGAAGTTCATATTGAAGGTGTTCGAGGTGTTGAAGACTGCTAGTGTCGTGTGTTACAGGTGGTCGAGGGGGAGACATGGGTTCAAACAACTCGGTGTCTGCAAAGCTGTGATACGTCGTCCCCGAAGCTCGCGACTCGGACCTTTCCTCCATGATGGGCGAACATCCGACAGTTGCCAAGCTGCAGATGATAAAAAGTAATTGATGAAGATGAAGATAAAGATTAATTCGTTGTGCGGGTCGTAGAAAAAAGAAAGCAATATGTTGGTGTTATGTTTCTGAGAGTGTTATTCACAGCACCTCCATTTACTTTGTATTCAACTTCCCCCAAGAAAAACGACAGACTGCAATCTCCGAGAAACCCAGTCCAGCCAAGTTCTTCGCGAGAGAAACACAACGAATGTAAGGGTTATATAAAAGAGAGAGAAAGGAGAAATAAGTTAGTCTTCCTTCTTCTTCTATTCCGCAGTCAAGCGAAGCGAAGAGAAAGTAGAAAAACCTGGTTGCGGGAGAAACAAGAGTCGCACCGCAAGTTGCGGTCTGATGGCAAGGCCAGTCTTTTGTTATTTAACTTGGGAGGAGTTATCCCAGTTGAGCTAAGGCTTGCTGCAACACTCAGGGCCCTAGCAGGGGCCTTAAGCGGGAAGCTGGGGGTCAAGGGTGTTGGGATTGGGCGGTGAAGATATGCACTGCTGCGGATGGGGACGGACGGGGGCGGGTTGAGGATGGAGGATCGATTGTGGTGCCATGCACAGAGAGAATAGCGTTGTGAGAGGGGCACGATGGGTGGATATTGTCTGTAAAGTTGAGGAGGAGGAGGAGAAGTCCGGTTGTAAAGCCGGGTATTTGCTTTGTGTTGTTGTTGAAGATTGTGGAGATTGAAGTGAGGTTACATATGAGTGAGTGAGTGAGGGATGAGTGAGGCGGCTATGAGTAGCTGAAGAATAGAATATGAGATATGAGTATTTGTATCCGTTTGTAATACTCAGATACTCAAATATCTCCTCGTCTATTGTTATGATCTCAATATCGTTTGCTGTCTATCCAAATCGAATGATATTGACGATCTCTAGCGGTGCGTTGTTTTAGTCATTCGGCCGGTTTCTCTACACTACACCAAGCCATACTGTAACCGTCAGTTAGTCTATATCGTCTATTGATCACCAGTGAAGTGGATTGTGCAGTCGTACATAAAATAAAATAAAAAAGACTACTAAAAGAAATGTCACCTTACCCAACCCTTCTGCAACAGTGGAGCTTAGCTCTTCAATTTCTCTTGGTTGGTGGCGACGGTTGGTCGCGTTAAAGATTCGGCTGCGGGACCGGCAGGAGAAGAGAAAACAAGAAAGTTATGGGGCTGGCCTTTGCCTTGCAGGTGGGACACGAAAAAAATAGCGAAAATTAGGAGATGCAAAAAGATTGACAGAGGAGACGTCTTATGAGGATTTGGGGGAATGCATGGGAGGGAATCATATGACGTGGACGGCTTGGTTTGTAGGACAATTCAGCTTCCCATCAAATATTCACATGTCACTCATGTTCAGAAACATACAGCAGAACAAAAGAAAAAAGGCGAGACAATGGCTTGTATCACTGTTAAACCTACCAAGCTACAGTACCATCCCTGACAAAGTCCGAGTGCCTGGGGGTGGCTCGGCATGTGGATGCCTTTACGCCGTGTCTCTGTTGATTCATCCAGACTGCACTGCACTGCTGCACCGCATCAGCTCAGGAACACAGCAAAGTCTCGGCGGGTTACGGAAGAAATATACCGTAAGAAGTCTATCGATCTTGTCTGCAGGGTCCCTCGCTCACTATTTCTTCTGGTCAAGTAGTCTAGCAGGGTTGTCCCACGTCACGCAGCCGAACGACAGGGTTTGGTTGGTCTTGGCTTTTCGACGGCCCGCTCACGTTGACTGCGCCTTTTTTGTCCGTCGGTCCGTGTTCTAACGTTTAGATTGGATAATTCGTAGATTGAGATTGATGAGCGGTTATTGTGTAGTAGGGTGCACAAGTATCGGAGAGACCTTACAATAGCAGCTGAGTAGGAACTACAATATTAGATGAGAAACTGACAATGATCAAAGTCTTAATCTAAACATATCTACTCTACAGTATCCACGTGTCGAGTATCAAGTGGGACAAAATAACTGCACAAGCATCCATGCTTCTGCATACATCATCCAGACATGATATGCAAATCATTCTGGGTCATTTATTAACTGGAGTCCTTAACAACTCATACTATAATAGCTGACTTGTTGTCGCACTGATCATCTCCATCCCAAAGCATCTCTCATGACAGCGCGTTTCAGACGCCGTCATTCTCGTGACTTGGGCGCTTAAACACCTCACGCTTCAACCATCGCGGGGTTATCCTAGTTCTCTGAAACAGTGGCCGCCGGGTCTTCCCGTTTAAATGGTAAAGCAGTGTTTAACAGAGGAGGGGCATAGAAGAGGGGAGATCAGTTATCTTAGGGAATGCACAGATTGCTGCAATGGTAGGATAAATCGTGATCCATCCGGGTAAAGGACTCGTCATTTCTTGGAATGTCTTGGCGAGCGCTTGGAACCTTTTCTTAGATGGTGACAGAAAACCCCGGAAAAGAAGATGCACGGAATGGCTGACAACTCATCCTGTACCTGTGCCTGTGCCTGTACCTGAACAACATCAGCATTGAACAACACAATGCCTACCCAATGTCAGTCAGCATTCTGTAGCATGTGAAAGAAGAGAGCTGAGATAAACTGCCGAGGAATCTCATCAATCCCTTAAATTAGATCAGATTTGCTCTAACTTGGGCTGTTCATCTGATGAGATAGAAAGGACTACACCCTCTTGTGCATGACCATTCCTCATCGTGGTAGAGGTCTCGTGCACCTGAACAACTTTGGGGGTCTTGAGTCTTGGGGTGCCACGCCCAGGCACGAAGAGCGCAGCCACTAATTAATTCACTGTGCCTCTAAACTGTGCCTTAACATCTGCAAGGTTATCTCTCTCTCTCTCTCTCTCTCTCTCTCTCCCAGATTTACCAACCATTAACCAACGTTGAAGCCATTGACGAAGAGTTCAAGACACACCGACATCGGAACCAGTAGAGTCGTATTCATTGCGAAAAACTGTTTTTCACATGTTCTTCCAGATGTGACGCTGCTTATGCACTCTGACGATCAGTGGCTTGGTCATGAGGCCCGTTACGGATTGAGAGATCGGCATCTAATACTGAAAATGGTAGGTTGGCTAGTTGGGGGGGTTTTGATTGGGGATTTGGGTAGGTAGATGCATGAAGGAAGGAAGGAATGTTTGGAGAAAACTATTGGGATGATGCTGCGAAGGTGAGACATGAAGGCGCCTTGCATTTAAAGTGGTGAGTTGTCTACGTCGCGCATTGATAACGAGGCTTGAGTGTGTTCGAATGAGCGTCATGACTTTAAAAATGTCTTTGAAGGATTGAGAAGAGAGAAGAGAAGATGTTGAATGGCGTGGGGGTGTTATATAGATCCAGCATCGTGACTTTCGGTCTGTGAGATCTTCACTATGAGGGGACGATCATTGAGTTGTTGTTCCCACTCATAACGACGAATGCATGTCGCATCGCCCACAACTGATAGGCAGGTTGATGTCGCGGTCGCAATCCATTTCCTGGATTGGAATCATCCAATCCGTAAGCTGTAACCTTTTTGCAATAGGCTGAGAAGCCCCATGTTTACCAGAGCTCATCAAGGTCGTGACAATGGGTCAAATTTGGCACGACCAACTTTACAATACAACAAACTAGACATTAATGAATTATTCATGGATTGGGGACCGTAATTTAGTTATCTAATCGTAGAAGACGCGATATTATAATCTGTTCATCATCATTAAAGTCTTCAATCTTCAAACATTGTGCCTTGTTTAGGGTAGGCAATCTTAAAATAGCATCGTATTCAAGCTGAGATTAAGTTCAGACCAGCCAAACAACAACCAATTAAATAAACCCAGATAACCTGCCATCGAGTCTTTAGTGGCTGAGTTGATTTGAGCAAGATTCCGCTCCTCCACTGACCAATTGCGGTCCGATCCTTCCGGCTCACCCATCACGTAAGCTAATCTTCATTCCAACGCGAGGCTTCTCACTTCTTTTAAATCCTCTGTTTTGCTTTTGTTCCTTGTTTATGTACGTACGTCGTTATGGATCTGTTTAAGAGACATGGTGGTCACGGACACGGACATGAGGAGGAGAAGCATGGCCATGGACATAAGAGTGAGGATTCAGTGAGACAGCACTTCCTTGCCAGTCTTTACTGGTATGTCTTGGCGACAGTCTTGATAATTGGAACTATCTCGCGGTTGGTCTCGGTTTTTATCGCTAAACAGAGGTAAGTGGAATGGAATGTAACGTGTGAAAGAATAAGGCTGAGACATTGCAGGATAAAGAGAAGAGATCTGGGAGCCAGCTCAGATACGGCAATATTGACGGTTGAGAAATGGGTTGATGCGCCGAAGTCTCTAGCATCAAGAGTATTTCGACTTCCAGTGAGGTCAGCGACTCTCCCAATTCGCAAAACACTTATCGTGGTGGCATATACTGCCTTTGTGGCATTACTTGTAACCTACAAGTCCATCAAACACGACGCCAAGTTTCACGAGCGCATCGCTTTCCGCGCAGCATGGATCACAGCAACACAAACCTCCCTACCATTCCTGCTAGCCGTGCGCATCAATCCGATTGGTCTTCTGTTAGGAACTTCATACGAGAGGATCAACTGGTTTCACCGCTGGGCATCACGAGTCTTCTTCGCCAGCGCAACCATCCACGGCGGCTTCTTTGCATGGGAGTGGATAGCAGCTAATTTCTTCTGGACAGAAGTAAAGACTGTAACGATGGTCTTGCCAGGAATTGGAGCTTGGTTTGTACTAGCCTGGACTGTCGTGTCAACGATACCTTTCTTCCGACGCATCAAGTACGAGCTCTTTGTCGTACAGCACATCATTTCAGTCGTACTACTTTTGGTATTTCTGGTTCTGCACGTTCCAGACCATCACCTATTTAGTATCTGGTGCGCCGTGGGCGTTTTTGCATATGATGTTGTAACACGCTCGGCGAATCCGATCTGGCGGAATTTACGGCTGCGGGTTTCGGCGAATCCATCTGTGCGATATGCATACGACGCCAATGTTCAAGCAGTCGACGATGAGTTAACTGTAATGACAATTCGGAATGTTGGGTTTGGTTGGAGGCCTGGACAGCATGTTCTTATCTGGTCGCCGAGCTTTCGATGGGAGACACCACATCCGTTTACGATTGCTAATGTACCGGATCGTGACGCGAAGGCGAATGATGTTCAGCTTACGATCAAGACGAAGACGGGATTGACGAGGGATCTTAATGATTGGGCGAGAAGGACGGGGTTGAGAGGGGATGATGGGAGTGTTCGGGTGTTTGTGACGGGACCCTTTGGAGCGGTGCCGAATTGGAAGCAGTATGAGAACGTTGTTCTTGTTGCAGCTTCGACGGGAGGATCTTTCACAACACCCATACTCGAGGACTTGTTGACGAATCAATCGCCTGGGTGTGTTCGCAAGATCAACGCTCTGTTTATCGTTCGCCGCAAAGCACATGCCGAGCCATACCTTCAGCGGATATCACGAGTTCTTTCAAGAGCAAAAGAGATGGGAATCTCTGCAAACATCCAAGTCGCTGTTACCAAGGGCGCTGGGACAGTTTCCGACGCTGTTCTCAACGACGAAGCTAACGCGAGTCGCGAGAGATTAATCGAGGAGCCGGCAAGGGGAGCAAGCGTCGAATTGGAGCGATTTTCAATGGACTCTACCCGATCATCGGAGAGTGGTAGAGAGGAGCAGTTATTAAAGGAGGAGATGGATATGGGCTTTGACGGGACATACGCATCGGCTGTTGAACATACAGAGGGACGACCCGAGATTGCCACATTTATTAGAACTGCTGTTGGAAGCGTTCCAGGGAATGTCGCTTTTGCTGTTTGTGGTGGCGATGCGATTGAAAAGGTTGTAAAGACGAGTGTTGCGTCAATAAGAGCTGAACGCAGTAGGGATGGGGTTGTTGGGAGTGATATCTACTTACATGTTGAGCGGTCTGATATATAAGAGTATAGTTTAATTTTAATTTGTACATTCTAAACAACCACTTCTTGACAGTTGCATATAGTTCTTGTTGCCTAGGGAATATGGCACCCTGTCTTACAAAGCTTTAGATGTCGCGGTTGTCCTGACTCTGAAAGGCTGCCTGCGAGTCGACAAACTCTCAACGAGACTTCCTTTCCCACTCTGAATAGAGGTCTAGTGCACTGTATTAGTGAAGAGCTGTTGTTTGTTCACGATTAAGGCTATGTTCACAGCCAAATGATGGGCTCTGATACCAGAACAGTCCATTCCACTTTCACGGAGAGCCGTTAATCAGAACAATATGGTCTTCACCTTTCCCTCAATCACCGGTAGTCCTGTCAATAAAATGGGAGATATAAGTCCTTTGCTAGTACCGTACCAAGATGCAGGACTATCAACAAACAATTCACCAGATCAAACAAACAACACATTCACAACAACTTCCACTACTACATCAAAAATGCCTGCTCAACAACCCGAAGAGGATTTCTTCAAAAACTATCAGAATATATTCTATGCCAGAGTTGCAAATCTATCACGCGATCAATACGGTCGAGCCTACGACCCTGCCATTGGCCCGCGATCTCCTCCACGCCGCCGAACTTCCTCAAGGCCTTCAACCCCTCGCCAACGACCCAGCACTCCAGTCCCCAACAACAGCGATGGACCAGTAATCATTGATATCCCAGGTAATAGCGCTGTCAACGAAAATTGGGACGAGAATGTGCGCCGCCTCATGGGCCCCAACTTTCAGTATCGGTGGCGAAGCCTGGGCGACATGACCATGGGATGCAGCTTGGCTTGCGCAGAAAGGAGAAGATTTCTGGAACGACCTCATAACCGTGATGAGATTACCAAGGTTGCGAGATTGTTAGTCTGGGGTGTTCATGAGTGTGTCATTGAGGCACTAGTTGGTTTGCCAAACAGATTGCCGGTTGGTGAGGACGCAGTGTGGTTTAACCAGGTTATGGATGAGGAGTTGGGGTTTATTCCTCTGACTGATGAGCAAATTCGAGAGGCGCAAGCGTAAGGGTAGCTTATGAACCCATGGATTCTACTGAGTTGGGGGCATGGAACGAAGAAGTGAGATTGCATAGGCTAGAGATACATGGAGATCCCATAAAGCGAACAGTTGGAATAGCACTCTGATTCTATGGGTTCGAAGACATCTATAGAGGCAATAAAATGAAATACAAAGTTGAAGTTAAAGGGATGGGAGAGGATATGTTGGGGACAGTGAGGTCGCAAAAGGTTATAGATGCGATAGAACCCATAGACCATGGGGTAATAGGCGTTTATAGAGATAATAAAAGTGCGCTTCCTAACTTTAGGTAATAGACGGAGTAGCTTAGACAACATTTAGCTAAAGAAGTGTTGAATTGCTGAATTAGATAAAATTAAAACAACATGACCTAAGTTTTAGGATTAATCGGAATCCTAGCCAAAACCCGTCCTGTATCTCCCAACCCGCAACGTCGAGTCTCATCAATTGAAATACATCTTACCCTCCCCATCATACCCCTTAGACAAAGAATTCTCCCCAAAACATCCAATCCCATCACTAGACTCCGCCAACCTCATCATCTCATCCCGAAAACAAGCATCAAACCTCATCTTCTCCGAGGGTGAAGTTGGTTGAGAAGGGACACCGATAAAACAGCCCCAGAAAATAGGCGGCAACCCCCAAGCCTTTAGTCTTGCAAGTTGTTCAACCTCTAGCCTATAATAAGGCCTGTTGAGAAGGAGCATGTTGTCTGGGTGGAGTTGGGTTATCTCTTTTACTAGGGCGTACATGCTTGGCCAACGATTTTCCCAGTAGCGGCCGAAGACTCGTATCACGTTCTGTTTCCAGAGGGTGTTTGCTTGCCAGTTTGGCTTGAAGACACTGCGATCTGGTAACATAATGGTGTTGGATTGTGTGGGAGTGAAGGACTGTGTCGGGCTTGGAGGAGGAGGAGGAGGAGGGATTTGCCTAGTGTTCGATATAGACATGTTGGAGTTCCTGTTGTGAGGCATGGAGGGAGCCTGAAGAAGAGGAAAGGGGTTGTAATTAGATGGTTCTGGTGATAGGTATGCGATTCCCGGCATCGCTGTCAATGAGGTCTGCCACTTATTATTTGAATGAGTTGTTTGGTGGCCTTCTGACGAATTGCGAACGATACTCTGTGATGAAGCTGTATTGGATCTGTGTTGAGGGCGAGGACGCTGGCTGATATAGAAATTCCTCATGTCAATAGCAATTTCTCGTGCTGCATTGGGGACTTGGTTGTTGTCTTGAGACATAGCGCAAACAGCTTTTGATGATGATATGCCGGATCCGTTCTGAGACATCGGGTTATCACCAGAACAACCGAGCATCGGCGACTGAGAACCGAAGCGAGCTTTGTTTGAGTGGGGATGCGAAGCTCCTAAAGCAACCAGATCAAATTGTTCATCTTCTTAATGGTTGCTGCTTGGCGCTGCCGTGTCTCGAATTACTGGTGGTGCCTTTTGATGTAGAACAACCATCATGACATTGAGGACGATGTCTCAGTTCGAAGCCTGTATCGCTCTCTGCGCCGATCGGAGTATTACAGCTGGTGCAACCTCCCTCTGAAATATTGGAGAAATTTCCACCGTCGCCTGCTTGGTCATCTACCACTGGCGACGGCGCGGCTTCGGCGGGCGTGGAAGGGGAATCCATCTCACTTGATGAATTGGGGAACATCTGGGATACATTTTGACGATTTTGGTCTCGTCTGATTGATCGGTCACATTTGATCGACCTTTGTCGCCTTGAACGACCTACCTGGTTGGCTGGCGAGCTCGCAGTTTGGCTTATAAACGGCGTCTTTCGGGAGGAGGTCTCGTCGCTATCGAGGCGAAGCAGCAATCTGTATAGCGTTTCCAACAAGATAGATCAGTAGTTACGATGGGTCTATTGTGGGGAGTTGTGCTGGTAGTCATTGTTAGTTACTGAAGAAATGTTGGGGTAGTGAGGTTGTCGAGTTTTTGAGTTCGTACCGTGATTTGAAACCACTGCTATAATTTCTTGATCTGGCTTTACGGGGGTCCTGCGTCGCTTTATATAGATGGACAATGTGGCCTGAAGAGAACAAACTTTGTATGCTGTCAAACACTCATTATAATCTTCAAAGTTTGGCGATGAGTCAATGAGACTGGTTGTCTGATGTAACTTGTCAAATAGACAACATCACAATCACCGACTGGACAAACTATTTCTTAAAAGCTTCCATGAACGCTGTATTGGCTATTCTGCTTTGTAACATGCCTCACTCTACTCTCCTTCAAATAATTCCACCTCTAGGATAATTTACCCAAGACTCTAACTCCTCAGCCTTGCCGTTGGAATCAGGACGGGGAGTGCGGCTTGAAGACTCACCAGCCCTGTTCTCGGCCCTCGAAGTAGAAGGAGAGGGGGGCAGACTATTCGGTATATCTTCTTTGTCGGAGCTAGAAGACTCACCCTCACCCTGATCTTCTTTATCAGCCTTCTGTTTGCCCTTGGACACAGGACGGGAGCCCACAATCTTCTCGGAGTCTTGGTTTTCAGCTCTCTGCTTCCCTTGGAAACAGGAATAGGAGGAGGGCCCATATTTCCGACGGGCTCTTCGTCATCAGGACCGGAGAGCTCACGAGGCTCAGGCCCTTCGGGATCGGTCCTCTGATCAACCTCAATCGAGTCCTTGGTCCTCTCACCGACCTCAATCGAATCGTTGGTCCCGTTCGCTGCCTTCTCCAACTGATCAAGGATCCGGTCTTCATCAGCCATGAATCTGTATAAGGTCTCCGTGCTAGGCCGTTTCCTGGGATCCGGCATCCCAACAATCTCCTCAATAACAAAGTCTTCCACATCCCAAGCCTTCAACCTAGCCGCTTTCTCCATTTCATTTCTCGTCCACTTTCTGCCCAGGTTATTCTGCCCACCCGGTCTCTTGCGGAGCATTCTCTCACAGTTATTCACCATCGTGAGCAGATCGGGCCACTTTTTGGCATCTTCCCTCAGGACACGAGCTGCATTTTGGTCCTAGTTTTTGCTGACGGCATGGTTCCCTTTTACTAAGGTGCGGTTGACTCTGATCTGGGTTTGTCTTTTGCGGAGGTTGTATGGTTCGACGTGGTCGATGGGTCGAGGGGGAGGTCTGTGGTGTATGTTTGCGAGCTTTTGGGCTTTGACATAAAGAGCGTTTGTGGTGCGAGCAGGAGCGTGTTCGCTGAGAATATAGTTCGTGGATTCCATCTTTTTGCGCATGATGATGATGATGAGGATGATAAGTTGTTGTTGATGATCTTTGAGAGGTGACATGAAAGAAGGTCTTACCATTCTGACTCCTTCTCACTGGCGTTAGCCTAACCAGTGGGTTAGGCTCTGAGATTCCAGGTAAACTCATCCCAATCTTTATGGCAACTTTAGGTACCTACCTTAATGCCGCTTTTTCTTCAACTCACCTGACTTGGTAAGAAGGGACAGAGAGGCTGCCATCTTATTACTGTCATCAATTGACGGCAACAATGCCCTTGACCTAATTCCAGCAATGTTCCTACACCAGAAGCTCTGCACAATATGATAGGGGATATCGTTTTGGACTAGTTGCACATGATTTACTTTGATATGAGTCTTGATCTGTCAGGTGAGCGGAAGCTCAACCGAACCTCCGAAAGCCATTCTCAGCAGACTTACTATCAGACGCAAATATATCTCTTTAATTGCGGCCATTAAGAACTACCTAAATCTTACCTCAACTTAGGTATATATAATTTTCTTCCTTCATAGATATTATTTCTACAAGCCCTACACACCTCCTGTGTCTGATGTCTTATATCCCCCGAGGGTAGTATAAGTTAGCTATCACGACATCGGGTTTTATTTTTGGATCCGACTTGGAGAATTAGCGTTCAAAAATGATGTCACAATTTAAAAGCTCAAAAAATGGTCAATATTTCAATGTTCAATTGCCGGGGAATAATCATCCAAAACATCTATGTGGCCAACAAATAAATGTCCCAAAAAAAAGCTACGCGAAATTTCATTCATAAGAGTACAACCGCTCTTTCTTCTCCCCCTTCTCTTTCATTATATAAAGTATCCTCTTTACCAAGGCTTAACCTTGAGCATGCTTCCCTCCTCAGCAAGAGCCTTGTGAAGATCGAATGCATTGAAGAGGAGGTGAGGCTCATGTCCCATGCCCTTCTTCAGACCCTCAGACTCGGCCTTCTCGTAGTAGTGAGTCAGGATAGGCTGGTACTTGGGGTGCGCACACTTGTTGATGATAACGCGGGCGCGCTCGCGGGGTGAAAGACCGCGAACATCGGCGAGACCTTGCTCGGTCACGATGACGTCCAGATCGTGTTCGGTCTGGTCGATGTGAGTGCACATGGGGACAATGCAGGAAACACCGTGAGGATCTGTCTTGGAGGGTCGGCTGGATGGTGTGTGCATGATGGAGTACTTGGAGTTACGGAGGAAATCAGCTGATCCTCCGAGACCGTTGAGCATACGGGTTCCGCTGACACAGGTGGAGTTGGCGTGGGCATAGATGTCGACCTCGACGGGGGTGTTCATGCCAATGACACCGAGACGCTTGATGATCTCGGGAGCGTTGGAAACAGCCTGGCTTCGAAGGAGAACCTTATCGGCGTAGGCATCCCAGTTATCGTAGAAGCGCTTGAATCCATCGGGAGAGAAGCGGATAGAAGTAGCGGTAGCGTAGTCGAGCTTTCCAGAGTCGAAAAGGTCAAGGAAAGTATCCTGGATAACCTCGGTCCAGACCTTGAGGTTCTTGAACTTGGACTCGTTGAGACCACCGACAATAGCGTTGGCGACGTTACCGATACCGGATTGCAGAGGCAAGAGGTTGGCGGGCATACGGCCCTGAGCAACCTCGTGCTCGAAGAACTCAATCAGGTGGCCGGCGATCTGGCGAGAGGTCTCATCGGCGTCGGCGTTGGGACCGGTGGCATCCCAGTAGTCGGACTCGACGATGGCGACGACCTTGGAGGGGTCGACCTTGACTGAGGGGGAACCGATTCGGTCCTCAACAGCGGTAATGTTGTAGGGAGTGCGGTGGGGAGGAACGTCGGTGAAGGTAATATCGTGGAGACCCTTGAAAGAGGGGATAGCAGTGTTGACCTCGATGATGATCTATAGCGGGTTACATTGTTAGCTTAGCTCTTAGGTGGTCTCGGGGGAAAGGGCTTGGCGGTGACGTACCTTGTCAGCCATCTGGATCAACTCGGGTGTAGCACCAACAGAGGCACCGGGAACAAAGCTGCCATCCTCGAGAATGTCTGTAGCCTCAACGACAGTGACATCAAGGTTGCTGTTTGATCGATCCTTGGTGTAGAAGCCCTATTGTCAAAAGTCAGCTAACTGATGATCCCATGATCGGAGCCGCAAAAAAGCTCGGTGGGAGATTAAAGCGAAGCCGAGCGTAGTGGGGCCGCCGCAATTGAATCAACTGAAGTGAAGCTAAACAAAATTCTTTTGCTGTAGAGGTACGTACGTAAACGAGATCAGAAGGGAACATGGACAAATGCTTGTCGAAAAAGTTGATGCGACCAGAGTTAATTCCCTTTGCGATATCCTTTCCGACTTGGTGAGGGCTTCGTCGGTTGATCATATCGAGAGCAGCCCATCGGTTCTCCGTCTCGGAACCGGCCGAGGCACCAACGAACAAAGAGTACTTCATCTTGCTCTGGAGATTGTTCTGCTCGACATAATCGGCCATAGCAGTAGGAACCTTCCTGTAAAGTCAATTGTATCAGCGCATTGTTCTGTTTGTTTTGCGCCAAGCTGCAAAAGCAAGCTCGGGTAATGAGGTCCATCATGCATCATATTAGCCAGTGGGGGGTGGAACACCCAAGCCAAGTGAGGATTTACCCAACACTCTGGCTTTTGCGTCACTTCAATTGAAGCGCAATAGAGACTTACTTTGGGTATCCCACAGCAGTAAAGCCAGACCATCCGATATAAGAACCATTGGGAAAGTGGTGCATCAAATCCTCAGGTCGCGCAAGCTTCTTGAGCATAGCAGGATTACGAACGCGCGCCTTGAGGGCGGCAGAAGCAACAGGAGAAGCCATGATGGAAAGGAAATGACCACAAGACCAACAAAAAAAAAGAGAGGGGAGATTTTGTTAGACACAGGAACAAAAAAAAAGGAGGAGGAAGAGGATAAATAAAGGTGGAAGTGGAAGAAGAGGAAGAAGAGCTCCAGTCTCCAGTCTTGGGTTAGTGGAGGTGACGAGAGGTGGATCACCGAACCCACCGAGTTTACAGAGCGGGGATCCCTGAATCTTAATGGTTGGCACCGGTTACAGTGGACTTGGAACGTCTTACTCCAAATTTCATAAAATGGGTCGATCTAGGTACCATTCTGCTTCACGACTCAGCAAACTGGTACAAATATGGGGAGAAGGAGAAGGGGGAACTATGTCAGCCAAACACCGGCTTTACAATTCCGTTTTTATTTTATTTTATGTGTAGTAATAGTGTAACAGGAGAGACTATAGGTGACTGGCTGATCCATCCAAGATCTACCGACTTTGCCGAGACGAGAGAATGCATCGGTCATGACACTTAATCCGGAGAAAGGGTGTCGAGCATTAAATGGTCTGATGTTTTACATCCTTGACCCAGGTAACAAGTTAACTTTTTCTAGTCTCGTGTTCTTTAATGTAACTGCTCATGAACTCATGATGTAAACTCCATTATGTAAAATACTTGTCCGGTTCTATAGAGAGAAACAGTATTTACTATCTACTAGTGATGCCCCATCTCCGTGATTGAACCTCCGAGTCGGTCGGCAAAGTGGACCCCATCTTCCGTCCGGCCGAGAAGAGCACAGGCCATCATCGGCATCACTCGGTTATAAAGCTGTCCAAAGGGATGCAAGTTTCAAAGCCACCATCGGTATTCCAGAATCCAGGCCAATACACTGAAGCGCTAATTTTTCATCCCGGGGTTTAGCGTCTCGGTGCCGTTGTATTTACCCCGGAAAATTGAGTCGGCAATGCTTCCAGAATCACCGCCCTGTTAATCATCTTGAGTTTAGGTTGGGACAAGGATTGGGAGGAAAGATCTGGGGTAAAGTTATGGTGAATAATCAGTGGTTGCCATACAGTGACCTCTTTTGCTGCAGATTTCTCATCATCTTTGGCTGAACTATCTTGAAATGCTTTGCTGGTGTTACAAAATTGTTTGTGGACGTGCTCATGTAGGCTTGAGTAGCTATGACGTATATCAAGGTTCAATGAAATACTTTTGAAGCTATTCGGAAACTTTAAACTTTGGAAAGACACTGTGTTGCCTGCCATCTTCAGCCTTACGTTACATCTTTCTTTTCATTCTGATTGGATCTCCGGGATATCGCTAAATACATATCCTCTGTTGGAGTTATACCTGGTTTGGTATCTCTATTACAGTTGTTTGGGTATCACTGGAAAGACATTCGATGCCCCGGTGGCACTGCTGACAACGCCGGAGATGACGCAGTAGCGACATGTGCTTTGGCCAGTGCTATACTCATTCCGACAAACCAGGAGAAACTGAAATTTCGACAAGAATGTGGCAGGATTACTCGTATATTTACTAAGAAGAGAGGTTACCAGCAACCCCCTGTCCGAGCTCCATTCGCTATGTCCAGCAATTCAAAGCAAGAGAATAAATATGAAACAAAAAATTTGAAGGAAAAGAAACAGGAGAGAAGAAGACGGAAGAGGGAAGAGCGGGTTAAAAGTGACATTGAGAATCAGGACCCAGGTACTGATATTGATGGTTTACTATAGTGATAGGGTTTGATGCAAAAGATACCCGAAACCGCCCACGAATCTGAGGTGGTTTCAAATTATTCAGACGGATAATTAGAATATGTGTTGAGGCATCGCAAAAGCTTGATCAAAGTTCTTCAGTCATCTTATCCCGGAACAGCCAAACCATGGGTTATTGTGAAGTTGCCAATACACCAAGACGCAAGGCTGTAGACCCCATCTCGGTATTCATAACAGCTATGAGTATATTCTTAGAAGCCTGTAATTGCCCACTGTCAGTTGCCACCACGCTGGTCGGAATATGCTTCGATAGTATCTGCAACTCTGGATCAAGAACTAGTCCTCAGTCAAATGAGGCTGGCTAAGTCCCCCAAAAAGGATAAAACTATCAATATAAAACCCAATAACCGTAACTGCGGCTAGCTGATTCCTTATAATGGCAGCCAATAGTGTCATGTAAGCTGCAGGGAGCCCGCAGCTCAGCTAGCCATTATGAGAACTCTAAGCTATAACTGAAGCTGAAGATGATATTACTCGAATAACAATTTAAATAATCTTCCAGTGACATTGAAATCGTAGGATTCTACCTAAATCCTCACGTCAGATCTGATATGTGATAGTGTGAGGTACGGTTGTGTTGTCAGATGCTGGATTACATCTCATGGATATATAGAGGGGAACATGACCCAGACTCCCTTTAGCCCCCCTATATAATATAGTTCTTCCAGGTAACTATGTACTTTACCTGTTGCCATGCATTCACTGCCAATCGAAATAATACAATTAATTGTAGAGGTATTTGACTTTACCCTGGCCTATCATACGAAATGGATACTGATATCTGATTGAGTATAGAAACTCGGAACACATGACTTGATTCAAGTGCATAAGACCTGCCGTCAGCTACATCATTACTGCGGTCCGAATATTCTCAAGTCAGCTATTAGAGAAATGATAACGCAAGGGCTCAATAATGATAGATGTCTTTATCTTCACCACGTTGTCAAATCATGTTCACATTCGGTACTCAGAACATTGTTAGAGTTCAAAGCTCCTTTATCATTGAAGGACAGACAAGGAGAAACTACATTGCATTGGGCAGCTCGTAGAGGATGTGCAATCTGTGTCAGTAGCCTGCTTGATGCTGGCGCTGCCTTTTCAGTTTCTAGTGGCACTGACTGGACGCCTTTAATGTTAGCAGTTAGATTCAACCACGTGGAGGTGGTAAGAATGCTTCTGGCTGCTGGGGCTGATGTCAAACATAGAGGCTTTCATGGATGGACTGCTTTGCATCTTGCTTATAGGTTCAAGCTTGGGCCGTTGCAGGATGTACTTATCAGCACAGGTGGCGATGAGAAGATACTGGATAATGATGGACAGCCACCGAATAAAGCTATTTTGAGACAAAAGGCTTGGGGGGTTGTATAAATTGTAATTATGTTAATAGTTAGCCATGGAATCTATTAAAAAAAGGGGCTATATATCCCAAATCTTCTACAGGCTCCGAGTCAGCTGAATAGTGAAATGTGTTATGGAGAGATTCACCTTCGTATTTACTGTAGGCTTGATATTACAGGACCGTTTCCTCTTTTCTCTTGTATATCATGGACCTACAGGCGATAGCCTCCCCAAAGCTCAGTGGGGATGTACCAGAAGTGTCTCACATCTGCCAACTGCAGCAGAGCCACATCATATCATGTTCAGTACCCAGCCCCCAAGACGTGGTTACACAAGCCAGGTTTGGGTAGCACACAAGAAATTACAATTGGTCGCTGAGCCGGTTGAAAAATTGCACAGCCCTAAGAAATTACAGCGAAAAGAAGCACACAGCCCCTTTGCTACAGTTCTGATAGGACAGATTGCAGATATCAGGCCGTACAAAAGCCCCCTCTGTGTTTTCTGCACCGCCTTTCCGAGCCTGAAATCAGCTTTGAATCCAGCTATATAACAATCTCTCCCCTTTCAAATTGAAACCTATACATTCTGATGGCATCTTGTCGCTTGGCCTCGAGCACATCGCGGCTCGATCTGGATCGGGGGACCTTTGCTGGCCCAGACAACAGGCGTGGTCACACAAAGACCTAGAGCTTACAATACCTGAACTCTAAGTTCATCCCCTTGCTTTTTCCTTGCTAACAATCTTCCACCCCGCTCCGCTCCCCAAACCGCTTGTACCTTCGCATTGAGGAGGGAGCCCACGCCGAGTTCCACCCCTGTTCCCGACTATGCCGAAGGTTTGGACTTGAGCCTCAACGATCGCCGAGTACACCTACCAATATCACATTTCGTTTCGAACCTCCGAGCCCAAGAAGCCACGTCATGACCTTGGGCCAATAATACCCGGAGCATCACCAAAGGCGTGAGGCGACCGCATTGTCCCTATAGCAATTCCCTGCAGTCTGTCCGACGGAAACCGCACCGTCAAATGACAGAATAGACGCAATGTCCTGAATCGCAGTCTACCACACCTTGGGCAAACATCTATCCTGCAGATGCAGGACCTGTTCCCTTTGCCAAGGCGTGCGATACCTATCGTCGAATCCTAGTGGCATTACCTAGTCCAATAGTGAATTTCAGGACCAGATATCCTGCAGCCGCCTTATTCTAGGGAATCTTGCGGTCAGACGACGAGACGATGATGTTGGGAAAACGTTGAGGGAACTTGCCTGTCTGTATGGGTGTCAGTACCTAAGAGCGGCACGTTGGCCCTTTACACCAGGTTGGCAAAAGGGAAGCCGGTCAATCCTTCTGGTTATCCTTATCAGCCGGGAAGCTGGTAAATATTCCAAGATCTGTTCGTCGGCGCGCTGATTGATTTTGAACTCTGTCATATCTGTCTTCCCACTGGCATTGCTTTCAACCATCATTCAGTCAAACACCAAGCCATGACTGCTTCATCCAATTCTTACTACGGCGCCCAAATGGGCGAGGCGACTAGCACCGACATTGGGGCCAGGCTGCCTTTACAAACATCATACCAGCAATGGCCTGAAGCAAATGCCACCCAGTACCAAGCTCAACCGGCTTGCAGGTAACTGTCACTTAACGACTACCATTCTCGCCAATGGATGCTGACAAGTACAGAATCGAGAGTCTCTCTTCGTCAATAGATAGTTTCGCGAAAGCAAGAGTCCTTGCCGTCATGGCGATGGACATCTTTGTCTTCGACACTCCCCTCGATGCCCGGCACAACGTATGGATCTGTCCATTCGGCAACTGCAAAAAGGTCTTTCCAGATGCCAAGAAAATGATGCAGCATGCTTTGGACTGTAGCCATGCTTCTGCCCATGGTGCCCATTGCAACTGTTGCTGTACTTACTACAACTTCCCCGATCGTGGCCAGGCCTATCAGACCAGTGGTGTTGATGTTTCGCCCAGAGTCTCTCCAATGAAGACATTGAGACGCAAGACGGCTGGTTTCATCGCACGTTGTCGCTCGCCAGCGTCTTCGTCGCCTCCCAGCCCGGTCTCTAGTGCAGCCTCGACTTTCAGTTACAACAATGCTATTTCTAGCATGATCCCACCTCGCAAGCAGTCTATGGCCTCCATTGACCATCTACCCGATGCCCTATCTGAGAGGATAGAGATGTCTGACGAACCTCTCATCGAGCTCCCTGACCCTTCCTGGCCACCGGAGCTGCCTGTTCCCATCGATACCACGAACTGTGGAGTAATTCAATCATCGCAGTTCGCTGCACCTCGCGTGTGGTATATGGACAGCCTTACTTCAGATTCTATGGGATCTGAAGATCCGGATAGGACTATTTCCTGTGGGATCAATTCTATCTTCACCCCTAGAATGCAGCCTCAGCAACCGCTCTTGGTCGGCTTGACCGAGACTGCCTCCCAGCGTTTCCTTGGAGACCAAATGGCGACATCCTGGGAAAGCGGCAACGAAGCATCGATCTTCCCTGATCCTTTAAGTTTTGGCACCGACAACGGTATCAGGGAAACAAGCCCTTCTACCGCTTGGCAAAATGCTGCCATTCCACATCATCAAATCTCTAGAAACACTTCTTTCACTTCCGAATACACACCATCCGGCCTTTATCAAGATGTTAGCACTTACGATTCTCCTCAGACGGTAACCGCCAATAGCAGGTATGGCATTCCTGTCAATTCTCCGACATACTCAACCACAACGTCGCCAGGCTCATCACCTAGCGGACTTCAGGATTTACAATGCCCGTTGTGTGGCCGTCGTCCAAACGGTGCCATTGAGAATCGGAAGGCAAACTTAAAGAAGCATATAAAACATGTCCATGGCGAAAAGAAGGCCTTTTTTTGTCTGGAACGTTGTAATAAAGTTTACAATCGGAAGGACAATCTTCGGGAGCATCAGAAACTTTGCGATATTTACAAGAATATAAAGAGGCAGGAGAGCCAACAAGTGTATTGCTTTGTGTAGGAGCTTTAGTTTAAATTACTGGCACCTTATCCCTAATGACTCATGGTTACAAGTTGATTCGAGAGTGATGAATATGCTACACATAAAACTAGAAACAAGACAAGGAACTCTAAATCCTCAAGTATGGCGTAAAGCCTCACTAGCCCTTCTTTTTTTAAACAAAAGGAAACGACTGGTAAGTTTGTAGTATGCATAAGTTAAGCTTTACTACTTTGTCTAGATAGGTTATGGGAGAGCCTCTCCAATATTAAGCTCTGGATGACAGGTCAGACACAAAGAATGGCACAGGGAGACCAGAGAGCCAGAGATTTTGGGAAAAGCTGAATGTGGGGAGGACAAAAAACCCCGTCATATGCGGCTGAACGAGTAACTGGAGCCTCAAGAAAGACCCTCCAGTCTTTCATGCAAGTTACCCCTCATTCTGCGTAACACAGACTTACTAGCTTGTCCCTGTTAGGTGACCGACTACTGTGTTAGGTACAGAGTATTGTATCGGCCAGATCGCCGACGTAGGTCACTAAAAATAGGACTGACACTTCCCTACCAAGGGGTGTAGATAGTCATATTATATGACTAAGTCCCTATCGTAAATGTGACCGCGACCTGCATGAAGGTATTCCAGGATTCTGGTTTCGAAGGGAAGAGTGAAAGCGAACGGTTAAGGTGACTGGAAATTAACAACGGGACAACATAGGTGGTCATAGTTAAGATCTCTACTTGGTTAAACAAAAGGCCAACATGGAATGAACTATTTAATGAGAGAAATTTCCTGTACTGCAAAATACATGTCACCAAAGAACACTCTGTTGTTACAAACCAAAGCTATATTTCTCTTATCGATATATTCATCATGACTCTGTATTTGTGAGTCCATGACCTCCTAAGTGTTTAGGCTAATCTGACATGAGTGATATAGTTTAAAAGAGAGAAAGGCCCAGACAAACTCAGCATCTATTACGCCTCTTACTGCTCAGGCCGTCAAGGAAGTGCCCTGTAAATCGATGATGAGCAATTATTCTCAGCACGAGCAGAACTATGAGAAGGTTCCGCTTGGTCTACCGACAATGCGTACAGATATGAAAGAACATTGCGATCAGTGGCAAAAAGACTTTGATTCTAAGAAATAAATCTATGAGGTATACGTTATAGGCGGCAGGTTATTTCTTTCTCCTTCTATGTCTTGTTCTTTTAATGTAAGGCAATGGCTATATTGCTGTTTTGGTTTAATATGGGGTTATTCTGGATATTTACTGGGTCGTCCACAGCTATCGGATAGTAACCATATCCGTACATGGTAGCAGCAGAGGTGCTTCGCCTCTAGATATCCTCCAAGAATTCGTGGAGTCAATCAACTCTTGACAGTCAGCTATTACCCAACCCCATTTTTTGAAGAATCTCGGTGTTATCTCCCAACTGTCTATCAGATAAGGTTCTCCCCATAGAACAAGACCAGTGCCCGCCGTACTATCCGCATCATCGCCATCCGGGACAGGAAGAGATGGCTCTAATGTCAAGAATATGTTCAAATTCATCAAATTCCCAACCAAATCTCTCACGAAATCCGCATGACTGAACATGAATTCTTGACTGATCAGATTTTCTCTCATGGTCGGACAAGGAAGATAGTCAATCCATGAGAAGTGATTGATATTCATCTGAACAGCCGTTGGTGCGAGCGAGCCGGAGTACGATGATTCTTTGGGCAAGATTGAAGAATGTCGAAAAAACGGTTGCTCAAATATCAAGTTTTCGATCGCTGGACCAGGTGCGTAGTATGGGATCATCAAGTTGTCTACGAGGACCTTATTCTGGAGGAGGCCTCGAAAGACGTTGTATTTGACTAGGTGGATTAAGTGGTCAGTGGATAAAGGGAACCATAACTCTGGAGACGTTTGGCTCTGTTCCTTTGATTTTGAAGGTTCCATGACTGTCATATCGAGAGTTGAGGGAGACGTTCCGCCTGCACCAGAAAGACTTTGAGGGGGGCCCGAACCAGGTTGCCCATGCTCATCCAGCCGCCAGCAGTTCACTTGATATTGAGCGTGGACATCGCTTTTTCTCGACTTATTTACCTCTCCTTTACGCAGCCCTATCATCAATTAGAATCACGTTCGAATGACTCACTAGGCCGATACCAGGGTAGAATACTTGCATACTTGAAGACCTTTTGTATAGCCTATTCTGTATCCTTTTTCGGAGTCGTGCCTCAGTGTCAGACGGGCTGATATGCGCTGATATGGCGCTAGCCACATCGGATCTCGCGGGTTCTGATTGCATTGAATAAATACGTGATTCTAATATCCGTCTTGATCGACCTAAAGTTGGATATGTTGAGAGATAGAAGAGACGAAATTGTCAGAGAAAGAAAGATGTCAAGGGATTTGTCAGTTTCCTGGGTTGTGAAGCCTTCGGACTAGGCCAGATATGGTAAAAATGTCAAACTCGCTTCCACGCGATCCGAACTAAACTCAGATTGGCGAAAATGTCAGGTCTCCTCCAGTACCCTGAGATCTCAGAATCAAGGCCTTGATTGTTGTATAAAAGACAGAATGAATTCCACTAATTGTTCTCTTCTTTTTAAGACTTTCTAAAAGTACTCTGTTTCTGGTTGCAGTTGCTTGGCCCTATCGGTTAACATGTCTTCTATCATTGGCTTTATTAGTCGTAATCGACAAGCTTCCTCTCCTCCAGAAGTGCCTAAAAATGCAAATGCACTGAAATTCGGTATCCTTGGTGCCGCCAAAATAGCGTATGTACTCTACTAGGGGGAGAAAAGCCTTACTTATAGTCTGATAGTCCAGATGCTCTGATCAACCCTGCCAAGTCCCATCCGGATGTCATTATCCAAGCTGTTGCAGCTCGTGACAAAGAAAAGGCCAAGGAATATGCTAAAAAGCATAAGATTCCGCAAGCAATAGAAGGCTATGAAGGTACGAGCATGTTTTACTTTTTTATAGTCTATACCAAGGGATAACTCGTTGACTTTGCCTGCCCAGCCCTCCTTGATGACCCATCCATCGATGCTGTCTACATCCCACTTCCAGTTGGTTTACATTATGAATGGGCCACAAAAGCACTGGCCAAAGGAAAACATGTCATTTTAGAGAAGCCTGCCACGGTCAATGCGACTGAAGGTGAGATGTTATTTCGATCTCCATTGCTACAACAACCCAACGCTCCGATCCTACTTGAGGCGATGCACTTTCGCTTTCAGCCCTCATGGCAATATTTCCTTAACCTCACCGATCATCAGAACATACGAACCGTGAATGCTATTGCGGAGTTGCCTTCATACATAATCCCCAAGGGAGGGATTCGCTTCGATTATAACTTGGGCGGTGGAAATATCCTTGATCTTGGCACATATCCTCTCAATGCTCTACGCCAGATCATGGGCGCTGAGCCTGAAGAATGCATTATGTGCAATACGAGAACTCCACCGCCCCCTCATGAGTTATGTGATGAGTTTGCTGAAGCAAGCTTTCGATTCCCAGGTGATAGGGTCGGATACGCTGTGATGAACATGCGTGCTTCTGTCACCACCTTTCCTACCTTCAACATAGCTGTATGTCACAAAGAAGTCAAGATTGAAGATCCAAGCCTTCCTCAGGGGCAGACCAAGTGGCTTATTCGAGAGTTACACATCAGCAACTTTCTAGCGTCCTCGTTCTGGCATCGCATTGGCATTGTGGATGAATACATTATCCGAGGCAAAGCAAACAAGGTTCTTAAAAGGTGGACAACTAAAGAGTCTAAGAAGATCTATACATTCAGGGATGCCGGTATTGATCAGCCGGGTGAGCCATTCTGGACATCATATCGTCATCAGCTGGAGCAATTTGTCAACCGTGTTCGCGGCAACAAGGGTTCTGGACTTTGGATTGACTATGAGGATAGCCTTGCCCAAGCGAAGATGATCGACATGGCATATGAGAAATCAGGTCTGCCTTTACGCCCTACGAGCAAATTTAGAATGGATACTATGACCCAGTAGCCTGTTTACTAGGGAAATCTGATGACCAGGGTTATGGTATCCATAACTGAACACCAAGGGTCACGAGCTCAAGGACACACACTCCATGATTATATATATCTACACTGATATGACATGATCTAATCAACCCTCGTTTTGATTTCTGGAAATTGGTAGAGGAGGACATGGGTGATAACAGTGGATGAGATCTCATCCACTCAGAGCATGAATGAAACCTGGTATGAAAAATTAACACTGTTCATGACCTTCAAAAATACTTAAATCCCAAAATAGCACAGAAAACTTCCGTTTTTTTTAATAAAAAAAATTGGAGAACAGCGTGACTTTGGAATGTGAAAATAGACTTGTAGATAAGCTATTGATGTGAGTCCAGGAATGTCACGGCTAACACCGCCAATTGGCTACACTATTTTTGAGTTGACTTGTCTAACTAATTCGTGGCGATATGTTCCGGGGGTTCCGGACATAGCTAGCTGACAGATGTCTTTCGATCAGGCCACTGACAGGTCAACAGCTGAAGTCTGTCTCAGCCTTATCCCATCAACGTAGGGGGAGTTAGGCAAGGAGAGAATGGTGGCACAAAGCTTTTCACCTTCATTTTCTTCTGTTCTTTCCAATTATCTCTGCCAATAATGATTAAATAAATGCCATGAACAGGAAACATGCCTTGATGATAATTGTTATGGTGTTTTCCAGCCATGGACAGACGTAACATGGAATCATCAAGCAAACCACTGCAACGTCACAGGGTAACTGTAAATCTGGGGCGCGGGTAAGCCCGAGACCCCTGGACCCCTGTAGAGCACGGTGCCGATATTCCGACATAAACGAGGGTGATTTTCCAGCCGTGGCGTCATTAAATGATTCCTCACGTATCAGAAATAGGCATCTCAACAGAGCAGGTTTTGAGCAATTTTACGCATTGGGAAAAGCTTTTTCAATAACCTACGGTCTGTGGAATGATCGGTGAACATTTAACAGCAAAAAGTCCGTATTACAACATCGTGCCTCTTCTAGATCTACCTGCAAGGAGACTAGGGTCTTAGTCTTGGCCAAAAATAGCTGACCTTCTGACTGGTCGTGCATCAAAAATACGAGAATTTTCTAACTGAATATGGACGAGTCAGCATATCCCCCTGGTGCTTAATCCACGTGAAAGGTTGAGCTGGTTTATTAGCGGCATTGTTTAGTGGTGTTGGTCGGTCGAAACGGCACCATGGCTTGGATGGGCCCTTCGAGATTCTGGTCTTTGATCTATCATGCCATGCGGCTAACGATCTTCAGCCTCGTATCTTTTGCTACGTAGCAAAACATCGTATACGTCTGTCTGTCTCATGATTTATCTCATGCGTTTCAAAGAAAAGAAAAGTACTTAAAGGACGTTGATATCCAGTTCCAAATGTTCATCATCAGCTTCAACTCAATCAATTCTCACTCGCTTCAAATACACTCGCTAAACAACAATCAAGTTTATCTTAATAGTAAGCGTCTTCCATATAGTCTACCATCCATTGTCACTAACACTCCAAAGAACAACCTCAACCATCAACATGCAGTTCTCTCTCGCCATCCTCGCTGCCGCCCTCTCGGCCACCAGCGTCGCTGCTGCTCCCGCCCCCGAGGCCGTCAACATGATGGCTGCCACTCCCCAGTGGACTATCGAGGGCATGCAGCGAACCTGCAACAAGCAGGACACTTCCTGCACCTGGAACTTCGTCATCGACACCCACAAGAACCCCAACGCTCGCACTCCTTGCAAGTTTGTCGTTAACGGCAGCAAGGCTTCCCAGCGCAACGGAGGCCCCGTCAAGTGCGGTTCCAACACTGTCACCAGCGGATGGAGTGGCCAGTTCGGTCCTGGAAACGGCTTCACTACTTTCTCTGTTGTTTCCTCTGACCGAAAGATCATCTGGCCTGCTTATACCGACAAGCAGGTTCAGAGTGGAAAGGTTGTTAAGCCTGACCAGTCTTATACCCCTGCCAACCTTCCCAACTAAGCTTATGCGGGAACCGGAACTGGCATCCTTGAGGCTATGATATAGGGAAACGGATTGGATGTGAAGGTCCAGATATGATCGTTTGAGCGTTCTGAATGTCTCTTGGCTTTATAATGTCTATAATTATATGATATATGCAGCGTCAAAGATAAATAGAAATATGAGTTTCAATTAATAATATGCCCAGCCTAGTGTCCGTTATTCTTCGAAATGGTGCAAAATGGCTCAAGTTTGGAGGCAGCTTTTGTAGGTCTTACTTTGAGTAAGCTGATAGGGATAAATCAACAGACAACGTGGCTGGGAACTGGATTTCACATGAAAATCCGACTTAATGTCTCAGTTTGAGCTTCTATCCTGTATCAATTTTCAAGCCTCTTTTTAAAGATTCAAATTGGTTTGAGACAATCAGACTGGTTGGTTATTCTAAAATGTTTCAAACATCTGGCGCCTCTTTAGCACTGCCTCACCTTTCAAACGGTGAGGCTGCAGTACGAGGCGTTTTTAGACCCCAAGGCATTCTTGCTTTTAATAGAAATTTGCTGGCAATGCCAGAGTGTAATAAGTGTTTTCCAACGCCCGGTAGAATTCAACAAACCATCTCGAAGTTTATCGTCAATGAATTCCACGGCAGAAATACTAAATCGCTGGGAGCTTGTCTCCTCATTATACGGTCCTGGCACTTTTTATAGCTGGATATTGATCCAAGCTTCGGTTGCCATCAGTTGGACCGTCAATTCCGCTACCGCGAAATCAGATTCAATAACGAATGATTTGATCGCCGCACTCACCCTTCCTGTAGTGGCGGCTGCAGATGCGCTTTATCAGCTCGCGAAATACGACGAGTTTGATGGGACCCCAGTACTTCTCAGTCATGAACCGGGGGATATGCAACTAGTCTCTGCGCTTGAGGCTCCTCTGGCTATCTGCGAGGCTTACGTTGTTCTCGCTATTTTCCTCCATGGCGTTGCCAGTCGGAAGCAGCAATGGAAGCGCATGAGCTGCGTTATCTTCACCACTATTTTATGCTTTGCTCCGGAATTGGTCGTCTTCTTTTCATATCCTTATCTGACTGTCTCTAAAAGCACCTTCGTTCGACCAATGGTCTTTAACTTCGTCCTTCAACTTGGTTTTATATCAGGAATCATGGTCGTGATAATGGGCATCTCGATTATCCGAACAACAGTTGTTACAGTCTATCGAATGGCTACGTCCTCCGATCAACGGGACCGAGGTTCCTCTCATCGTCGGTATACCAAGATTGAAATTTGGTCGCATATATTTGCTAGTATAACAATCGGCTCTGTGATCGGAACCATCAAATTGGGCATTTTGGGCAATACGACGTTTTACGGGACGTACCACGCCACGCCTACAGTTTCTATACTCAGATTTACTCCAAAGAGTAACGTATACCTCACGGACTTGGATCAGCTAGTTGCGTTGGCAGGTGGTATAGCTACGCTATTGTTCAGTATTTATGATGCTATAAAAGAATGCCGCTTGTCATCCCACAATAGTGGTAGACGTTATAGCTAGACCACTATATAAAACACTTCTCGGTTTATTGGAGGCTGTATGACAAACATGTTGTTAAAAGTATCTGACATGCGGACTCGTTCCACGGATAAATGCCGACCATGGCGGGGTGATGATCGGACAAAACCCGGAGAGTCATACACTCAGCTCACCATATCTAAGAGTCACACTCCCCAAGTATTTTTAAGAAGAGAGTGGAGAACGGGATCTCCTATGTAAAGGCCATGAAAGAACCACCCAACGCGTCCCAAGTACCTATTACGGTCGCGGAAGTAAGAGCCATTGCCGAAGCGAAGCTCGCCAAACCCGCATGGAAGTATTACGAAGATGGGTCGGATGATCAAGTGACGGCCCGAAGAAATTATGAAGTTTACAATGAGTGAGTAATACCAAAATGAAATTCTATGTGGCTTGATAGCCTCTTTGCTGACGAACCTGGGGTAGACTTGTTCTTCGACCTCGTGTCCTACGTAATGTCAGGCATGTCGATACAAGCACAACCATCTTCAATTCGCGCTACGAAATACCCATCGCGATAGCACCGAGTGCCTATCAGAAACTTGCTAGTCCTAATGGCGAGATTGATATGGCTTTAGCTAGTGCTGCAGCGGGTACAAACTTGACGTTATCATCAAATGCGACAACATCGCTGGAAGATGTGGCTGCCGCTTTGGACTTTTCAGAGAAGAGGGTCGATGGTTCTCCCCGAGCTTGGTTTCAATTGTATTTTGTCAAGAACAGGGATACGACCAAAGAACTCATTCAACGTGCTGAAAAAGCAGGCTACGAAGCTTTAGTTCTCACGGTTGACACGCCAGTCATGGGCAACAGAGTTCACGAGCGTCATGAGCCCTTGAAGTTGCCTCCAGGTATTCAAATGGCCAACAAAGTTTCCAGAAAGGGTGGAGGTGTCTCCAAAGGACGACTTCTGCTTAACGCCCCAACAGCCTCGGCAGCCCGTCAGATCGTTGCCGAGCACGGAGACTCTTTGACTGACTCTGGGTTGACATGGGAGGACATCCCTTGGCTTCGCTCGCATACAAACATGAAAATCATCCTCAAGGGAATAATGACGGCAGAGGACGCAGCGATGGCTCTTGAGGCCAAGGTTGATGGGATAATCGTATCTAACCATGGTGGCAGACAGCTTGACGGTGTACCCGCTACATTGGAAGTTCTTCCCGAGATCGCAGATATTGTTCAGAAACGCATACCCGTGATATTTGACGGCGGGATTAGTAGAGGTAGCGATGTGTTCAAAGCACTCGCTCTCGGTGCAGATTTGTGCCTCATTGGACGCTCAGCACTTTGGGGTCTCGCGTACGATGGGCAGAACGGCGTTGAGACGGTGCTACATATACTCGAGAGGGAGCTATCGAGGACAATGGCTTTGGCTGGAGCCGTCACTGTAAAGGACATTTCGCGATCTATGCTGGGAGTAAGAAAGAGTACAGGCTTCGGTATTAGTAAACTATAATACCCTGATCCAACCGAGATGTCAGCACCGCGTCATAGATGTTGAGGCTGTAATTGCAGTGGGTAAGCGCTATACTTGGAATAGGTAAAAAATGCGGCACTTGGGTTTAACATGTGGAAACATATGCAAAGTACTGGACCAGCGCAATATGGCATTGTTTGAGGGGAAAATACAGGTGAATTAGGATAACTTTACCCAAAGTTTAAGGTCTAACTGCGTAAGTATTTATGTCAATAAGCTCTTGGAGCGCCTGATAGCTTACATGAGACCTAATGGTGTGACTGGCTGACTTGGGCGTAAACTCTATCGTACAGTGTACTGGGCAATATATAAAGTGCCACTGCTGACACAATTCATACCCCACATCTTCTTCTTCTATATCCTATGCCATTGATCTCTAAGCTTCGTTGAATTTTTATCTGTACTAAGTAAACAACATTACCAAAATCACTTAAATATGAAGCTCTACGATGCCCCAGCCTCTAACCCCTTGGTCGTCCGCCTCTTCGTCCTCGAAAGAGGCGGCCTCAATTTCGATGTGCAAAACATTGACGTTATGACCTCAGAGAACCGTGGGGTTGAATATCGCAAAATTAATCCACGAGGAGAAGTTCCAGCTTTGGTACTGGACGATGGCTTTGTTTTGACCGAAGTGACCGCCATCTGCGAATATCTTGACGAGATAGCCAGAGGCGGTAAATCACTTTTCGGCGAAACGCCGCTCGAACGAGCTGAAACCCGCATGTGGCTAAGAAGAATGGACCTCGAACTTGCACAGCCTACTATATCTTGGGTACGCAACGATCCAGGGACAGCGGAATTTTATAGAGGCACTAGAATTCCTATTCCTGAGGCTAGATTGATGCAGCAGGTTCAAATTCAACAATATCTGAATTTGCTGGATGAGCAATTGGAGGGGAAGAAATATCTTTGTGGGGAGAGATTTTCGGCAGCAGATATTCATTTTTATTCGCTTATGAAAGGCAAGACTACGGGCATGGCAAAATGGATTCTTCATCCGGGGAGGAAGAACGTTAATAGCTATTTTGAGAGGATGGATGCGAGGGAGGCAAGCAAGAAAGCTATGGATGTGTTTGCATCAAGAGTTGAGGTTTGAATTATGGGCCTTTATCATACAGAATATATTTCTTGGCTTTAAGACTTTCAAATTCATGTTCATATTGTTGATCTAGCTATGTAACGGAGAAGTGAAAGTTGAGTTCGTAAGCATACTCTGAGATAAGTTGACACTACCCAGGCGACTTTATCCCTTACCTGAAGCCAGAACAAACATCTTGGTAGACATTCTTCTCAAGACCAGCAGCATCAGTAGGGATATAGTTGAGATAGGTGGCGTAAGAGTAGGTCCATCGGGGATCGTTGGTCTCAGTCTTCCAAGTCCAGTAGATCCATCCAGCCATACCAGGCTTCTCATACAGCTGCTGCTGAGCTGTGAAAAACTTTTTGAAGAAATCCTTGTCGTGCCAATCAACGTTAGAAGTCATACTCCATTCACCAGTCATGGAAAAGTCCTGGCCGTTCACAACACGAGAGTCGGAACAGGCGCTGTGCATAAGCTTGGTCTTGTCACCCTTGTCATCACCGAGAGCAAAGCCGATGTAGTTGTGGTCATCAAAAGCAGTGAGTTTGTCGTTCTTCACGGCGGAGTTATCACGGGGGTTGCCGGAGTCCCATTTGCTGGACATGAACTGGACGTGAAGCTTCTTGCTGTCGGGAACATTAAGAGATGCTTCGGCGTCACGAACAGCCTTGAGCGCTCCGGGGTAGTACTTCTGGATCAGACCTGGGTCTTCGCCAGGAGCAGGGTAGCGGTTGCCACCGTCGTGGCGAGAAACAGGCTCGTTGAGGACTTCAATGATACCAACAGTTCTGTAAGCATCGTTGGTGTGAATACGGTTTGTCATCCAAGAAAGCCACTTCTCTGCTCTACCAAAGTTGTAGTCGTTGAAGAATCCGGCAGGCTTATTGTTCTGGCCAGTGAAGACATCCTCTTGCTGACCACCAGGAGCTCCGTGAAGGTCAATGATGACGTAAATACCAAGATCGGCAGCCTTTTTGACAACAGCGTCAAGGTAGGGAAGCATCTTGTTGCCATCGGCGAAGGGCTCACTCTTCTTGTCGACTATGTCTACATAGGACCAATATCCAATTGGAATCCGGATGGTGTTGAGTCCGACATCGTGGACTGACTGGACGGTATCAGGGTTGATCCAAGTCTTCCAGTGCTGTTCAAAACGCTGGTTTCCAAGATCTCGGTTTGATCCCTTGTAGTGATCGTTCATGCAGTCAAACTCAGATAGAGAATTACCACACTTGAGATCATTTGCCCATACGTTCTCCTGCAGCCATTTCTCGCAGACAAGCCAGCCTATTGACTGTTAGATGAGATTCTCACAAGAATAATACTGACATACCGCCAAAGTTGACACCGCGAATCTTGGTGACACCACTAGGCAAGCTAGGCTTGAATCGCTTTCCAAGTTTCTCAAAACGAGCAGTTTGGTTAAATGCCGCAAGATCTTCATGAGGAAGCCAAGCGGCGACAGGGCCGAGGAGTAGGAAGGAAACAAGGGCGGAGTAATGCATCGTGTTGGATGATTGATGAGGCCTTGAGGAGTGGAGAAAAGCCCGTAGTCAGAGGACGAGGCAGATATATAGTCCTAGAAGTTCTATAATTGCTTATTTAAGCGGAGATACTAAGTCACGTTGTCCAATGAGTTCTATAGCAACATAAATTGCTCAATTGACTTAGGGCTGAGCAGCTCAGCCCTCGGCTTACTCGCATTAATCCGTGCATGTCTCAGTCTGTCCGCTTATCATATGCAACTCGGATGAATACAATCGGCAGTTGTCACGAAATAGGCCAGATGATCAGCATATTCTACTTATTCGGGCCGTTATGTCATCTTTCGAGCCCCTCAGATCCCTTTAATCATGTCATGGTAGGATCCCGAGATTATTATGTCATCGGGGACCTGAGAATCTGATGGTTGTAACCAAGAAAACTCCACCAATGTCGCGGATAAACTGATCTGGGCATGCTAAACGACGTCTAAAAAACGAGGGAGCTGATTTGACTGGTTGGTGACTTGACACGAATTGCCTTTTGTGCAGTATGTCTGTCTGCCTTGCCATGCAACTACTAATGGCGCTAAAACATCTCATAGTATCAGCCGATCCTTTCGAACTACAGCGGTTCGCGAAACAACGTGGGTAGATGTATGGTATACTCTTTTAGGCTAGCTAGTCCCCAGACTGGACGATATGAAACATGGAAATAACAAGACCCCAGAGTTTCGGCATTGAAATAAAGGGCTTTTGCTTGTATCCATTCAAAAGTCCCACTATAACCAGGAATTCGTCGATCGTGATTCAACATAGTGTCTGAGCTCAGGCTAAGCGGCCGATCCTAGCCAGGATACACGATTGAGCTTCCCTATCGAGATACGAGCACACCACTAACATGCAGATAACTGGATATACTCCGACATCGCACCGGGTTTCCCGTTGTAGAGTGTAATCTTCTAGACTTCATAATTCAGCAAGTCTAAAACCGTAAAGTAGATAAACTGCTCGCAGAAAGGATTAGACGACACGTGGTGGGGCACGGACAATGTCGGTGTATCTCTGAGACATCGAGATGCATAAGGATGACTGCCTACGGTTGAGTGTGGGCGTAAGCAGGAACCTCGGCTATCATGCCAAGACGGGAGAGTCAAACGAGGAACTGTCAGTTTCCACAGTAATGGTTCCAGATCATAATGCCGGTGCATCGCGAGAAGCCCGAGGAACCTTGTTGGGCTGCGTACCCGGGCCATACGACATTGACAGGGAAAATGCGAGGGGCGACGTTACATGGAAATAAAGTCATTCACGAGTCAACCTCAGACTAGGGGGTCTGTATTTTAATGTGAGCTATCTATGTGATGGACTGATATGTCTGAAAGATGAGTATTATCTTTGAGTCTCTGAGCATGTGACCCGCAACAGTCAACGCAAAGTTCAATTTGGAATAACACAGACGAGACTATATACAGGAGCACTCTAACAGTTGTAGTTATGGTCGAATAGCATACGACCATAAAAGAGAAACTTAAGAGAACTTGCTAATAGCGGACAAGTATGCCTTTCCAGACTCAGAGAGCTCTTGGCCATTATTCTTCGTAGGCAACCAAGCCTCGCCGAGACCACCACCATCGGTATAAGCATAAGCCATAACATGCTCATTCTTCTCAAACAAATCAACTACATCACTGATCCATTTGCTGATCTGACCTTGATCCGAGCAAGGAGTAAAGTTGTCCTGATCAAAGACACATCCAAACTCAGTGACCCAGAGGGGCTTCTTGTATGTCTTCCAGTAATAGTCGATATCCTCCTGAACACCTTTCATGTCGGGTTTGTAAATGTGTATAGCTGTGAAGTCCCATGGCTTGTCGAGAGAAGAGGCTTTGAATTTTTTCAGCCATTTCTCATCTTTTTGTCGGCACATGGAGGGACTTCCAAGGAGGGCGCCATTGTTGCCTTTTGGAACAATCAACTGGTTCCACAAGCTGACTCCTTCAGAAACTTTCATATTTGCAGACGTATCCTGGCCACTGCAATCAGGTTCATTGAAGCCCAGAAGATATTGAGGAGTATCTTTCAGCTTCTTGAAGGCCTTGAAACGCTTAGAGTCTTTAGGTCCGTTGTGACCTGCACCCCAAAGCATGGAAACACCGACGACTCCGGGAACAGAGGTAGGTTGAGGAGTCCAATCGTACCACCAACCAAGGTGGTCTTTCCAGAAAGGCACAGCATTCCCCCCTGCAGACCCGGCTTTTTTGCCCCCGGGAATCAGAGGAGCAGCTCGGGAAGTTTTGGATGGTATGTCGTTGTGTGTTGTAAGGGCAGAAGTAGTGGCTACAAGAGCCAAAGCGTTGCAGAGGGTTTTGGTTAAAAACATGGTTGAGGCAAGAGATGAGAACTGTTTCAATAATGAAAAAGAGCGGAGGAGAAGTGGATGTGTTCAGATAGACCTAATGCCAGGCAGTGCTTATATATGATAGGTTCTATTGCTGAAATTATAGGAACGTGTCCGCTAACAGCTTGGCATTTCGTTACTATGAACTAGTCATGGCTTGGCATCAAGATTGAAAGGACGATAAGGATCCAGGACACCATTACCCATTGAAGATCGATTTACATGGTAAATATTTACCATGGTCTATTAGTTTTTCAAGTAAAAGTTCTACGTAACAGAATCTTTATTATCTACTCACGTAAAACATTCATCTAAATCATAAGTGTTACAAGAAAGCTACAGCTATACGGACGGCCAGAGGTATGCATGAGCTTTACTCAATCAATCAATACAAACAGCGACCGATGTGGTCTGCCGATCCAATACCGAGTTAGTAGCTTTCCCCTTTGGGCATTTCGTATTATTCCTTGCATCTCGGGGACCTCAGCCACGCGCCTCATCCGTCAACCTTGACCTAGTGGCCGCTGACGTTATGGGCCGGATTGCCTGATCGAGTTTACTGATGCCATGCCAATTCATATTTTCCGCCCTTTACAGACGGATGTCTCCGAAAACATGGCTTCCGTCCTGTGGCTCGAGCTCTGGTTGGACCATCAGACTAGTCAGATCCTACCCCATAAGGATATTGCTCGCCCATCACAAACTTCTAAGCGAGTTTCCGAAGCCGAAGATCCGAGAAACGTGCAATTCTACATAAGCATTAAGCATGATTCAGAAGTTCCCTAGTTTTTCAACTTGCATTGGTTTGCAAAGTTCTGATGCAACCCATAGAGATTTGCTGACAAGGTTATCAGGCTGAATCTCCTCAAGCAGAAGTTCAGTAGTCGCCCCTTGAGTGGCCAAGCGCGGACGATCCTTATGTTTTCAGCTCCAACGAGTATGGTCTGTTAGGGTGAGACTAACGCTTCAACTAAAGTAAAGGTTTCATCCCGCATTGTAGACACTAAACACGCTAACGCGGAGACTTATGAGAGCGGCCGGTCCGAATCAGACCAGGGTCCCTAGTTTACATACTGCTTTTCACCCAAACCTTGATGTCCATAAGTCATTACCGAGGCTTTGAGAATCCATCGTCTAATCTAGACATGTCTTATTGGAAAAGGCCTTGCCAGCATGATACGGGTACGGGATCCTGTAGAGGCCTGTTTTCAATGGATCGGCAGTTCAGTAAGCTCAGCTTTCCCAGGAACTGTCGGTCAACCTTGTCTGGTTGTCATCTTCCTTGAATGTGTGGAGTTTGGAGGTCGGAGGAGTTTAAGCTAGTGGTATTGACATCTGTCTACTTGTTGTGAGACGCTGAGAGTTTTGACATCAGATATATAAAGCCCAAAGTCGTTCACTATAGCCGGCGCGCTTTCTCTAATCGCTCAGGCATTCTGAAGACTCCAGATCTCAATACTTCAAGACTCTTCCGCAAACGTTGTCAAATCCATCATGCATTATTCTACCCTTATCTCAACTCTTACGCTGGCTTCAGCGGTTTCAGCCTACAGCCTCCCTGAAAACCTGAAGTCTATTTATGACCAGCACAAAGTAAGCAGAACACTCTTTTTTGACAATGCCAAGCTAATAAAGGAATAGTCTGGTTCATGTTCAAACCGTCTTTCCGGCAAGTTCTCTGGGGGCGCCAGATACTGTGGTGACATCTCCGGTGCTGTCTACCTGAAAGGCTCGAATGGAAACTATGACAACATGGACATCGACTGTGATGGTGCAAACAACCACGCAGGCGCTTGCGCAAATGACCCAAGTGGGCAGGGTATGACTGCATTCCAAGATACTGTCCGAGGCTATGGAATTTCAGACTTGGATGCCAATGTCCACCCATATGTCGTATTCGGCAATGATGGTGGTAACCCATCGTTCGATCCTCAGAGCCAAGGCATAAAGCCACTGAGTGTTATGGCAGTTGTCTGCAATGGAAATTTGGTAAGTTAACCACCCTCAAATATTAAGAAGGCAACTAACTCTGGATAGCACTATGGTGTTTGGGGAGATACCAATGGAGGTACCTCTACTGGTGAGGCATCTATTGCCCTCGCTGACCTGTGCTTCCCTAACGATGGTCTGAACGGTGACATGGGTCACGATCAGAAAGATGTTCTCTACATTGCCTTCAAGGGCAATGAGGCAGTTCCTGGAAAGAATGGCGCGAACTGGAAGGCCAAGGACGCTCGAGAGTTCCAGCATAGCATTAGGTCTTTGGGTGACAAGCTTGTTGCGAAGCTCTAGGTTGATGATGTGAATTTTCTAGAGTGTTTGGCGATTCATGTGGCTGAGATCTGTTAGACCTACGGTGCAGTATGTTCTAGATTGGCTTCCTCTTATCGCAAGTACATAAGTGTCCCATGTTGTCTGCCCAAACTAAGTAATGACTTGTCACATCAATAGATAGACTGCGATATGAGTACATATTCTACCTGATCAATGGCCCTCTTCTTCATGAGTCCGTACTGGACGATTCAATGACATGACAACGTATGGGCAGCTCTGTGTCGTCTGGACCAGTTGCCACAGGTTTCAAAACAGGTGGATGAAAGGACAATGAGGACACCAAAAGCATGTTAGCATAAATAGTCAACTGTTTAGGCCCTCAAGTTATGGGTGGCTTATCCTAATCCTTACCTTAATACCGAACTAACCCGCTGAGTATACAAGGGCTTTTCCTCTGGTTCAACTTTTCTGAGGTATTACTTAATTGGGCAACAAGAACCGGATTCCACCCCCTGTAAATATCATTTAAACGTCCGTCAATACTCACAGATACATTTTAAGCCCTCAGATACACTAGCGTTGTCTATAAAAGAGATGAGACTCGTACTGATTTATGGGTCTGCAAACTGTGCTCTCAAATGGGTTGTCCATACACATACACTCCTGCCAATGTTGGTGTAGAGATCTCCAGGCTTGAATTCCAGCTAGGCTTAAGATTTTGCCTCACCTTAGGGAAACTGCAGTATAGACTTTTCTACACTCTTGTGATATGGATCTGAAGCCCCTAGTGCTACCATTGCTAGCCCTGAAGCGCAATTACTGATCAATGGTTCCTTTTCTTTCCGATAATCCAAGACAAATCGGTGGCTGTCTTGGGACAGGGTATCGCCAAGGACAACTATTAGATGTCTTTAATTTATGATCAGATATTGTGAGTGCTTATTGACACTAGAGTTTTAAAGCTATACTGATAGTAATCACATTAATAAAACATTTCGCCAGTAATAACATAGTTTTGTGACTCTCAGCTATAAAGAATATTACTCTCGTTCAAACTTCTCGATAATAGTACATAAAGTACCATCGCTACAATAGCATGCTCTAAGCCTGAGGAGCACTGACCCGACAAAGGACCCAGCCAAACGGAATGGGTTTGGTGCTGATAAGGGCAGGCTTCTCGGCAGTGAACTCCTTGCTTGCGGGAATAGTGCCGTACTTATCCTTGTACATCTGACAAACGACCTTATCCAGTGGGGGAGCCTTGACGCCCTTTACGCTGGAGTACACTCCGGTGACCTCAATCGTCGTAACCTTGACTCCATCTTGGTGTGTAAGAACGCCAAAAGGAGCATTCTGTGGGAGTGAATCGCCTCTGTCGGGGCCGTAGGAGGTCATAAGAGCGACACCGACTTCCTTGGGTTGAGGGAAGGCGGCTGAGGTAAAGGCAGCGAAGCCAGCAATAAGACTGACGAAATGCATGGTCGTGGCGATAGGTTGGTGGAAGGTGGAGAGAGCTGTTTGAAGGATGAAGTTGGGTTGATGATTTTGTACTACTACGAGCAGTGCAGCAACCTTTATATGCTTTTCGGGATCTCACGATATTTCATGATAGTTTATTCAGCTTATCCGAAGATGCATACGATAGCTAAGAAACAGCATCCTCATGTAAGCCTCTTGACAAATACTTCCGTAAGTTAGGCTGTTTTCGTAACTATTCCACAGTAAGCAATGCATCACACGAACATTTCCACTAACCGCTCCCCCGCAAATGGGCTGACTGAATTAACAACAACCAACAAGACGAGGCTGAGCCGCCAGATTCTGCGGGTTCTGCTCGGTGACTTCTTCTTTGAGCAGGAATAAGCACAGCTATCTCGCAAAACGACCTATAGAAATGGAGGTGTTGCGCCAAAATACCAGATACAGAAATATCGCGATGTGACTCGTCTGTCATTCCGCAGTTGTGCTTCCGAAAGAGCTTTTGCAAAGTTTGAAAAGAATTCGCCCCTGTAGATTGGGTTCTGGATTTGAGCAATTTTCTCAACAGCCCATCGAGTCTCATCGAAATCCGTGCTTTCAATAGCATATAGGAATAATGGTCGTAGATAGGCAGGATTAATGTATCTCTCCTCATCACCAGCATCTTCCTCATCATTCATAACGATTTCCCTAATCCGCCGCAATGCTTCTCTTGAGTCCATGGACTTTGATACCGGGTCTCCCAGTTGGCGACCTATGTCGACCAGCTCAGCATAATATGCTGCTTCGCATATGCCAATGAGACCAATAATCATGTTGGCTGTTCTCGATGTCAACTCAGAGCGTAGATCCTTCGGCGACTGGCGTAGAGTGGCACATCGATTGTCCCAAAGCGCATGAAGCTGGGACTTCAAGTCGGCCATGTGCTGAACTACCTCTTGCTGATCAGTGCCCTTTGTGCGCGAACGATGGTATAGAGTCAGCCTCGCGATCTCTCCAGATAGGGTCTGAAGGTGGAAGTAGAAGCTGAAAATAGGGCCGCTCAGGACTTCATATAAATGGTTGGAGATATCTGAGGCGATGCCAGTCGGGGGCTTGACGTGTGGGAGAGGCTCGCCGTAATTGGGAAATAGCCTGGCGACCTCATCTGATATCAGTCCCATTGCACCTCCACGGTATGTGGTTGAATGGAGGATCTTCATCCAGGTTATAACACGTATGGCAAGTTCGGAGTGCGATGATGGATTTTGGGCCCAGTCGTGAAGTCTCCCCGTGAAAGGCGACGTGGATCCCTTCAAGTATGGAGTAATATCCCCATAATGGATTAGTTCGAAGACACAACCCAAGAATACAGAGAACAAAGTCAGTTCGAAGTCCGTATTTGGATCACTTAGTAGTTCTTCGATACTCTTCCTTGCCGAGTGATAATGAGATAGAGATCCAGATGAAGAGAGTGCATAGACCTGTCCATTATAGAGTACTGAGATAGCCGTGATGCATGAAGCGATCGCCATGCATGACTTGGCAAAGTGTACGAAGTGATGCTTTGCCAGTTGCCAGTTGACACGGTCAAATTGAGTTATGCCGGGACATTCAACTGCTTCAAGGAATATCTCACTCATGTATGGGGACTGTGTCCGCAGCATGAGGATATCGATAGTCGTTGTCAACTCGATGTCCCTTGATATCAAGTCCAATGGAGAATGGATGCTCTCGTCTGGACTATCATGATTCAGAGGTTCCGCATTTCGGTCTTCGAGAGCCTTTGCCAGACAAGCTGTCACGTCTATGTTTGTGCTGCCTTGGTATAGGAACGGAGTTTGATTGGTCCTCTCTGATGTCGGTTCCTCAACAGATCCTTGCAGGCCATAGTTGCCGGCAAGTGAAGGGCCTGCGTGCAGTTGAGGTGAATTTTCCGTCACTAGAGAAGCGGAGGCCTCAACGGTGTGTGGTAGCTGACCAGATGGAGAGTCCCGATTGCTCAATGGCAACCGTGCCGTGTTTCGAGACTTGTAAACGCATTGCCGCTTCAATCTAGTGCAATTGTGGCATACAGGTCTGGCTTCGTCGCATTTGACTTTCCGAGAACGACAGGTTAGACAACCGCTGCGGACCCGACCACGGTAACCTTGATTGCCGGTCCGCTGCATGCTGATCGCTTGTCGCTTCGATGTGAGGTTATATGATGGGTTTGAGCGAGTGTTACCCCACGAGTTCAGCGCGGGTCGCTTGTCTGCCGAGCCGTTGCTGTACACATATTGAGTGGACTCAATCTTGAAGTCGGCAATCTTTCTTTCTCGCGATGTTGACGTCCACGAATCTCTCTGATAGAACCAATCACTCGGGTTGATCCCACGTGGGTGGTTGATACGCAGTGATTCAAGGTTTCGAAGTCTTATCGGTCGGCGAAAACCCTATCTATAGCCGCTTATCTTATCTCTAGCCGAAGGTTGATGAGGGGTTCATCCGTTAGCTTTTCCACTCTTTGATGTGATGATAGACACGTGGGCTTGACAAGTTGAAGATATCTCGCATGAGATGAAATTTGTGTTAGGGACAGGACCCAATTGCAATCATCAGGAATCTGCGTTGAGCGTTGAGCATCAAGGTTGAAATTGTTTTGAGCGATCGATAAGAGAGAGGCTCTATCGATAAGCTCGCTACCCTAGAACAAAACCAACATGGCGTCTCATTCACCCGCCAGACTGGAGAAAAGAGGTTGGGATTGGCCCCTGATGGTAATCTAGTTGTCATTTAGATACAAGGGCTATCTCGTGCATACTTGGGAGTCATGATAGTAATATTCTCTTTTAGGTAAATGTTCTAGATGATAACGAGCTTGGACAAGGCAGAGGTATGGAGTTCTCTTAGACAAGATGTCACATAGCGCTGTCTAGCGAGATCAGAATCCATGCTCTATACAAACCGTCGACGACATAATCATGATTTTTTCATGCTTTCCACCAACTGCCGCTCCAGTGCTGTTCTCCAACTCTCCAGATCCCTGACTTGGAGCCCTTCAACCTTTGCTTCGTCATCCCATTTCCTTAACTGACACATTTCATTGCACCACTGATCAGACCCAAATTCTGCCTTCTCGAACTCACTCATAGGACCACCTTGGTAAATAAGACTCTTCTTGCTTGCATCCGAAAGTTTGTTCATGTAATCCTTATCCACTGCGCACAAGTATCGTTTTGCAGCAACGTGCGATTCCACGAGCCTTCCGACCTTCTCAGAAAAACCAAGCGCAAGAAGGAACTGGCGCCCGAGCGTTTCATGACCGACTCTCCCCACGCTTGTGGCTGTTGACTGCCCACCAAGGTTCTTAGCTTCTCCTCCGGTGAGCTTACGGAGGTCCTTTGCTGGCGCATATTGTCCAATGTCATGTAATAGTGCAGCGACTTGTGTAGCCTCATCTATTCCTGGGGTTGAGGCAGCCTGAGCAGCACATTGGAGAGAATGCTGAAGTTGAGAAATAGGTTCTCCAATATATGGTGTGTTTTCGGAGGCCTTGAGCACTGAGATGATGTACTCAGCAACAGAAGCTGGCGTTGGGGTTGTTGGAAGTTCCACAGCCATGTTTGGTCTTGTAGAGTATTTAAAAGACTGCAGTCCTTAAAGTGAGGTCTGGCGAGCAATTGACAAGTTAGTGAAGTCTTGCCAAGGTGTGACTTATCTGATGAACATGAACAATATGCGTGGTTTGGGCCTAGGTCTATGTATATAGATCGCCGTTCTAATGCTACCCCGATTTCTATGCGACCCTTTAGCTTCTTCGTGAAGAACAGCGCTAGTGAACTCACGAGCCGGCTTCCAGACTTATGCGCTGACATGTCGTTGTGTACTACCAATATGCAGGGTCGTCGGCAATCGCTAATCGTCCGTCGCTCCTCGCTTGCAGTGGGGTTCGCCATGCATGACTGTTTGTTCGGCTATGCTAAAGATTCAAGTCAGAAGACAAGCCTATAGCCACGAGTCAATAGCATGTCTAGCTAAGAAATATTTAGCGCACTAATTAGTCACATGCGACGAATATGGACCTCTATTGATGCAGCGTGCTTGAACGAGTAGTTCCACTATGAGGACCGTTGATCGACTGTCTCATTCTTTGGTCACCGAAATGAGCTTTTCCTGATGGAAAAGATAAGATAAATCTCAGAGCGCAAGGCAGTGGGAGAAACAAAACAAGAAGTGTTGAGCTTTTGAGAAATGGCGATCTCGAATTGATGAGGATAACCAGAAGAAGAGAGCTGGTCGTTAGGAAGATGGCATAAATCTTATCTAAGGAGCCTTGCGAATAAAGAAGGGGTTTATCACACATAACAGATTGACTGACCACAGGTGGTAAAGAACGCGTTAAAATAATTCAATTACTATCTGAAATACATTTTAGAATGTAAGCTGCTTTCCAGCATCCACGCTTAGCATGGGAGACCCAAAACCATAAGTCAAAGCACCCTCCTCATATGACTTGCCAGCCTTGCGCATGTGTGTAGCTGGCCACTCCTGCTTTCTATGCTCATAGTAACCCTCACGCAAGTCTCCTTCACAAGCGCGGTTGTAAGTAGCATAGATAGCCTTGCGGTCAGAGCTGCTCTTGTTGGCACCGCTGCGATGGGCCAGGTAGGAAGTGAAGATTAGAAGTTCGCCTTTTATATCAGTTAGTATTATCCAATAATAAGGTTGGCTGCTTGATTGCTCACCGGCTTCGAGCTCAACTGGAGTCCAGGTATGGGAATCAACCCAGTCAGACTCAATACAGTTGGTAGTCTTGTTGATGGGAATATCCATCTCATGGCTCCCCTCAACTACTTCGAGTCCTCCATTCTGGAGATTTGAGGGATCTACACTTAGTAGTATAGTCAGGTGCTTTACATCTTTGATATGGGTATATGCAACAGCATCGATGTGGGGTGCAAAGCCACCTGTGAGGATGTCAGCCTGATCCATCATGCGGACTACAGTGCATGAGTCTTACCACTTCCAGCGAGCTTGTAGTTGATCTTCTCCTTGAACAAGAGCATAGGCTCCTCTGCAAGGTCATTTAGAAGACCAAGCAGCTTTGGGCTGCGAAGCATACTGCTAAAACCCTTGTGGCAATCCGCGAAGTTCTCTGTGCGGCATAGAACAGTCTCGCCCTTGTCATTGACTTCCTGTCCTGATTTTTAGATTCTGTCGTCGTATTTTGAGACTGGGTGACAAACCTCGTAGGGCATGAACTCTGATGTCCCGGTTGGCTTCCAGTTGCGGACCTCCTCAGCCCATTTTTGCAAGTCTTTGACTTGCTCAGGGTTCAGGAGGTCACGAATGATTAGGTAGCCATTCTTTTTGAAGGAAGCGACTTGCTCGTTGCTGATCATTTTGGCAAAATTGTGTCTTCACGAGTTTCTGTGATGGAAGAAAAGTTTGGAAGTTAGTAAATGGTGACGATCCTCAAAAGCTTCTCATGTTAAAGATTATATACAAGATCACTATTTCTCATCATCAAATTCCCCTCTTAAATGTCCTCTCTTCAACTGGGGAATGCTTCATTGCGGCATCTGGTCCTGCGATTGGACCTCGCTGTCCAACCCTCCAAAGCGAGTTTAGTGCTCGGCAAGAGATAAGAGAGAATGCCCTATCGGCTATCCTTAGGCGAGTGGCCAGTAGAAACACCCTTGTGCCGCGTAGCCGATTCTTAGTTTCAGTGGGTGTCCATCCGCTACCAGCTGACTAGGATCATCCCCTCCAGAATAGCCGAGCAAATTTCTACCAACAACAGGTCAGAGATAAACAGAAAGAAAACTAGTAGAATGTGGTTGCAACGGAGAATTATGGGGACTAACAATAAAGTTGAAATAGACGTTGTTCCCGTCCAACTAAATTTAAGAATCCCGCCCACGTGTAGTTCACCTTGCTCTCTTCTCAACATCGACTCAAGACTTACACGGCAAACGCTGCCGGAAAACCCAATCATGGCCAATCCCAAAGGCAAAATCGGCAAACACCATAGGCACGTTTTGGATATGAATCCTAGTACGAAAGATTATGGCTGGTCTATTCTCACCTACTTAAACTCATGAGCTCCCACAGCGTTGCAATCGTTTTAGATCTCACCAGACTCATCTTGTACTTATTATCTGAACCCCGACAAAATGGATTCTGAGACTATCAAAGAAATTCCGGCAACAGTCAACTCTCGAGATGATGAGACGCCCAAAGCCGGGACTATCAGCGAGACTGAGCAATCTCAGACTTCTCGACGGTCTGCGATCGCTACGGTTCTGATCAGTGGTCTGGCCTTGTTCTCCGATGGATACAATGCTCAAATCATTGGATACATGAATCCTGTCTTTGCAGAGTTGTACCCGGATAGCTTCTCCAAGACCATCAAGACACGTCTTTCCAACGCCTTTCTCATTGGAGAAGTGCTGGGAATGTTGTTCTTTGGATACTCTATCGATAAACTTGGACGACGTACTGGAATCGTATTTGCGACAGTGTTCCTTGTCTTGGGTATCATTCTCGCAACAGCTGCCCATGGAAAGACTGAGGTGGGGATGTTTTGGATGATGATTATTGGTAGAGGTGTTGCAGGATTTGGTGCTGGTGGTAAGTGCATTTTCATAAAAAACCGTTAATGAACACTTGACTAACTTTTATATAAAGGTGAATATCCTACTTGTGCTACAGGTAGCACTGAAGCCTCAGATGGGAGCACATATGTCCGACGTCGACGTGGATTCCTGGTTGCTGCTGCAACGGACTTTTCCATCGATCTTGGCTTCGTCGTTGCTGGTGTAGTGGCTCTCATCGTTCTTGCAGCTTACAACCAGCATGTCTCCGAGGGAGTGTGGCGTATCAACTTTGGTCTTGGTTTCATCTTGCCTGCAGCACTTCTTTTCTTCCGACTTCGCAAGTTCAACTCGACTCAGTATCAGAAACATGCAATCAAGCACGATATTCCTTATATGCTTGTTCTTAAGAGATATTGGAAGCCTATGCTCGGAACTTCTCTGGCTTGGTTCATGTATGACTTTGTGGTGAGTATCATTGAACTGCCTAGTATCGTGTTGATACTAACATGTGAAAATAGACATACCCATTCGGTATCTTTAGCTCCACGATCATTGCTACCTTGAACCCCAACAACACACTCCAACAGAACATCGGATACGGTACAGCCGTCAACTGCTTTTACCTTCCCGGATGCATCCTCGGCGGTCTGCTCATGGACCGTATTGGTCGCAGACAGACAATGACTCTTGGATTCGCTGGCTGGACCATCTTGGGTTTCATCATCGGCGGAGCTCTTGGTCCCATTCAATCGATCTTGCCTCTCTTCATCGTCCTCTACGGAATCTTCCAAGCCATTGGTGAGATGGGTCCCGGTGTAGCTACTTTCCTCTGCGCTGCTGAGTCATTTCCCACTCCTCTCCGCGGTCACTTCCTGGGTTTCGCAGCGGCAGTCGGCAAGGCTGGAGCGGCTATTGGAACTCAAGTCTTTTCTCCCATTGAAGATTCATTCTCTGATGGGCAGAAGGGTGTCCAGGCTGTTTTCCTCATTGGAGCTGGATTTGCTGCTGTCGGTGGGCTCATTGCATGGTTTTTGATCCCTGATAGGGAGAAGGAGCTTGAGAGTGAGGATGCTCAGTTCAGGGCTTATCTGGAGGAGAATGGCTACAAGGGTTCATTTGGTGACATGCTTGGAGCGTAGTTGTAATTTGACGTTGGACGGATGTTAGAATGCTAGATGGAAACGATTTGTCATTCATTCAGGATGTAGTCTATTAATTGATTCAGCTACTATGAAAGACTTTGCGATATGTCAATATTTTCTTTTTCCAATGTCAGACTCCCTATACAGTGATGAGTTCAGATGAGGCTTTGTGCGAAAGTCATAGCAGACAGGGCGTGCCTTTGATTTGACTATTTTCGATGCCAAAGCTATAACTAAATGTGTTGTTGATCATGCCTGATACCTCGCCGCCTTGAGTCAAGCTTGATCAATAAGAGCCGCTTATATCATAAAAAATGGCTAGCAACTTCATTTCTTTCCTAAAGCAAGTTTTAAACAGATTATTACATAACTCTTCACTCTTCATACGTCGCTCACTAATTTATGCACATGTCAAATGTGCCTTGCCCTGTAGGACAAGCAGCCACAGCGGCAACGTTGACGTGGAACGCATTCATTGAACACTGTTCATATCCACAATGAAATCTGATATGCCGGAATACGATTCCGGTAATGACGATAGATCAGCGACGGGTCTTTTCTCAGCTGTTGTCTTACAATAACCATCCCTAGCTTGGCAGCAGCCGCATCTTGACGGCTCTCGTGGTTGGTCCAATCTGAGACACGGGACAGAGCGAGCGGATCAAGCCGAGGATACCCAAGATCAGCTTCTACGCCAGGAAATGATCGACTAACTATCGAAATGGTGGCTTGCTCGAGTGCATCATTATTGATTCTCTGTCAGTTGAAAAATCCACTGTTGTTCTTGATCCATTGGATGAGATGTATCATGACCTCAATAGTTCCACATGGATGCTGTCTTTGAAGAATCCCTTGCGAAAAGTCCCCGGCAGATTTCCGTTCCGCTATGCAAGTCTCAGTTTTCGTGAAGAAATGATGCATACAACTCCACAAATCGGTCTTACAGCATTTTCGTAATATGGTATACGGAATGCTGTACGATGATCCTGTTCGAGGGACGGCAAGAAGGGAGACTACGCCAAGGCGCGGCAGATCATGATGCCCTTTCACTAAGCAGCTATGCTGCTGAAGAGTACAAAATCTCGGAAATTCCTGGTTTATTTGTCCTTGTGTCGACAACTTTTGTTGGACTCTCTCTATCATCCAACTAAATAACAGCCTCAACAAACCCACCCATCATGACTCGACATGAGACTGACGAAGAACACGAACGCCATGAGGAGTTCGATGAAGTTCATGCTCACTTCATTGGCCCAAAGGGTGCTAATCTTCCTGACTTCCGAGCTAACATCAACACCATCCTCGATGAACTCCTCGTAGCCAGACAAAGCTATCAGCCCGAGGACCAAGTAAGTCTCCCCAATTCTTTTCAGTGACCAAACTAACAAGATTAGGCGTTTATCTCCAAGAAGTACCGTCGGTCTCCCGTGTTCCTGAAGGCCAGGTCGGATCTCCGACTTGCAACCGAAAAGGTCGCACAACTTCTTGGAGAACACTCGGCACCTTTCTGGTCACCCCGCTATGAAGCGCACATGTGTACAGACATGACTATGTCATCCCTTCTCGGTTACTTCATGACTATGCTGTATAACCCTAACAATGTTGCCCTTGAGGCTAGTCCTATGACAACCATGATCGAGCTTCGGGTTGGGCAACAGATGTGTAAGATGTTTGGTTACAACACTGATACACAGAAGTCTCCAGTTGGATGGGGCCATGTCACTTGTGACGGAACTATTGCGAACCTTGAATCCATTTGGGTTGGTGCGTATTATTATCTTGGCGAAGTTTGGTGTCGTGGTGGATGCTAACAAGGGTATAGCACGCAACATCAAATTTTACCCACTCAGTCTCGCTCTCGCACTCAAAGAGGGAAAGCTCAAGTTTATTGGTGATAAATTCTTTGCTAGTTCTTGTTTTCACTCTGCCGAGAAGAAGAAACTCTTCAAGGACCTTCCAGCATGGGATCTACTCAACCTCCGTTCTGATGTTATCCTCGATCTCCCCGACGTTTTGAACAAACAGTTTGGCATCACTAGCAAGTTCCTTGAAGATGCTCTTAATGAGTTCAACATCCAAACCGTTGGTCGCGAATTTCTCGAGCGGAAGTTTGATTACAAGCAACCAATGAAGTATTTTGTCAGCAAGACGCGCCACTATTCCTGGCCAAAGGGAATTGGTAAGAAATATTTCCACTCTAATTCATTCCAATAGTTACTGACAGAAACGGAATTTTAGCAATTGCTGGTCTCGGTTCAGGCAACATGAAAGGTATCGATGTCAACTATGCCGCCCAGATTGACATCAAACTCTTGAGAGATGAACTACTCAAATGTGTCGAGTCCCAAACAGCTGTATATGCAGTAGTCGCGATTATTGGTTCTACTGAAGAAGGTGCAGTTGACAGACTCTCTGAGATTCTTGAGCTCCGCAAGGAATTCCAGGAGGAACATGGCTTGTCATTCCTCGTCCATGCTGATGGAGCTTGGGGAGGTTACTTCGCAACAATGATCAACCCTGATCGACGCTACAGCGTTGAGGACCAATATTCTGGAAAGCCTGAGCCTGAGTGGTACCTGGACCAGAAGACGGTGAAAGACATCAAGGCTATGCATGAAGCAGATTCAATCACCGTTGATCCTCACAAGGCTGGTTATATCCCTTATCCTTGTGGAAGTTTGGTGTACCGCGATGGAAGAATGAGACACTTGGTGACTTGGTCAGGTCCCTACTTATCTCAGGGATCTGCTGAGAACATTGGTATCTATGGAGTTGAGGGCAGGTAAGTTTACATCTCAGACTCTTATCATACGTCTTTGGCATCGATTAATATCTCTCTTCAGTAAACCCGGTGCCTCAGCCATGTCTGCATGGTTCTCCAACCAGACCATCGGTCTCAATCATCAAGGCTATGGCAAGCTTCTCGGTGAGGCAACATTCACCAGTGCCAGAGTAAGTTTTACAACACTTTCTTCTGTCAGCCAACGCTAATTATCCCAAGCTTTCTGCTCACTACGCGACCATGATCAACAAAGACTACATCTGCGTCCCATTCAATATGTTGTCCGCCGAGAAGAACGGGGCGACAGGATTCCTCTCCAAGCCAGTTGAGATGCAGCGAGAAAAGATTCGGAAACTCATCATCGGAAAAAAGGACTGTGAAGTCTTTGCTTCCAAAGATGCTATGGATATTATCCGCGATCTTGGTTCTGATACCAACATCAACTGCTTTACTCTAAACTGGAAGGATAAGCATGGAAACTTGAACACTGACATGGAAGAGGCCAACTATCTGATGAAGAGAGTCGTCGACAGGCTTTCAATCACCTCAGCTGATACCGATCCTTCTAAAATTCCCATCTTTTTGACCTCCACTTCATTCCTCCAAGAAGACTATGGCAAATGCGCCCATAAGTTTATGGAAAGAATGGGTGTTGAAAGGTCTGACCAGAGTCTCTTCGTCATTCGAAACGTGGTCATGAGTCCCTTCCCAACTCGAAAGGACTTCATCGTTACTTTGATGAATGATCTAGACACAGTTATCAAGGAAGAAGTAAAAAAGGTTCGAGAGAGGAACGACCCTGATGCGAAGAAAGTCGAGTTCCTTGTCCAAGGAACGCCAGGCTCGTCTGAGGTATTCATATCTTTCCAGGCCTCATTCCACACCGCGACCAGACGACAGCAAATCATTCTCTCCGCGACTCTGGATGAGAACTTAACGAAGGTTTACAAGGAGCTTGCCGGTGGCAATGAGGACTGCATTGTCATGCTTGAGTCTGATAAGAATGTCTTTATCGAGAAAGTTGTCGACGTTGTCGAAGGTATCAAAGACATGGAGGTTATCATGTATGAAAAGGGTACCAAGTAAGTCATCACTTTAAACTATTGATACAAGCCAGCTTACTAATATGTAGCAGAGAATACAAACCCGGAAAGGGATCCGTTACCTTTAACTCGGTCGTCAAGAGCCGGCCTCTGAACTCAATGCACCGTGAGCTCGAGTATCCCAAAGAGTTCATGCCTTTCTACTTGTATGGAAACAAGGACGAGGTTCATTGCTCCCATATGCTGGTCGCGGCTCCCAACATTGCTCTGGCAGCCAACAACGTTAAATTTGACACCGAGCTTGACAAATCAGTCACCGACCTACTCTCAGAAGGGCTCGTTATGGGACTCACTGACATTCCCGAGGTTTCTATGCATCCCTTCGCTGAAAAGAATCAAGACTTAGCTGAAGAGTTCTTCTTCCGTCAGAAACAAAGCTTCAAGGTCAAGATCTGGAAAGATCCCAAGGGTGCTCGTGACCATGGACCGAAACTTCTTGAAGGTTTGGAAGAACCTTTGTATGAAGGAAAGATGACATTGGGTGAGAATGTCTTTGTGGATGCTGAGGGATTGAATGAGGATAGATTGAAGGGCCCGAAGGTTGAAGAGGGCTCGTGGCAAAGGAAGTTGGATGAAGTTGGAAGGATTTTGGATGGTTCACATATTCACTGAGGCAAAGGCTGATTTTCTTTTATTGTGTTGTACTTCTGAGCCTAGAGACTATGGAAGAGTTAGACCTGGATAGGTTGGCAAGCTAAGGAGGCTTGTGCTGCAACATCCACTGCTTATCTAGGAGATATTAGTGATAACCTAGTTACCTCTTTGGAAGTTATAAAGCTTATTGGACCTAAATATGTAGAGGAGATCTCTAACTGTTACCTAAACTTACCCCAAGTTTTAGGTATCTCTCGACAGACATTGACCCCTAAGGGCTTGGATAGCCCGATCGCATAAGAAAAGAAACAGTCTTAAACACATCTGACGACATACTTCCTGGGAATGATAAGAAAAGTAGATTATGATGCAGAAAAGGTTCAGGAGGGCTATCTCTTACAGACTTATTATTATTCGATAGGTGTAATAATATTCGGGCACAATACTATTACTTCAAATGCTGCATGTACTTAGGCAATTGGCGGAAGAGACAGTCTATTGTCCACTGAAATGAAAACAAACTTTCAGAAGCTCTCTCTCTTGCTTATAGCTGAAAGGCTTGTTTGCTTGAAGCTAGCTTCAGCCGTAATCTATTACTTAAGCAGTGCTCTCAGCTACAGGGATGCTAGACTTGTTCTGCTCAGACTCAGCAACCACAGCGGACTTGAGGTCGACCTCAACCTTCTCGCCAAAGAGGAGGTTGATCTCCTCGAGAGGAAGGCCTTGGGTCTCGGGAAATGTGAACCAAATAGCGATAGTGCTGACAACTGTAACGACAACAAAGATCATGTAGAACTTCCAGCCGATATTCTTGAGACCAAGGGTAACAGGAGCACTGTAAGCGATGGCGTTACCAAAGAAAGAAGCGAAGGCAAGGGTGGAACCTTCGCTACGCAAGTGAGTGGGCCAGATCTCAGATCCGTACGCATAAGCTGTGCACTCAATAGTAGTGGTGAAGAAGACACCGAATAAGAAGTAAATCGCCACCGCAGCGTTCAAACCAGGAGTGTAATCAGTACCGAGATAATACTTCTGGAGAGCGGCCATGACGCTGAGAATAGCAGCTGAGCCGAACCCACCAACGACCAGAAGCTTGACTCGGCCGACTCTGTCAAGAAGCAAAATGTTGAAACCACATCCGACAACCAAAACGACAGTCCAGGCGACACCAAGAGCCAGCTGAAGGGTGACACCAAAGCCAAGACCGCCCATGAGGACAGGGATAAGGTTGGCGATAGCAGTGATACCAGTACCCTGAGCCATGACCCAAAGAAGGATGGAGCAGTAGGCACGCTTGAGAAGGTGAGGGGTAGTAAAGATGTACCAGAAACCAGAAGGAAGCTGTTTCTCAGTCGCAACCTGAGCCTTAATCTGAACAGCCTCGGCGTGAGCGAGAAGACCATTGGGATCAGCCTTGGTCTTGTGAAGACGAACAAGAATCTCTTTAGCCTCTTCATCGCGACCCTGCTCCATGAGCCAGCGAGGAGACTCAGGAAGGAAGTAAAGAGAAGCAAGATGGATGACACCAAAGCCTGTCAAGACGATGAAGATGAGGCGCCACTGGATAGGACCATCGACAAAGCTGAAAGCTAAGTTGAAGACAGCACAGATAATGTAAGCAGTAACGACACCAACACCCTGCATACCGACGAGGGCACCACGAGCATGAGGAGGTGCAACTTCTGACATGTAGACAGGTGAGTTGGCGAAAACCATACCGGCACCGATACCGCAGATCACTCGGAAGGTGAGAAGCATGGCAATGTTGACTGAGCCAGCTTGGAGAGCTCCTGAAATAATGACGATGATGGCGGCAGCGGCATTACAGAGACGGCGCCCGTAGTGCTTTGAGAGAGGAGCCTGGCCGACGGAGCCTACCATAGCACCAGCAAGGAAACTATACAACTTGATCAGTATTTTGAGATGGGACAATGGCATGGACAAACTTACCCTCCGAGGAGTCCATCAGTGCGTTCAGCAGCATCAGGAGTGGTCAAGAACTTCGCAATGAAAGATGTCTGAGCAAGTGTACCAGCAATAGCATTGGCACTGAATCCATACAAGAAACCACCCAGCGCAGCCGTGAAGATAACCTGGTATGTAATCCAACTAACGGAGTGCTTGATAACTCCAACATCATCACTGGTCTCAGAGCCAGGAGAGGGCTTGCTCTCTTTGACCTGGTCCTTCTCTGTCACAGACATTTTTTGTTTTTTTCTCACTGAAGTGGAAACAAAAAGAAAGAGAAGAGGCTGTGTAACTCAAGCTGCAGGAAAATTCAGAGGCAAGGGGAGGAAAAACTCAACTATAAACCGACTTATCATTGTCTATCATGGCTCATTTTCAGTCTTAGTACGGATATCCGGGGAAGTAAGCACGGCATCCTGGAGATCCTGTCAATCCTCAACTGAACTATTCATCCACGATGCAACTTCGGCAAACTAACAAAGAGGACTAGTTCAAGCACTATGTGGGCTTGTTGCTGAGCGCGGCTTTTACGTGGGGGTTTTGGAACATGTAGATCTTAACTCGATTGTCTTGGACCCTGCAACTGTAGCAATTTGTCCGTCCCACCGTCTCAGCTCAACCAACCAAGCCCGTGTAGCCTTGCCGAAAATCGGCTGACTCGAGAGGTTGTTGTCAGATTTCATTAGTTAGTGTGTGGTCGCTGGTCCATGTGCACGAGACGGCAGATGCACTATTTAATCACATTTGTTTTTCATTCTTTTCTTGTGCATGATCGCTACCACCACGCTTTTTTCCTTCCCACTGTTATCAATCATCTATCACACGCAGACACAGCACACATTGTTTCACTCGCCCTCCCTTTCTGTCAAAATTCAATACCATGCCTGCTCACGTGCCCGAGAGTCATGTCTACCCTGTCCTTCAGGACAAGATAGCTATTGTCACAGGTGGTGCCCAAGGTATGGGTAAGGCTACTGCAGAGACTTTCCTCAAGGCTGGTGCCAAGGTGGTCATCTGCGATGTCCAACAAGACAAGGGTGAAGAAGCCGCCAAAGAACTTTCTCAGCATGGTGATATCCTCTTCTGTAAGACGGATATCTCATCTTCAGAGGAGGTTGCTGCTCTTGTCAAGTTTACAGTCGATAAGTTTGGTCGTCTTGACTGTGCTGTTAACAATGCGGCTCTTACACCTGATAAGACTACATTGACTGATTTTGATGAAGAGTATTGGAACAAGCTTATGAGCATCAACTTGACAGGAGCTGCTCTATGTGTCAAGCATCAAATGAAGCAGTTCATCGCTCAAGGTGGTGGTGGTTCTATTGTGAACATTGCCAGCATCAACGCTTTCAAGCCTCAGCCCAACATGCCCGCTTACACAGCTGCCAAGCACGCTCTTGTCGGATTGACCAAGCATGCCAGCATGGAGGGTGGACCTCACAATATCCGAGTAAACGCTGTTGCTCCCGGAGCCATCTACGTGAGTACTGACAGAACACTGAACTCTATCAGCGACTAACTGACACGTACAGACTGTCATGGCCGCAAAGGCTTTGGAAATTATGGGAACAACTGTCGATGAGTTCGCCCCTCAAGTCAGCTACCTGGAGCGGTTCGGCATGCCACACGAGGTGGCCCAGGGATCATTGTGGTTATGTTCATCAGCATCGTCGTACGTAACGGGCGTTACATTGCCGATCGATGGCGGCTTTACAGCCAAATGAGGATTACGAGTGTACTTGGCGTTGTAGAGTGCATGCATTATTTTTAGAACATTTTTTACATTATACGTACACAAGTAATTCTTCTGGGACGGGGCGCCGGAAGCATGTTGGTTGTGTTAGTTGAAGAATCTAAGCGCGATACTGTAAGACTGAGAGCAGGGAATAAATGCATGATCTTGACACTGAATGTTAAGCATCAGGGATATTAAGTTGCAGCCCTAAATCCTTCGTCTGCGTTAGTACCGTTGGTGGAGTATATGTCCTGGCAGACGAGTAGTTTAGTACCTGTAGGAACATTTACTTCCTTGTCTTATACTGGTACTACCGCTGTAACCGCGCAGCTAGTGTGGGCTGATTATACTGTTAGCTGCCAGTTGGAAGAAATACCGTTGTGTAGATCATCAGCGGAATCTAAACTAGCTCTCCTTCATCCGTCTTTTAGCCCCTTTCGACCCCGTTTCTCAACGTTTTCCGTCGCCAAGATTTACCATCTTTGTCTTCCGCGAAATTAGTCTAGTGGAGGAATCATCATTCAAACCTCGCCTGTATCAACAATCGAATGATGCTAAGCGACGCTACTGAGTCAAAGTATATTTGGTTACCTGACTCGTACTGAGCGATGGAATTTTTATATTGCTTTTTCTTACATAGTGATCTACAAACAACCGGCCTGTTACAGTTCTATGATCTGACATACTCCGAAACTAGTAACTAAATGATTGTCCACCGTTTGCGCTCACAAGGTTACCCGTCATCCAGCCCGACTCAGGACTACAGATCATAGCTACCAAATTGGCAATCTCTTCCGGATAAGCAGCTCTTCCACCAAACTTCTTTCCGAGCTCCTGGACTTGGGGACTGTCACTTTCCCGAACAGGCGCAAGAGGAATCAAAGGATTCCAAAGTCCCAACGCGTACTTGATCTCGTCTCCAGCTGTCATGTACATATCCGTCATGACAGGACCAGGGTTGATGGTGTTGACGGTACAGTTCTCGGCCAACTCTCTGCACCAGACCCTGGCCATTGTTTCAATGGCTGCCTTTGTACCTGCGTACAATGTGGTGTGAGGGGTACCGAGCTTCGGATTGACACTCGACATCATGACGATGCGTCCGGACCGGTCTGTCGGTAGGTACGGCTTGCAGACACCTGTGAGCAAGGCTGGGCCAAGAACATTGACCCGATAAATGTGGTCGAACTGTTCTTGGCAAACCGACTCAACGGGTCCGAGGTAAAGAACAGCTGCATTGTGGATGAGGATGTCGACTTGCATCTTATCGCCACCAAAGTTCTCTTTGCAGACGGAGATGATCTTGTTGCAGTCATCTTTCTTGCTGATGTCGGCTCTGCATGGAACAGCCTTGACGCCGTACTTTTCCTGCAGTTCCTTGCTTAACTCTGCAGCTCTACCATCCGAAGACTCAGTGGTATAGTTGATGAGAATGTTTGCACCTCGCTCAGCCAGAGCACGGGCAATGTATGCTCCAATACCTGTCATACGGTTTCATATTAGTCCAAGCTAACCTAGAACACGTCTTACAAATACGTACCACGAGCGGAGCCGGTAACAATGGCAAGCTTGCCTTGGTGAACCTTCTGGTTGGTAGCCATGATATCGGATGAACTGAATTCTTCTGTTGGTGTGTGAGTACTACGTGAAGGATACGAATTTGGACGGGTTCTTCTGCTCAATCTTTATCTCTCACCCGCCAAAATTGAGCATGAACCGAAATATCGGCGACAAACCGAGGGTATCCATATCCATGCTGCCACGCAAACATGGCATATTTCAGAAACCCAATTTCTAGCTGTTACAGTGTGGACTTTGGTGCAAAGCTTGGTTGCCACTGAATATTCCTTGCGATGACAACCCCCTGGTTAGTTGGCTGCTGCTTGACAGGGGTCAACCAACACCTCCAAGCTAGTTCCAAGTCACAGTAGGATCTACAACCTATCCACTCGGCAATATAAGGAAAAAGTTATGAAGCTACGGATGTCTCTCTCAGTTCCGTCGAGCCATATGATTTTCCATCGCCGACCATCGAATGATAGTGTCATTCTCTGAACTGACAAGGGCCACATACGTACTTCTCAGCACTGCCAAGATTAGTATAACGTTCCGAACCCTGTACCCGCCACTAAACTGCGGTTCCGAAATCAGTTTCTATAACGTCTTTCATCATCTTTCTTTTCTTTTTTTCGTACTCTATTCTTTGTGAGTTCAAAGACGAAAAGCTGTGATGTACAGGAAGGTCGGATCCAGTGACGATCGCCACGGGCCGCCATATATGATCTGAGCGAGCTTACGGAGTTTTGGGCATCAATTTGAATGATTTTCGCAACGGACTAAGCAGCCGAAGATTGTCGAGCATTTACCGTAGTATTCTTATGTTCCATTGCCCCTTAGTTGTATTGCTTGATGCATGAGAGTGCCAGATTCGCATGTAACATGACTTATCCACTTCATTACGCGCCGATTCCAAGTTACTACATAGTTAGCTTCACTACGTCCGGAGTAGAACTCTCAAAATTGCACGGACATCGGAAATAGAAAATTAATAAGGGTCTTGCCTTTAATTTCAAGGCTTGCAAAGACCTAAACCATTGTCTCTTATCCGACAAGTCCGCCTACTGATTATCTGTTGCCGAGTTCTCGGCCTCACAAAACTAGTCAACTAGTTTATTACTATGGAGAAACCGATAGGGTATCTGGCTCTACTTGTCTCCGCGGCATCAAGGCGATAGTCCCTAGCATTGTACCGATCGACACTACTAGTGCATCCTTTGGTCGCAACGTTGAAGTTGGCGAAACATCCCCTTGTCAGCTGAAGAAAGGATTAGCAACGCGGTTCATTCCAAGATTGGGTGAGAGGATCAAGTGCAGAACAGTTCTCATACCATGTACGACTGGACCGTGTCAGCTAATGACAGAATGATAAATTTGTTTTCCTAGTCTCCTTTTTTTATGAAGGAGAAAAGAAAACATTAAGGATTTTTCTTTTACCTTGGCGAATCTAGCCTAACTCTAGGGGCCGGCCGATCAGTGTAACGGTTGTATATTGCACGCGACCAAGCTCCTACCCTTCTTTAAACCCTTTACAAGACTCCTAGATCCCAATTTAATAAGGTCATTCCTGCGTTGGCTTTGTCTGGTTTTTTTTGTTGTTTTTTTTCGTTTGTGCTGGTTGCTGTCAAAGTCTTGTGGCTGAAGCTTGTTTTCTTCCCACCAACAAAGTTTATTGTTCAGCGTCGGATTTTCATGCAAACTCGACAAAATGGCCTCGGCAGCGGGTTTTGGAGGCAAAGGTCCCATGGTCGTTGGTGTTCTATGGGCTGAGAATGTCCTCTGTTATATCCTTATCGGTTTACGACTTTATACTCGCAAGTTTATTCGAGGCTCAATCGGTTGGGACGACGTTTGTCTGGTCGCTACGTCGGTTAGTCGCACATGATATCTTTCAAGTTGGATCAAGATACTGAGATTTCATTTCCTGCAGGTTCTTTTAACCGTCTTCGCCATTTTGACATCTATCTCAGCCCACTATGGCATGGGTCGACATTTCCACGAACTCGAGACACCACAATTCGCCGATGCTATGCTATGGCTTCTTTGCGCCCAGTCAACCGTTGCCATGGCCATTGGAATGGGTAAGGTAGCTGTCGCTGTCTTCCTTCTCCGTATTGTTACAGCTCCTTGGCATCGATGGTTCTTATGGTTCTGCATTACTTCTATGATGGTCCTGAGTGTCTTCCTTGCCATTGCCATCTTCGCCCAATGCACACCTGCCGAGTCGATCTGGAATCCTGCATTAATAGACCAGAAGGTTTGCCATATGAACTTGGCTGTAGTGGCCTTTATTGACTGCGGTAAGTCATTCTTCGTCTAAGGCCGTTTATGTAAAATTGTCTGACTGTTACTCAGCCTATGCTGCTGTTATTGACTTTGTTCTCGCTGGTTTCCCCTGGCTGGCACTTCGCGGACTCAACATGAAGCGCAAGGAGCGTATCACCATCTGCTTGTCGCTTAGTCTGGGTGTTTTGTAAGTTTTTCCTCTTCCATACACATCCGTGACTTTGAAACTGACAAATCTTAGTGCCGGTATCTGCGGCGTTGTCAGAACTTCAGGCCTGGATGCTCTAAACAACTCAGCCGACTACCTTTGTAAGTCTTGCTCACTACATCTCATAAAACACTCATCTAACTATCACAGACGCAACATCCGACTCTGTTATCTGGACCATGAGTGAAGTCACCACAACTTTAGTCTGTCTCACACTCCCCGCTCTTCGACCCCTCGTCAACAAGATGCGCGGCCAAGAATCCAGCTCGGCCGGTTACCGACAGCACGACGACTCTAACTATGCTGGAGGAACAGGGTCATACGGCCTCAATTCTTTGGGAGGTCGTAAGACCGATTGCACCAAGTCTGGAAAGAACAACTCAACAAATGTCGAAGCTGGTCACACTACACTGAAGAACGACAGTGATGAGACAATTCTACTACAGGGCGGCGGTAAACGGGATATCATGCGAGTCCAAGAGGTCAGCATTTCATATGAGAATGCAAGCATAGATAATCGGGTTAAGACGCGAGAAGCTGTTTAATAAGCTTATTAGGTATATAGTCGAAAACCGGACTCAGCTCTAGCTACAGACCAGCGGATCATGAACCTTTCCTTTTTCTAAGGAAAACATAACAAAAGTAACAGTTCATTCAATTAATCAAAAGTCGTGATCCTTCTCTTGCCCCGAATTTCGTTGCATTAAAATGATCCTCTAGCGTAAGCTCCACTAGGTTTACCCCTGGTTCTTAATCATTTGCATTCTAACCGACTTGGCATCCATTTCGCATATGCTACGACACGGATCTTGGCTCACCGTGCTGGTTCTTACTCCCTTGGCGAAGGATGCGGCTTCATTCCCGACTACACGATAGCTGATTACCCCTGTTCTCAAGGGAAAACTTTGGTGTTGAAAGTCACTGATTCGCATGTAACGTTGCACAGGGAAATGAACACTAGAAAGCGAGTATCTAACAACTCGTGTTATCAAGTGCAGAGACTAGAAACTAACGTCAAACACTCCAGTTGAAGATTCTGACGACCTGGGAATATGTAGGGTAAGGGGATCAAACTCAATATTCAGCAGTTAATTTCCAAGTTGAACATGAAACTTCCATGCTGAGCAATTTGGATATCCGTCGAAGTCTTTAATAGCTCATCTTATCTGACCTTTCGCTCTCCCAGAGTGGCTTGAGTATGACCTGATGACTAGACGAGCCAGCTTTGATTATCGACGATATCCCTGATAAACTCGTCTTCGAAAGCAGGAACTACGCCTAGCTCGACTGTGACGCGGTGATTCTTCCAGGTTGAAATGCTCTTCCAAATCCCCCGTACAAGATCCACGAAACCAACACTATCTTCATAGTGGTAAGTGAACTCACGCAATGGCATGGTGAATCATGCCTGAAGTTTATTGAAAGCATCGTCCTCTCTTTGGGGCCTTTTAAGTTGTTATGTATTTATTGACTTTAGAAAAGGATTCGGGGATGAAAGTAAAGCGCATGGCATTAGTAAATGGTGTTTGACATATTTGAACGATGTTCAATTTCATCAGCTCAAGCTGGCTTTTTTTGTTCTAGTTGCAATCGTCAATTGCGTCGGTTATGTCGATGCTGGATTGTGAGCGGCTGATCAAGGCTCACAAGGTGTGATACAGTCAGAGTAAAGATAGTTGCTAGATAATAGTCAGGTCCCTAATTGATAGCTGGGTTGAGCTACATATTGGCATCATCAATCCTTGATCTTTTCTTAATCTTGCCTCTGAATCCCTTCTTCAGACTTTAAACCCAACCCAGCCAATTGTAAGACCGCTTTTTCGTTAAGCTCCACACACGATTCCCTGACATATCTCCGTTCACTGCAATTTTAACCCACCTCACGGACATCAGAATACCAACTGACAGAATTGTTTCATCTTATAGGCAACAGTGGTTTGCTACCGGGTGTAAAGATACTGCTCAGGTAATGAATACATTATTTGACATTCTCACATGTCAAGAAAACTACAGTCGATCGCTCCTTTCGCTAGGTTCCTTCTGATCACTGTTCCTGGGAATAACCTCTTCTGCACCACGCTCCCTACCAGCTTGGGGATCCAGTCCCCAGGTAACAACATCAGGGTATTTTCGTACATATAACCACATTCCCATTATAGCAACGATACTCCCAACACTAAACGCAGCAGCCAACGGGAAACCAACAGGATATCTGGGCGAGTCACTGACTCTCCACGCTCGAAGAGGTATAGTAGCATGACCTACATAAGTGAGAGTGATAGCGATAGCTACCAAAATTGAGCGAACCTCAGGCTCTTTGCGCAGAATCTCAGCTAACCATGCAAGAAGAGCATAGCCCCATGCTGCAGTAGCGAATGTGATAAAATAGAAAGCCATGATAGTCTGCCAAGAATCAGGCCATCCTGCAAGGACCGAAGTTGCTATGAGTTGAATGATGGCTGTTCCAACGCTGACTTGCCATCTCCATGACTTCCAATCGCTGAGAGCGTTGAGACCAATGTTGCAGACTATGCTGATAGCGTATCCACCAAGTGGAATAAGATTGACAGTATAAACCGAGTAGCGGGGTGTTCCGTCGGCATTTTGAAGACCTTTCAGGAATAGAAGGAAATATGAGTTTGCGCGTTGACTCCAGGCAAATTGAAGATAAGCGGCCAAAAACAAATATGAGAGTGGACTCAAGAGAAGTAGTTTCATCTTGTGAACAACAGTCTTGAACGGAATGATGCTGGAAGTCTTAACGCCACTGTCGCTCATCCGTAAACGAGCAAGCTCTTTCTCAGCATCAGTAAGCCAAAGAGCTCGAGTGATAGCAGGTGAATCTGGAATGATGAGAAGACCAATAAGACCCCAGAAAATAGTCATGATTCCACTGATGATAAAAAGCCATTGCCAACCGGCAAGCCCCAAATTGCCATTAAGGTTTCTGTAGAGTGCGGCTTGAACAATGCCGAGAAACATGTTCCCCGCGACGCCACTGACGCCGAAGATGGCCAGTCGCTTGCCGAGCTCTTTCGGACGATACCTAAACATGAGTCAGTTAAAAGTGAAGCCAGAAAAATGTGATGAAACAAAAATACCAATTAAATATCAAGTTCACGATACCTGGCCATGATGTTGACTCGAAAACACCAAGGAAGAATCGTAGTGCAAAGACGGTCGTGGCGTTGGGAGCTTTGTAGGTGAAAAGTGTGAATAAACCCCAGATTATCTCACACATTGGGAGGAAAAGAGATGGTCGAACGCGAGTTTGGATGAGTTGTGATGGGATGATGAAGATGGCGTATCCGATTGAGTAGTATGTTGTGAATTCCACCAGTTCATTGCCGTAAAGGTGAAGATCTTCCTTCATTCCTGAGACGAATGCAGCCGTCGTCGCCGATTGATCCATATCCTGACGATGTCAATATCAAAGATCCGAATGAAGACCATGACTCTGTTACCTTGAAAAGACCGGCGATAAACGCCCAGACGAGCAACAAGCAATCAAGCTTAAAGACCAAAACATGACTCGGATTCTTAAAATATGGATGAACCTTTGCCAACCACGACGTCGACTCGTGAAACGCGACATCTTGTCTCTCCTCAGAAGAGGATTCACTCGCCGGCGGACTCATTGTTGCTCACTTGATCAATCGACAAACTGTTGCAAAAGAAGAAAAGAGGAGATGAGAAAAGTGATCGGCACTTGGGGCCCTGGAATAATTTTAAAAAAAAAGTCCCGCCGCCACAAAACTAACAAACTCCAGGCTAGAGATGTTCTAGATCACGGCAAGACGGACGGCAAGTATATCTCGATTGAGTTTTTAGGCCGTGCCGCCATGACGGAAGTGATTATAAATAATTCAGTAGTATAGTAACCAGATCTAGAGCCGAGTGACCCAAGATCGGGGCCCCATGAATTAAACCGTTTGTGTATCAATTTAGCAAAAATACCAAGACTCTTACCCCACTGCTTCTGGAGGTAATCCAACAAGAATGATTGGAGAATTTGTTCAAAGCGGATACATTCACCCGCTTACGCCTTCAGCCCTGCAAATAACAAGTCCTCAACCCCCATAAAATCTCACAAAAGTTACTCTATACGGTAAAATCCATCGCTCGAGCCCCGATATAACACGGGATACACCATCCGAACGCACAGATATCAATAGCTGACTTTTTCCTGCAGAACCTACGGATACTGCACGCTCATCACCAACAAGAATCAATAATGTCTTCCGAACCGCTATATCCCGCGTATCTTCCCACCCGCTCCGAGGGCTACATCGCCCCCGTCCCAGTACCCCCATTCTCAGCAGACGAACCAGGGCTTCGGGCCGATCCCGCTAAAGCGAATCTACTCAAGGGTGCTACGGCGGTTACGAATATTACCCCACGGATTGGCACTGAGATCCGGGGTGTGCAAATTAGTGGGTTGAGTGGTGAGGGATTGGATGAGTTGGCTTTGTTGGCTGCTGAACGGGGCGTTGTAGTTTTTGTGAGTGTAATTGATTTGTTGAAGTGAACTTGTGCTGATTGCAGGGACTTAGAGGGATCAGGATTTTGCGGATGCTGGGTTTGATAGGCAGAGGGAGATTGTGAGACATTATGGACCGCTTCATCAGCACCCTACTATGGGGTATCCCAAGGGTACTGGGCCTGAGTTTCATGTTGTTTACGCCGATGAGAAGTCGTGAGTCACTCCATTTTCTTTATCGGGCTTTAATTGACAGGGTATAGCGGCAACTTGAGAAAGCTTCTTGGACCTCGCACGACGTATGATCTCTGGCATATTGATCAAACATTCACCCCGAATACACCATCAACAAGCTTTTTCTGGGTCCTTGAGATTCCCAAATCGGGTGGTGGTGATACTGCCTTTACCTCACTCACTGCCGCCTATGAAGCTCTCTCGCCTGCCTTTAGAGAGACCCTGCATCATCTCAAGCTTCACCATACATCTGCCTCCGAAGGTGAAGTAAAGCGCGTCGGACAAGAACGCTCTCTGGCAGAAGCCATCAACGCCACGCACCCTCTGGTCATTAAGCATCCCGTTACTGGAAAGCCAGCACTCTTTGTTAATCCGACTATTGCGCGTCAGGTAGAGGGGTTTTTACCGGAGGAATCGGATTATTTGCTCTCATTTCTGAAGAATCATATTCGTAGTATGGACTTTAGTTGTAGGGTTAAGTGGGAGAAAGGGACAGTTGTTGTCTGGGATCAACGAGGAACGGCGCACTCGGCAGTACCTGATTTCCAGGATAATGAGAGGAGACATATGGTTAGAATCATTCCGTATGGATCTCAGCCAGAGCCTGCTTTTAAGTAGTCTCCTTATCGTATAATACATCATCACTGAGAGAAAGGCTTTGGTCAAATAAGAAGTCACATTACTGGAACATATAATAGCATGGCCAGCGTGCAGAAAGACCGGTTAATTTTACCCTCAAACTAATTTATACTTCCAACGACTGGTATCATCGCGCTAATAAACTCAAAATAAATTACACGCTGTTTCGATCGACTTGTTGTATTTAACCAACTCGGTTGGCGGTTGTCCAGCGATAGGCAGGATCAACGAGATGGTTCTCGACTTCAACGACAGGCATTCCGCCCAGTGTAGAAGCACTAGCTGTAGAGTCGACAGATCGACGGTTGTCATTTGTTCGCTCGCTCATGACCTTGTTGTATCTTCTGGATGCTGGAGACAAGGCACTAAGGGAGAAGCGGCGCTTGGTGCTGCACATCTATCAGCATTGAGAGATGCTGAAAGAAGAATTTGCTTGTACTCACTTGGGAGACATTTTGTAGAATGTTTGTATAGGTTTCGGGTCTGGTGTGAATGTATTTTGATGAATGTTGATTCAAATGGCTGATGATTTGGCTTTGTTCTTCTTGAACTCAATTTTCTCTTCTGCGAACTCAACACGGCTTTATATAGACAATATCATGATGATCGATTCCCATCAAAGAAACCCCCATATTCGTGTTAATCATGTTCAACTTTGGAGATGCGATGTCATAGTGTCCATCGTTTCCCCTTGAGCCACTCGCCGCCTCATCACGATCACAGAGATATTCATATTTGTTGCCATAAACACCACTGCAATGACATCAGCTTAAGACCCTTATATCCTAATGAGGAAGACCCCTAATCAACTGCGCCGTAGTGATGACGCTGGCGGCTTGACAGGTGACGAGAGATAGATTTAGCCAGATATATAACCGTCCAATGGTAATTTTACCAACACCCAAGCTGGGCTTGGCCCTCGAGCCCGTAAAGCCCATTTTATCGCCTCCGTTCGAGCTGACTTGAACTCGCACCGACAGGTCTCTACGGCAGTTACAGTGGCTATCTGATCAAGACCAACCGTTCTGGTTTTGAAGCGGACCCTGGAAGATAAGGCTGCACCTCGGAGACAGAATATGACCTAATACTCCGTATTCACAGGCTTTTCATGATCCAAAAAATGTTTCTAGTTACTCGAGACAACTAGTCATCTACTGTACGTAATAACTAACTCTCAAATGCAATGATACGTAAGCTCCGAGGCTATGAAGACACGGTTGATATTCAACTCCTGAAAGATGTAGGTTCAACAAGGATTATGGGAATGATGTACAAATAAAAGAACAAGAAGTAAAGCTAATCTGGTTTTCGGCATTTCAGACAATCCGGTAAGGGTATAAGTCGTTCTTTCATGTGCTAGGCCGAAGTTTTAGCTATACGTCCCGCCATGCAATAAATAAACAAAAATAAAGGCCTGCATGAGTAATGCTATCACTGATCTCGAGCATGAAATGACTCCTGGAAATTGCATATACTGAAGCGAGCAAGGGATACCCGGTTACTCGGTTACCTCTTTTCGGCTTCGGGCACGAGTTTCAGCACTTTAATCCGAGCATGTTAGCCCTGTAAGACAAGCTAGTGAAGTTCCCGTGCGGAGAAAAGAGATGGATGGAAGAACGGTAGAAATCAGATCATTTTATCATTTTCCAGTCTCTTCAACTACTGCCGATACCCGACTTGAACTTGTATCACAAGGATCGAAGGATACGAACTAAAAAGCTTGGTTGTTTGATCGACCATATATGGCCTCAGCGACTGTAGACTGGTCTGCCTCGGTTCTGCCTCAAGCGAAGGATCAACAATAGACTTCATATTCAGGCGAAATGACCAAAAGAAAAGCGCCTGAATCATAACTAGTCAACTAACCCTCTGGCTAATCAGTACATCTCCCGTGCGCATTGATAATCTGACTGATAAAAACGGGCGTATCTTGGATCCTTCTCGCGTTAACTTGATCTACCGACATGGTACATCGTCGATCCCAACTACCGGGTGTCTGTAGCTGAACTCTAATGTCACGCGCGCGTCAAATTTGGAATTTTCTCGTGCGTAAGAGGCGTAAGGCTGACGTTTTGAGCGGGGAATCTCGGATGTCTTGGTCTTGTCTTTAAACCTAACGCCAGCCCCCACCTTCATACAAGTGAACTTCCTAACTTATGACCAATGTATGATTCTTATTTAAAGAAACTGGTTTCAAAGTAACCAACATTGTTCTTGTTTGACAAAGAATTTCGGCGTGTGATGCTGCGTCATGGGTGCGTTCCGAGCTTGCCGTCCATGCAGAATCGCAAAGACAAAGGCAAGCTTTATTGATAATTTGATATTGAAGCAAAAGTCATCGCGGCTAACGTAAACACAACAGTGCGATCTTAAAAGACCGACTTGTGGAAAATGCTCAAGACGAAACTTAGCTTGCTCTGGGTATTCTGCAGATTCGGATTTCATGTTTCGAGATGAGAACACAACCGCCAAAGTCAACTCTGAGCGATCACGTAGCCGCTCAAAAGCAATAATTACCGCGATATGTTTATTTAATAATGATATTCAGGAAGATTCGTACCATCATGATAGTCAAACTATTCCCAACACCGTCTCATACAGGCTCGAGGACAGGGTCCTAGATATATTATATATCGAATGGGTTTCGAAAGCCGTTTACCAACGAAAAGGTCCCGGATACTTGGACTTATTACCCGAGATGAAATCGAACGCCACGCCCAGCTCTGCTTTGAATCTCGCAGTAGAAGCTTTTGCATTCGCCAATGCTCGAAGTCTTATGAGCTGTAATGGAAGCTTGATGCATATGGCCCTTTCCAAGTATGGTGCTGCTCTTTCGAGGGTCAGAAACGCAATTATGAGTCAGACGCTTATTGCTGATGATTCAACCTTGATGGCTATTTTGACTATTGACATGTTTGAAGTAATGCATATAGTGTCATTGGATAACGACGAGGCTAACGTGTTACAGGTCGTTTTTATGGTTAGAGAGGAACCTCTCAAGCTCCACAACTGTGCAATTGAATATTTGCTGTCGATCAGAGGAACGGAGCAGATTCAGTCCATGTCAGGGCTCGCCCTGTATAGAATGGCAAACCATCGTATGCAAGTCCGACAACTTGGCCTTGGCATTCCACCGATTCCAGTGCAATTAGCTTGTGCTGAAATAATAGATCTATCCAACCCGGGACAAAGCCTCAGCAAGATGCAACTTGATGCCCAACAGACTGTCAGCATGTCAAAGGATCTGCTATGTGGTTCATCGACCTGGGAAGATTTATCACTGTTGATGTCCCAGATCCAGGTTCACTTGGATGAGTTTGAACAATGGAAAACCTGCTTACCTGAATCGTGGAACCCAAGAAAGATTCACCTTGCAGATCATGAAACCATCCTCGAGTCTTTGTTGGCACGATCTATGCCTTTCACATCAGAAGTCTGGATTTACGAGGATACTTTTATTGCACACAAACTGGCTTTTTTCTACCACGGTCAACTATCCTTACGGTCTGCCTTACTCGACACTCTTCTTATGTTGAAGTATTTCAATCTCGATCAGACTGGGACAATCAATCTTGAACAGGCGATTGAATGTCAACAAACAGCGATAGCATGTTTGGCTGATATCCTCGTTGAATCGCTTACACCATTACTAGCTTCTATTGGATTTGATGGTACTGGTGCACTATGCATGACTGGTGAGAAGATTACACTATGTTTTGCTCGGGGGATATGTTGGGCGTTACAGCAGGAGAAGAGAGTATCGGTTGAGCACAAGACCTTTACACATCGGGTTGAGGATTGGATGCGACATGAAGCAAATATTCAGAGGCCATGTTGATTGGGAATAATAATATTTAATAAAACGATTGTGATTACTTATGAGATACAAAAGAGCATACGCATATACAGTAAAATCGGACTAAAGTGGGACAGTATCCAAACTTCGTGGTCCACTAGGTGGTCTCGCTTTCAAGCTCTTTTCACTCTCGCCATTTCTAATCCTCTGAATCAACTCAGCCGGATCAAAGTCCACACCCAAAGGATTGGTCAAATAAGCCTCCGATTTCATATACTCAGCAGCTTCCTCCAACGTATCAAAGTTCTCAACCTGCAACTCAAGAATATTTCCATCAGGGTCATGGTAGTACATACTCGTGGTAGGACCATGATTAATGCACCAAAAGGGTTCAATGCCATTCTCCTTTCGTTGAAGATAAGATAGGGTAAGGTCTGTAAGGGAGGAATAGGAGAAGGCAATGTGTTCAAGACCGCATGTGTTGGGGTCTTTCTTGCCAATGTCCATGTTGACTATACCAATGCGGTGATGTTCATCGTCATAGGTGAGAAGATGCATAAACTCATTTTCAAAGTTTATCTTAGCTTGGAGAAAAGTTTGGTAGTATTTTGACAGACGGATGAAATCACCGGTACGAAGGACAACATGTGCCAGTTTGACTGGCTTGAGGACAGTCTTGCCAGGGTTATCAAAATCAGGGCTAGGCATTTTGATGTGACGATGATATGATAAGAGAGGAACGTGCGCAAAGTCATGGATAATTCCAAATTTCTTACAATGATTGTCTCTTGATCAATCTTATATCCATGCATTCCAGCCCCCACCGAAGGATTCCCTGATGTTGATCAAAGGTTCCAAGCGCCCGTCAACTTAGCCTGAGGCTATATATGTGGAGTAAGAGCTAAACCTAAAGAAGCTCTGCATCCGGAGAATGATCAACAAGCACTTTTGGAGGAAATCAGCCATGCAGACGCCGTTGAGTTATGATCAGCCAATAACGTGGTTGGTGCCGAACTGGTGACGACCCGGCGATTCCGTACCTGTGCGACTTGATTGAAGCGGTGGCTGAGTTTTCGAGATGACCTCAGATTAAAGCCGAAACGCTCATGCGGCATCGGCGTTGTCTATTCCTTAAATAAGTATCAACGTATGCCAAGACTATATACTTCGTATAGCTATCAATATAACTAGTAGTGTTCTTTGAAGAATTAAGATCAACAAAAATGTCCTCGGAAACTGTTCCCTTCGGCCTCGCCACAGTTCGCAATGCTGACGACAACCTCGAAGCCGCGATTGTTCTGGGAGGATGGGTTTATCCGTTAGCTGCGCTTGACGAATCCTTTATGGGCCGCAGTGTTTATGGCCTTCTTCAAGACTGGCTTTCAGCATATACTTCGCTTCAACAGCTGGCGTCACGTCTTGCGAAAAGGGACGGACACAATGGCCTACTACGGATTCAAATACAGGATGCAAAGTTCGACACGCCAGTACGCTATCCCAACAAACTTCTCGCCGTTGGAGCCAACTATTCAGGTCACCTGAAAGAGATGGGTCTTTCGACTGAAAAGTGGGATCCTATGCCATTCTTCAGTTGTCCTCCTACCAGCTCTATCGTGGGACCAGGAAAGACGGTTCTTATCCCAGCAAACACGAAGCAATTTGATTGGGAGTGCGAGTTGACTGTCATAATCGGAAAGGCTATCCAAAATGCAACCTTTGAAGAGGCCGCAGAGGCCATAGCTGGTTATACCATTGGTCTTGATCTCAGCTGTCGCGATCTCTTCCAAACCGGTCCTCTAAAATTGGTAGACATCATACGCGGCAAGGCACAGCCAGGAATGAAACCCTGTGGTCCTATCTTTTGGCCAAAGGAATGTATTGGAAGCCTGGATAGTGCACCAGTTAAGCTATGGCTCAATGGCGACTTGATGATGGATGGCAATACCAGCGAGATGATTCGACGTCCAGAAGAATGTATTTCAGAGATGAGCAAAATCTTGCCTCTGGATCCTGGAGATATGATCATGACTGGAACTCCATCTGGTTCGGCAGGTTCTCATGGAAATAGATGGCTTAGGAAGGGAGATCATATCAAGGCTCAGATATCTGACATGGAGCCACTGGAGGTCGAGTTTTACTGAAGCCTCTGAATCTAGAATATCTCTCAATCACAGTCCATAATATATTTCAGTATTATTCCTTACTATAGAACCTCACCAGATCGTGATAAGTGGCAAGCTTGTCCGATTCGACGGCACTAACGGAGCCCGGTAGGCCGTGTAGGGTCGCCCTCCGATGTCATTGCCGTTGGCGCGCCGCAATCGGTCTCGGCACTTCGGCATGACGCGAGCGGCAGAGATAGTGCCGTGTGGATCTTTAAAATGTTATAAAGGCTATGGTCGAGCTGAAATATGAAATTCAGCATCATTTACAAAGTCACCTCACTATTATATTTCAATTATCCCAATGTCTCAATCAGAGCCAAGCACCATGAAGAAACCCAAGTCGTTCACCGGCATCGACCATCTCAAACTCCCTTGCAACGACATCCTCAAAACCGGAAAATTTTACGAGACAATCTTCCCCATGACCCGCATTGTGAAATACAACCACTACACCCCAGACCATAAGCTCTTCGCCATCATGTTATACCACGAACCTACCAAATTGATCATCGAGCTGCGCCACGTCCCCGATCAAGCCAAAGCACAAAAGGGCTGGGATCCCATTACGTGGGGTGTAGGCACGCGAGCGGATTTGGAAGAGTGGGGAGAGTGGTTGGATGCGCATAAAGTGAGGAGAAGTAAGATATTCACTGGGATAAAGGGTTGGGTTATGGCTTGCGAGGATCCAGATGGGAGGATTGTGAGGCTGTATGTACAGGATGAGGATCATGAATGGACGGATCATCCTGATCAGGATGAATATTGGCTTGGAACTATTGAGGCGAATCCTACGCAGGAGGAGAAATGAGGATGGGCTGCATAATGAGAAGCCGATCCCCCGTAAAGTCCTACAGTAATCAAAGGAGAATATCTAGCCAAAGTCCTACATACATATTTGAATACAACGAATCGCAATATTGACCCTTTTTTGGGAACCGTAGAGCATTGAATCCTTCTGTGGCTTCGTACAGCAAGAAGTCCGATTGGAAGGATACCGAATCCAATATGTATGTAAGAGCTCAAAGGATTTTAGCCGCTGCTGATCTGCAGGACAAGCGCTCGGCTACAGTAGCCAGCAGCCCTATGGAGAAGCTAACTAAGCCTGAAATTGCCATGCGTCCGAGAATATGCATGCGGCTGTATTGATAGAATGGCCTTTTGTGTTACTGAGTTGACCTCACGCCTATCTCATGCATCGTATCTTCAGCGATGACGAAGCAGTTTCGTACTTGGATAAATATACGGATAAGTCCTACCTGACCTACTTGGACAAATAGACGAATAAATGGGGCTACAATCTGTAGAAGAAGCGGGGTTTCAATGTAACTGCCGATACGACTTCACCAGAATAAGTTAAGAATGCCATTTCCAAACGAGTGCATGCTATCGTACTTCAAAATAATTGGTTAGCTTTGATCTAGTGTAGACATCTCCACTTAAGGGGCCACCCACACTGTAGATACTTCAAAAGCATGCATGAGACGTCTCTTTTGCCAAGGCTTCGAGACTCTTGCATACTCTTACAATCTCTTCATTTTAACCCAATCAATACTTTGTTTCTTAGAAATTAGTATCAGCAAATGACGCAGATGACGCAGCATATACTCAGATCACTATGCCGTCCCTTAAATGGGACGAGGAATATGTATAAGGCGATATGCAACACCACCATCTCGACTCAGCGCCCAACCCTTCAGCCCCGTCATATCTTTCACTACAGAACCATGAGTTCAGCAAGCAATAACACTATGCGTGCTATTCAAGTCACAGACTTCAAAGAAGGCCCCAAGCCAGTCACACTCCCAAAACCAGAAATCCCATCTTCATCAGACCAGATACTTCTTCGAGTTGTAGCAGCTGGTCTTCACAACGTTGTGAAATCCCGTGCTAGTGGTGAACACTACTCTTCTGTTCCCCTACCCCATACTCCTGGTCTTGATGGTGTTGGATACGAAGTTACTCAAGACGGCGGGGAGAGGAAGTATTTCTACTTCTCAACTCTCTCTGTCGGCAAGGGATCATTCGCAGAATATATCGTTCTACCACGTGCCATTGCGTTTGAACTACCCAAGGATGTTGACCCAGTTCAATGTGCGGCGCTCATCAACCCTGTTATGAGCAGTTGGATGGCTCTCAACTCCCGTGTTGACTTCCTTAAAAATGGACCATCAAAGGAAGGTTTTGAAACTCTGATTGTTGGGGCTACTACGATGAGCGGCCGTTTGGCTGTGCGTGTAGCTCGTCAGTTCGGTGCAACCAAGATCGTTGGTGCGGCAAGAGATGAAAAGCACTTCAACGATGTGCAGGGTCTGGATGACCGTATCATTCTTAACGACGCTTCACCTCAGAACACCGACTTCTCGCCAGCCAAGGGCGCTAGTGTTGTACTTGACTACTTGTACGGTCCTTGGCTAGGTCAAGGGCTCAAGTCCCTCAGAGCTGCAGGAGCAACACATCCTTTGACATGGGTCAACATCGGCTCACTGGCAGGTGAAGGGCAGGTTATGGAATCTGCTGAGCTTCGATCTAGAGATGTTTCTGTTCGAGGAGCTGGTATTGGATCTTGGCAAGGTAAAGATCTTGGTGGACAGACTAGTGGGATGCTTGGGGTGTTGAAGGGTGTAAAGATGGATGGTGTCAAGGCTTTTGATGTTAAGGATATTGAAGCTGGGTGGAACCATCGGGGAGACAGAGTGGTGTTCACCTTTGAGGAATAAGGTGGAAAGGAAATTCTATAGATCAACTCTTGGGGCTAGAGCAAAGAAGGATGGCCTTTGACTCATCTTGTTCCAAACATATTCATGTTAAAAATCCGTATCACCTCGACAACATCTCCTTCATCGCCACAGTAAACTCATCCACCTTGGTCACCAAACTCAAATGACTATCCCCATTCATAACTCTCAACTCCGCACCAGGCATCAACCCAACAGCCTTCTCTGATACTGCAAGAGGAACATTAACGTCCAGATCCCCATGCCAAATAATCATCCGTCCCTTCTCAACTTTGACATCTTCCAGTTTAAAACCCCAATCACTTCCATACAACTTTGCTTCCCACGCCGTTGCATAACCACCCTGCTTCATAGCCTCTCTCGTAGAACGACTTATAGCCGTTCGTAAATCTGGATGAGTTTTCCATACTTCTCCGTCACTTGCTGATCTGGATTCTATATCTTGATCCATTTTTTTCTGCAACTTCTCTGGATGTTCCGTATCTCGCGCTACATTGCCGAGGGCTTTATCAACGACCCATCCCAGAGGGCCAGTGGCGTATGGAGCTATGTTGAACATAAGTCGTGTCATTGTCAACATTCCTTGAGTTGAGAATGACATTGGCATAACGCCTGCGACGATACAGATGCCAAGTAAGCGGTCTGCTGGAAGATCTTTGAGGGCAGCAATGGTATAAGGTCCGCCACCCGAAACACCAATGATACCAAAACGCTTAATCGAGAAAAGATCTGCCAACTCAATGATATCCTTAGAATAATCCAGGATGGTTCTGTTTTCTTGAAACGTCGACTCGCAGAATCCTGGACGCGTCAGTGCGATGACGCGTAACCCATGCTTAGCCGCCGTGCTGTTCATTATGTATCCTTCATGGTGAGAGCCTGGAAAGCCGTGAAGGTAGAAACAAGTTGGTGCGTCATCTTCTTGTGCGCCATAAGTCGCATATGACACTTTTCTGCCGTCGGCCAGAGTGGCGGTCTTATCTTGGATGCTGTCCATGCTGCGCGGAGGTTGCCGAAGAACACGCGCGAGGAGATATGGCTTGAAATTGATCTCTAACGACGCGTCTCTGAGTCGCGAAGTAGTTTCTCTTATCGTTTGGCTCCCGTTTTCATGAGCTGGCACTCTATAGACGCGAAGGATCATGGGCTAACTCTTACTTTTGGTCACGTGTTGATGAAACATTAACAAACACAATTGTAGAACCAACGTGGATGTAACAGGGATCGAGGTAGCTATTTCGGCATCTCTCTTATCAGATAAGCGCCATTTCAGTGCCTTGGTGATTATATAGCGCGCTATCCTTTTTCTTCACCGTTTTCTGTAAGATCTTGTCTCTAACCTTTCAAACAATTTTTAAGGGAGGATCAAGGATCATTCGCCAACCAAGGAAATCTAAGTCCCCATTGCCTCAAGAAATGGTATGCAATTGAATGCTTTTTTAAGAATTCTTCAATGATAAATCCAATACTACCTCGGAGTTTTTCTTCCTCGTGTCGGTTCCTTCTGTACAGGGTAAGGGTCAAACAGCCGACATCGATACCCTGGCGAGAGAAAGGGAGTTTCTTTGGCGGGTTGACAATTCTTACAGCCGATTGGACACTTTGAAAAACAACTGATGCAAGTGATTTGTTAAACAATGGAAATGCTGACTTCGAGCGGCATTTTCCCCATGCTTGATCTGCTGGCTCTAGCGTCTTTCATCCTGTCTCTGCATAATCGCCTGCAGGAACACGAAGTAGCTCATTGAACGATTGACAAAGATCCCGTCTGAACCTACTGATTTTCATGAGGAAAACTGCCCCCACTCATATTGAATAAAAGAGAGAGTGGAAGAAGAAATTAGTAGCTCCACTCCAAGAGAAAGATCACTACCTTGATAGAAAACTCACCAGTTCAACGGCAGTTCATTCCGCGCATTACTCTTGCATGAAACTCCTAATCTGGCGATTTCGGGAGACTTGGCCGAAAAAAGTCTGGTTAATGGTTTGGTTTCCCCGCTGGATGAATGAGTCTCGGCGAGACTCCAGAAACTGGTGAATATTAGGTTCACATGACTATATCATTTACACGGAACAACGGATCATATAATCTCTACCCGACGGTCCGTTGCCATTCTAGATGCCAAGTATTCCACCAATTCTTAATGGTAGGTGGGAAAATCTGGAGAAATCTCCACTACCGAAAATCGACAGGGTTTCTGAAACTCCAGAATTTTAATCAACATAGGCTCATTAACCCCATTATCTATATCGATCGGTATTTCGGCCCGTGTGCCTCGGTCGCACTAATCGATAAACATGCTTCTTGTCCGTAAACTATTTGAAACTCGGTAGTTTGGAGGCCTTGGCGTTACTATTGTTCCGATTAGGAAAACGGAGGGCGCGGAGATATTGGGATCTTGATTGGTTAATTAACGTGTAACGCCGATAGAGTTGAATTTGTGATCTCATTTCTCGGAAGAGCTGTATTAAGATTCCGTTGAGAATTTTGGTGGTATTGTTTTGTCGGATAGAAGCCCAAAATGGAAGACCCCTATCCAGACTCCGTCATGTTTTTGAGTTCTCAGCTGTAGATATAAACCGAGTCCGATAGCTCCTAATATCTTCTTTTGCTCTCCATCTTGTCACTCGTTCGATAAGTCTCACTCATACCTTGAAGATCATTCACCATGAAGTCTGCTACTCTCCTCCTCTCAGCCCTCGCGGCTCAAGTCGTCGTCGGTCAAACCCCCGACAACACAAAGGAGGAACACCCCAAGATCGACACATACCGCTGCACCAAAGCTGCCGGCTGCAAGAAGCATACAAACTACATCGTCGCCGACGCAGGTACCCACGGAATTTCCCAAAAGAATGGCGCTGGCTGCGGTGACTGGGGTTCAAAGCCCGACGCCACAGCCTGTCCCAACGAAGAAGCATGTGCCAAGAACTGTATCCTCAAGGGCATGTCTTCATCTGCTTACGCAAACGCTGGTATCACCACGTCTGGAAGCAGCATTCGTCTTCAGATGCTTGTTAACGGCAGGGAGGCTTCTCCAAGAGTTTATCTCTTGGAGGAGAATAAGCAGAAGTATGAGATGCTTAAGCTTACTGGTACTGAGTTCTCTTTTGACGTTGAGATGGAGAAGTTGCCTTGTGGTATGAATGGTGCTTTGTACCTTTCTGAGATGCCCCAGGATGGTGGCAAGAGCACAAGCCGATATAGCAAGTCGGGTGCTTTCTATGGTAGTGGATACTGTGATGCTCAGTGCTATGTCACTCCCTTCATCAACGGAGTTGTAAGTTCATATTTTCAAGGATTATGGTTTCTATACTGACATTTTCAGGGCAACATCAAGGGCCAGGGCGTCTGCTGTAACGAACTGGATATCTGGGAGGCCAACTCCCGATCTACCCATATCGCTCCCCACCCCTGCACCAAGCCTGGTCTGTACGGATGCACTGGCGATGAGTGCGGTAGCTCCGGTATCTGCGACAAGGCTGGTTGCGGATGGAACCACAACCGAAACGGTGTTCCTTCATTCTACGGCCGTGGCGGTAACTTCAAGGTCGACAGCACCCGCAAGTTCACCGTCACCTCTCAATTCGTCGCCAACAAGCAAGGCGAACTTACCGAGCTGCACCGCCACTACATCCAAGACAACAAGATCATCCAGAGCGCCGTCGTCAACATCCAAGGCCCTCCCAAGATCAACTTCATCAACGATGAGTACTGCAAGGCCACCTACGCCAACGAATACATGCGTATCGGCGGTACCAAGCAAATGGGTGAAGCCATGTCCCGCGGTATGGTCCTCGCCATGAGCGTCTGGTGGAGCCAAGGTGACTTCATGAAGTGGCTTGACTCAGGTGAAGCAGGACCCTGCAGCGCCACCGAGGGCGATCCCAAGAACATTGTCAAGGTTCAGCCCAACCCTGAAGTGACCTTCAGCAACATCCGAATTGGTGAGATCAACTCTACTTACTCGGTGAGAACACCCGCGTATCCTGGTCCTCACCGCCTGTCGTGAGTTCTGAGGTCTACAACACCAAGACCAATATCTGTATGGATCCCTGATATCCACTTGCTATGAATTCATTGGATCTACATGCAAAACAGTTGTCACTGGCTTGACACGTATGTTGGTTGGGCCGGGAGCGAAAAATCTTTCCGCGAAAGGGGAAGATGATATATATTGAGAATTGTATATAAGTGAATATCCTTTTCAGAGTATATTATTTTTCAAGAAACATACTTTTTGTCAACAACACCAGAATTTTGCTGTGAACTATTCGTACCCCCGACCGATAGTAACCGTTCCGAGTGGCTTGCATTAGTTCCAACGACCAAGTACGTCATTATCGCGTGTGGCTGAAAAATACCGCTGATCTAAGATAAAGTTTCAAATTCAAACGTCATGGGTCTTCTCACCACAAACAGCAGTCCTCGTCATCTTCATCTGAGCCACTTAGAGCATCAAGTTCAAATGCCGCGCTCATTATCTGCCGTCTCGTCCCTCGAGATCCGAGACCTCAATCGAGATCAGATCCGCTTTTATCATCCCGGTTATCTAAAACCATTGAATCTGCTCTTTTGCTTGCCGCGTGTCGATTATAGCCCTGCGGAGGGGGCTTTTGGAGTTCATTATTTCACGGCTCTTACGGCATGCCAGATCGTTGCGAATAATGCCTTTGAGTCTGGATATCTAGCGAGGGATGAGAGGGGAAAGGATAGAGTGTCGCCTGATGAGAAGATATTACTTCAACGAGATTATTGGTTCTTCGTTGAAGGTGATGGTAATTTTATCAATCCCTCTGATTTCACAAAATACTAACATCGATAGAACGATACGCAGTTGTCCCAAGCTTCAGGGATTGGCAATTCCCTCACGATAGACTACCTGAGTGGTGGACTCCCCCATCTTCAAGAACTACAATTCACTCCAAGCGATGCGCCATCACAAATACCAGCTACGCATTCACTTGGGCACATTTAATCCCCAGAGAAGAACAAGCATGGTTCAGCAAGAACGGCATGGGTGTTTACGGTGGAGGATCACATACCATCGATGATCCTCACAACATCCTACCACTCAAGGCAGATCTCTACGTATGCTTTGATCAAAGCGTATTTGCACTCATCCCAAAGACAAACGGCATACCAAACGGCGTCGAAGCAAACAACCAATACGTCCTTCACGTCCTCGACGGCCGAGAAGCAGAGTTCACAGCCCTTTATCAAAGCCGACCTGTCGAAACTCTTGTCGAAGGAAGTAGAGAATATCTCTTCGCACGCTTCGCTTGGTCCATTTTCTCCTTCCTAAAGCCCTTCTTAACATCCGGCGTCGGACGCCGAGTAGTACGCTTCAGACTTCGAGCTTCTGAGGACGACGCTGAAGAGGAGCATTTGATTTCCGAGATGCAGAATGTCTTTCTTGATGCCAGGAAGCTCGAGACTTTGTATGGAGGTGGACATAGGAAGAAGACGGTTTCACTTGAGGACTCGTATGTAGACGTCGAGGATGAATGGGATGATGAGCATCCGGGACGGACTGAGATGGAAGGCTGATTGTATGATTTTAGGCTTCCCACGAAGAAGGAGTGTGATCCTGGCAAATTACCTTGGGCTGAGGTTGTTTTGGAATTAGAAGAGCGCAAGGGTCTGGGTTTAGGTCAATGGGCAGAAATGGTTTGATGGTCTTTAATGATGTTATGATTTTATGCGATATGGAAGATTTTACGGGCGGGTTCTATGTTGATATCTTTGGACGATGGATCAAGGCCATTGAGTTGGCATGGCGTATAGTTTTTGATAATTTGACAATTATGAAAGTGAGAACGTTCAATATGACTATCAGATACACTGGTAATTATAAAAGAAATCAACAAAGCAAAATCCCAAAGCTAACTCCACCCCTGCATAATTAATACTAGCAAGCTTAGTTGCTGAGAACCGGCGACTGTCTATCCCATTCACTGCTCTCAGCAGCATCCACAAGCCACTTTGCCAAACTGACCCTCGTAATCTTGGGCATCCAAGCACAGCCCTTTCCATCCTCAGGCCAGACCTTGACAGTTTGATCTTCACCCTCTGCAAGCATAACTGGTCGTGCAAGAACAAAATTGACACCACTCTCGCGGACCAGACCGTCAACTACATTGTGGTCCTTGAGACCAATGCCCATGCTTCCATGGCTGAAGATCATTTTTCCGGGAAGATTCATGGATTTCCAGGATGAGCCAGCGCCTTGAGCTGAGTTCACCACGATCTTAGGTTTGGGAGAAATGCCGGACTGGGTGATAGCTGCGAGGAGAGCTCGCATGCTTACAGCCATGAAGTCGGGTGTAGTATCAGGGTGAAGAGCCGCGAAAGGAGATTCTGTGACGCGGACCTGAGCAAGGGCAGTAATGACTACTTGAGCAGGCTGAGGAGTTGTAAGAGCCTTGAGTATATCTGAGTCTGAAGTAGGTGTACCCTGAATAAGGGTGAGGTTTGCGTGGGGGGCCAATTTGTTGGTGTTGACGCTGCGAACAAGGGCTGTGACTGTGTGGCCTCTGGTAAGAGCTTCTTGAACAGCCAAAGAGCCGTTGCGACCGGTTCCGCCAATGAAAAGGAAGTGCATTTTGAAGGTGGTGATTAGGTGGAGAAGTAAGAGTTGGTGTTGCTGGGTAGATTGATCGAAGATGTCAAGAGTGGTTGATAGCTATAAAACTAAAGGTGTTTAAAGCGTTTGAAGATGTTTAGAAGAGATGATTGTGAATGTGAGTGAATTGATGGATAAAACATCCAAGACGTGTCCCATCCTTCATCTTTATAGCCAAAATCCTCTCGCATCCTCCCACTCCTACCGGCCGATACCTTCGGCCCCGAACATGGGCCGGTCGGATTCATAGAGTCCGAAAACCACGCCGCAGCTTAACAATCAGCACTAACAAACCCGAGACCAATCTAATCATTTGGCGAGCGCCTCGTTGCGTCTCATTCGCTTCAGAAGCGGGGTTGTGAGGCTGTGCTTGCTAAGCCGGCCGAGAAGTAGTGGCTATCGGCCGAGTAGATCCATCCGGCCGGTAGATGAGGGATTTGGGGGTTGGTGATTGGGTGAATCGGATGTAAGCGGCACAGAAATGCGAAGTTATTGATGCAGTGGCATGAATTTTAGGAAAAGACCGAGAATCGAGAAATTTACCGAAGGATCAGGATCTTTTATTTGATGGTGTAGTGAAATGGGTGTGATGGATGTTGTGTATATATAGGAGGCTTGTCAGCCGGGAGAATAGGACTCAGAATCACTCACAAACACATCAATCATACAAACACTTGACTTGACACTTCAACTTGGTCAGCCTAAACATTCAACAACAACTTCACCCTATTTAATTTTTGACAATGTCTTCCCCCAAAATCGCCATCATCGGAGCCGGTCTCTCTGGCCTCGCCCTAGCTCTCGCCCTCCACCAACAAGGCATCGAGAGCACAGCATACGAACAACAAAGCGCCCCTCTTGACATCGGCGGCGCAATCATGCTTTCCCCCAACTCTCTCGCCGCTCTCGACAAGCTCGGCGTTCTTGAACGCATGCTTCCCAAGAGCTACAAATTCGAGAAATTAACTTTCTTGTCTCAAGATGACAAGGTCGTTGATATCTTCGAGTTTGGAAATGCTGAAAAGTATGGATACTCTGGTATTCGTGTTTACCGCTTTGAACTTATCAATGTTCTTCTTGATCTTGTCAAAGAAGCTGGGATCAAGGTTGAGTATGGGAGGAAGTTTGAGAAGATTGTTGAGGAGAGTGAGGATAAAGTTACTTGGCGCTTCACAGATGGGTCTGAAGAGTCAGCTAGTCTTCTTGTTGGAGCTGATGGTATTCACTCCAAGGTGAGGTCTTATCTCCACCCGGAGGTTACACCAAAGTTCACAAACATGATTGGCGTCACGGCTGCTGTTCCAACATCCCAACTCAAGATGGAGAAGGATGAGTATGCTCTTCCTGTTACTTTCATGCACGACAAGAGAGGTGCTTTCGTCATTGCACCTCAACTCGTCGATGGGTCTGAAGTTCTCATTGGAAAGCAGAAGGTCTTTGTTGGTGAAGATCCAGGCCGTGATGCTTGGAAGGCCATGAACTCTGACAAGACATGGTGCGTTGACTTTCTCCGGGAAGGCAACGAAGACTTTCCCTCGATCGTCGCAAACTCTACTTCCGAGATCAAACATGAAAAGATCAACCTCTGGCCTTTCTATCTCCTTCCCAAGCTCGACACCTGGGCATCAAGCAACAAGCACGGCCGCGTAGCTATTCTCGGCGACGCAGCCCACGCCATCCCTCCCACCGCTGGCCAAGGTGTAAACCAAGCATTTGAGGATGTTTACACATTCGCTGGAGTTCTTGGTCAATTGAAGGAGAAGAACGAAGAGGGACTTAGTGATGCTCTTGGACGATGGCAGAAGGGACGACAGGAGCGTGTTGATAAGATTATTGAGCTGAATAATGAGATTAACAAGAGGAGGATGCCTAAGGAGGACGGTGTTGAGAATAAGCCTTTTGATATTGATTGGCTCTACTCTGTTGATTTGGATAAGATGGCGAAGGAGTTTGTTAATGGAAACTAGAATGTGATTGGGATTTGATAGATTTGATTAGCATGTTTGATGTTTCTTTGGTTGGACATACATAAGTTCTCTATAAACAAGATTGTCTCTTCTTTTCACTACCATCTCAGCTTCCATGCTCCTGATTCTACTCTTTATTCTAGGAAACAAAAATACAAAGCTACAGATGGGCTCTGTAATCCGCAACACTTCTTTATCAGACAAAAGAATCATGACAGACTATGTCGTCTTTATTGGACCATCCATCCCGCACTAGCATTGACCCACTGCAAGACAAAAAGTTTGCAAAAGATTGGAATCCGAAGATCTTTGAGCGACCACGCCAGGAGTCGAACCTGGAATCTCTAGAGAATTGGATATCGGTCAACCGAAATCTAGCGCCTTAGCCATTAGGCCACGCGGCCGATATGATTGTTAAAAGACAATCAGCTTGTTTGCGTCCTGGTTCCTATTGCAATGACACTGTTGTACTTGCATATCGCTATCCTCCTCAAGATCCCAGCCAAGTATGCGGATGCTCGCCTGAGGCTAGTGAATCATTGCTGCGAACCAAATATGCATCGAACAAAAAACCGAAAATGCATTAGACCTTGGAGCATGTAAAATAAGTGTAACATCTCCTTGTCAACTCCTTAGCCCGTCTTTCACTCCTTTTCTATCAAACTTTCACATCAACTCCATCTCATTTCCACGTTACACATCACGCCTTTCACCGACTGATCAACAACCAAAGGAATATTCCTACTCGCACATATTTCATCCAAGCACGCTCTCTTTCCCTTACATTCTATTTCACTACTCAATCTTCACCATAAAGAGTTCATCACTAACCTGCCGTCTCTTCTCACCAACTCTTGATATCCATTCTCTCTCTTACATAACTCATTCTCCTGCCACATACGCCATCTTGTCTTCTATCATCATTTCTCAAATCACCTCGTACTGCACACACCATGGCGGATGAAAAACCAACCCCATGGACTCCCACCACTTCTCTATCGAATGGCGTCAAGATCGATGACTTGACCATCACCTTCAAGCGCACAATCCGTGTTCCTGACAACAAGAATGTCCAGGCTCTACCTCCGGATGCGAGCGACTTTCCACTTTTCAAAACAGAGAAGTACGCTCACAAACTCCCGCTCAAGATCGCACAAAAGGGCGGCATTTTTCTTCCCATGTACCGTACGTTAATCCGCATAAGCTTTTCAAGACAAACCTAATACGATTATCTTAGAACGTGAGGCTTTGTGGATGGATTTCGAGTCCGAGAAGCGGTATGCAATCAAGATCTTCGCGGGAGGAGTCAACGCAATTTCGGGGGAACCAAAGGTCCAGACTGCGGCCACCTTACTCCGTCAGCGCAATCGTTTAAAGCGAGGAGAAAGTATTCTGGACACATTGTTGTTCCTGAACAGTATTGGATCGATGGAGTCGCTGTTGAGCCTGGGAAAGTTCGCCAGTTCGTCGCAATGGAAACGGGAACTGGCTACTCGATTGAGCAGCAGATGACTGGTGAAGAGACCACCGCTGGTCTTGAGTTCGAGATCGTACGCCTTGACACTCTTCTCTCGGGGCCCAAAGACAGCATCAACGTCATTGTCAAGTCTATGGATGCGACGTCCAACATCTTCCTTTCGCGGTTCAGTAAGGTCCAAGAACTCAAGAAGTTGATTCAATTCAAGTTTGGTATCCCGTTCCAGTACCAAAACTTGGTCTGGGAGACAAATGCCCTGCAAAGTAGGTCATACCATTGTCCTGGCCAATAGCCGTTTGTTCTATGGAAGAGACATTGACAATGAAGTAGATGACAAACGCTTGTGCGACTACGGCATGAAAGATGTAAGTCGACATTTGTTCAACATGAATAACTACTAATATGAAAAATCCAGGCTTCATTTGTGCATGTCATGACCCGTGTTCGTGGTGGTAGCTCAATCAGCCAGGAGCAAGAGATGAACCTCGCAGCTGGCGGCTTCATCGGCCAGAACATCGTTCAACTTCCTCAAATCCAAGTGAAGAAGTCAGCCCCAGTCACCTTGAATGTTCAGATCCTAAACAATGTCTGTTTCAAGTATGTCACTGGCCAAGAACCACCCAAGAGTCCAATCTCAGCCGCAACCTACGCCAAAGCCAGGTACCCATTCTTCTCAATGTACGAAACTCCATCAGACGTCTCTGGAGATTTTCTGGGCCTAGAATCCTTGGCTCAGCTACAGGGTCGCTCTGAGCGAAACGTTTCGATTTCTATTGTCGATGTTGAGACAAAGGAAGTACTCCGTAAGTGGGTTTGCAAGACATGCCGAACCAAGAACATGAAGGGAATGCAGCAGTGCAAGTCGTGCAAGGAGCGTCGCCCTGAGTTTGTCAACAAGAGCAAGGTTGGGCTTTTGAACCCCCAGGGTTCGGAGACACCCTTCAAGCTCTCTTGGGAGATTGCTAATGAGCTCAACGAAAAGCTCTCGTTGTTTTGAGGATGGTGTGCTGAGCGTGGAAATGATCCCGGGTGAAGGTCTCCAGCATGGGATTTGAGAGGCGTGATATTCTTCATCATTGGACTTCTATTTGAAGTGACTCAGGAGAAAATGCGGTTAAAAGTTATGATTCATGATTTTACTCGAGATAGAAATTCTATCCCAACATTCCACGACCCCTTATGACTGTGTATTTGTTCTCTGGGTTTCTACACTGTCTTATCCTGACCCATAGTGGAGTAGTTCACGTCCGTCACTGCCAGAGATGAGACACTGGTGTGTTCCCCAGCGGGATACTTTTCCGCCGTATAGCGGTCGAGCTGAATTTTGTTAGAACATGCCTTATAGAATCGACTCGGAACTTACCCATCGAACAACAAACAGCCAACCTACCATTGCAGCACAAACACACAACATGCCGATATACCCATTCCTCCAGTATGGAGCATCATCAGCCGGGAACAGCACAATACCCCAGAACGTCCATAGAAGACCATCACAAGCAGCCATCGAAGCCAACGTCACGCTTCGCGCGGCATCATCAGCCGGCCTGGCCAGGATGTTGCTTGACCAGCCATACAGAAGAGGGTTTATACCATATGCTGATGCTGAGAGGTACAGGGCTGTGAGATTGCCTGCTACTGACATGTCTGGGATCAGAAGCACGATAGTGCAAACGACTTGAGTAATGCAGAGGATAAAGCCGAGAGACATCCGCTGGTTGTAACGATCCATGAAGAAGGACACAGAAAGCTCAGCAACGATACCGACTGCGTGGGTAGGGATTGGGAGAGTGTTGACTTCAGACTGAGTGAAGCCATCGATATCCTTACGGAACTTCAGGTACAACAACATGAGTCCCTGGACGACATACGATTGTAGTGCCGTCCCAAGAACTGCGAAGATGCAGCAGACGTAACTGTACCCCTTCATTAGCACTCATCCAACCAGAGTCTCTGTGAGCCACTTACAGCAGAGGATGCCCAGTAACCCTCTTAAAAAGACTCCAGGCCTGTATACTATGGCCATCTTCTTTCTTAGGTGGCAATCGATCAAGCGCAAGTTGTCGTTCCTTTTCGTTCAAATAAGGCGCATCTGTGGACTCTGGGACATCGGGGAAGAAGAAGAAGCCAAAGATGGCAACGGGCAGAGTAATAATCCCGTCGATGAGGAAGACCCATTGCCAGCCTTGAAGTCCAGAGTGGCCTTCCAGTGACTTGTGGATAGCTGCCATCATTGCTCCAGCGAACATCTTGCCAACTTGACCTGAGACTGTGAACATGGCGGTCCGCTTGGCGATCTCATCAGATTTGCTGGGAACGTGTCAGTACAGCTAGACACAGTGTCCCGCAATACCCACTACCAAGAGCCCATGATGTATATAGAACCAGCATAAGTACTAGCTTCAGCAAGACCCATAAGGAATCGAAGTGCGCAAAGCTGAGCGTAAGTCTTGCAGCCTGCGCTTGCCATGGTTAGACCAGCCCATATGACTATCATGGAAGACATCCATATCCGAGGTCTGATCTTGTGTATGATAATACTGCTAGGTATTTGGCCAACCAGCAAGCTGCATAGTTTATTTGTTAGGCAATCGATACAATTAGATTTGGTGATAGTGGCATACCCTGCCGAGGCCATTGAAAGTAGGACATTGTATTGGCTGCCACTCAAATCGAGGGCTTCTTTAAGACCAGCTACCTATGCCACAGTTAGATAGAGCATACCAATACTCACGCTCGACTCACGTATGCATTCGCAAAGGCTTGTCTATCTATGATTCCGGTCAGGTCAACATCTCACATGCCAAGTAGAACATACCAAGATGGTTGAAAAAGAAGCTAAAACAACAAAAGGTCTAGAAAGGTGAGTCTCACACTCAAAAGAAAGGTGTGATCTTTCTTACAAGAATAAAGAAATCTGAACTTGTTAGCAGTGCGCCTTTTGAAGCAGGTTGAGAGACTTACCAAGCTTCCGTATCAACTTCTTCTCCTCTTTACTCGTATTGCCCCAAAGATAATCACTCACTAAACTCTCCAATTAGACACCCTGATTCTCATCAAAGCTGATCAACACTCACTCACTTCTTCAATAATGGAAGTCTTTTGAAGTTGTCAAAGTAAGAAAATGGAAAAAGTGTAGCGAGTGGAAGATATTCACGTTAATAATGCCATCAGTTCTATTGGACCAATTCTTTCTCCAGTGGAGGAACCATCAAGGTACACGCATAGCCGAAAGAACCCTTCAAACGCCAAGAACTTCTTATCTTGATAAGATCAATAAGTGCAACCTCAAGGTAGACAAATGAGAGGAAGCAGACCAACATCTTCAATGCATCATCATCACCAAGAATTGACTAACTTCATCCTCCCCCTCCAATACCATACCTCAGTTCACCAGTGACTCATCCTCTCCACAGCCCTGCATATAGCAGAGCAAGCAGTGAGAAAAGGTGTCATCAAAAGACAACGAGGTTTTCAACAGTCAATGAAACCGAAGAAATGGCAAAAAGCACTATTTGCCAAACCAAACCTGCGAGTATCGTCAATATATGTTCCCATGTCACTGCAAGTCAAACGTTAGTAAAGCTAGGTTTCTCGAAGTGATAAATCATCGTTCCAATTCTAGAAAAGCCACTAGGCCAGCCGTGTGCGATGCGATGCGATGAGCAACAATATTGCGCCAGTACCAAAAGAAAGATTCCTCTCCCCAGTTCCCATAGTCATTACGGCGTTACTATACACATGCAATAAAATGGGGAAGACCAGATATGTCTTTTGTCTTCCTTATCCTCCTGGTTCACTTCAGGGACCTTCCGTCTAGTTATCCATGTATCATAACCGCAAAAACTCCAATCAAATAATATTCACAACCGATGGGTATCAATATGGGTGGGTAGGATGGGATGATAAACTTGAGAATCAAGAAGAGCAAGGTCCGATATGTTTCTCATGCACATGGCGAAGGAAATCGCGCTGCATTCTAAAAGACGAGTAGTCGCCCTGGAGAATTACTTCAAGAATGCTGCCTTCGTTGGGGTTACGAGCAATGTCACCCATCCTGTCACGTAAAAGATAGAACGCATCCTTAAAACGGGTCAAGATGGCTGGAGTGTTGGATGATCCGCCGGAAATATCGTTATTCGGGTTGTTCGGGTCGATGATGGAGAGACGGTCGTAGTTCTTATATGTGAGACTTCGGACATCAGACTGGAAAGGTTAGCAGGGATCAAGAGACTCGACAATTAAAACGCACCTTTCGAATGTACCCAACTGGTCGAGTCAGGGAAATGGCGTTTGACTCGTGACGGAACTCGCGCCCGTAGAGGTCGAAAAACTCGAGAAGCATCTCACCAAGGTGATGTTCGGGAATAAGGCTTCGACTTTGGACCTGTGGCATAAGCTGCAACATGCTGACGACCAAGCAAATTACCGAGAAACCACCAATTCCTCCATTCACAGGTTCGTTGAGACCACGCATGAGAAGGAAATGTTTGATGACAGTCACAAGGATCGGCATGGCAGGGTATTGATCCTTCCATCGCAAGAAGGTGTCAATGGCGTCGACACCACCCAAGTTCTCGAAAGACACATCCACTTTGAGACCAGTTTGCTTATCAACGTACTTGACCAACGGGACTCTAGCGTGGGCAATAACCTCGATCGAGTGTTGGTCAGCCACTTGCTGACTGGTAAGGAACTTTTGGAACTTGTAGAGCCAACTCTTGGCCGATAGATATGTTGGGGGACCGCCCCGCATGAAGCTTGATGAACAGACAACCAAGTCCATATCTGCGGTTGGGAGGTAGAGACCCGACATGAAGGAACCGAATGGGTGGACCGAAGCGCTAGCAAAGTTTCTACCGTCGCGTCGCATCGCCTTACGGAGGTTCTCGACGAGGTTATCACGGATGCGCTGTTCGAAATCGCGGGGTCTGACGTATTCGTAGAAGTCGATGATCTCCTTGTGTAGTCTAAGTGTGTCAGTAGGCACAGATATTGGGGTGAAAACGTTGAGCAACCGATGCTCGAAGCAATAGCGGCCAACAGTAGGCAATGGAGTGGTGGCGCAAGCTTACCGGAATGCCATGCTTGTAGTGGCAGAATGGTCGACAGTATCCCAAGGGCATGGGTCCTCTGTAGCCTTTGGTTGCCAGCTGGGCAAAAGCGCGCCTTTGGAAGGCTTGGTAGTAGCCTTCTTCAACTGACCGTAATCCGGAGGCTTGATGACATCGTCGGCAGTTCGCTTACGAGATCCAAGAGGATCATTCGAACTGCGTCCAGGGACGTTCAATGTTCCATTCTCAGGTTGGCGCGGCTTGTTGTCGAGGATACGACCAAATTCGCCTCTGGGTCCAAGAGGCGCGCCCGGAGGTGGTGGGGGAGGGGGTTCGCGCGGAGGCGGCGGCGGTACTTCTTCTACTTCGTCTTCACTGCTCGTTTCATCCTCGGTAAGATCAAAGGAGATGAAATCTTCAGCTTCAGTTGAAGCAGCTAGCTTGTCGGTCTGATCTTCAACACGCGCCTTTCGAATAAGCTTGACCATATCTCTCTTCTTACGTGTGCTCTCATCAGGGCACGGAAGAGCTGTGTAAGGATCGGGGTTGGACCACTTAGGCGCAGCATCATCAGATCCAGAATCATCTTTGGTCTTTGCACGTTTCTTCGAAGGCCCTTCGGTCTCGGAGGCATCAGCATCAGAAATGTCCATTTCAAGCTCATCGTCATCGGATAGTTCATCGACGTCGCGGAACTTTGCAGTACCCTCTTCTCCTAGACGTTCTTCGGGCATATTCGCAGTCGCTCCAGAGACTAAAGCACGTTCGGAAGGGTGAGGCGGGGGTTGCCATCTTCGTCCTCCTCTACCTCGACCTCGGCCACGACCATCGCGACGACCACCCCTCCTATCAGATGGACCGCGATAATCGGTAGGATAATCCGATATACCAGATGGTTTATCTACACGAAAAGTAAAGTCTCCTTGAGGCATACGAGGACGATACGAGTCTGACTGTCGATGATCATCGCGCGGGGGAGGCGGTGGTCGAGGAGGCAGATCGTACCTATCGCCAGGTCGATAACTGTCGGATTCTGTGCGATAAGGGCGGTCGTTTCTAGGGCGGTTATCGGAGCGCCCATGACGCGGTCTATTGCGCGCAGGCATTTCGGGCGATTTGTTCGTGTTTGGCAATATGTGAATGGAGTGAAATGCAAGTAGCCGTTGGATGAAACGATGATGTATGTCGCGAAAAGAAAAAAAAAAGAAAGTGCCTCGCGATTGTGAAAGCCCGCACTAACCAAATTGGGCTGAGGCGAAGTTAGTCATCATTTTACGTCATGAGAATTTGTGTTACCCTAGACAAAGAAGTTCAATAATAATAAAGCAGAGCGTGTTATTTCTTTGTCCAGTGATCAAGTTTTCTTCAGATGCTTTGCAATATGTGAATAACTTTTAGATCGATGATATTCTAGTATTTCGTGCTTTGGGACTATTCCTTTGTTTGCACCTCAAGCCTTGCCCGCACCCTCGGGATCATAAGCAATGACCTCAATCTCACACTTCATTTCAGGTACACCCAACTGTCTAACTCCAATCTGTGTCCAAATAGGTTTATGATTGGGCATCCACTTCTTATAATTTTGCACCATTCTCTGACCGACTTCAGGAGTGATCTCAGTGTGGAAAGAATTGACTTTGAACACCTGCTCCCAGCCCTTTCCGCCAGCTGACTTGAGAGCCTTGTCGACGTTCTCAAAGGCCAAGTCGATTTGCTCCAGATCAGTCTCTAGAAAGACGATGTTGTTATCCTTGATGTAAGCGCCGCCTGAAACAAATGTTAGTATGTTTTTTTGGATGAAGAAATGGTGGATTTGGTGAATTTACCCTGCCCGCTGATTTGAAGTTGATCGCCAACACGGACAGTTTGGGAGTAGCAAAGAAAGTCGGTGAGCCACTCTCCAGTTCCCTCGTAACTGTCATACTTGAGCTGAGACATGATGTAAAGATTTTCCGTGATTGATGAAGTTATTGTTGTTTGTTTGTTTGTGTTTGTGTAAATGAATTGTTCTGATGAATCGGATTGTTCATGGGTTCTACTCTACTCTTATAGTGATCCTCAACGCACAGCTCAAGGCTGCCTCAAAGACCAAAACATGCACAATGATATATGATAACGTGAGACTAACGTTGCTCTAACGTTACTCTAACGTTATTCTAACGTTGCTCGGTCCATCTGAGTAAGATCTGGAAATCCTCGCATTTCCTTAAATATTATTGATTGCCTAGATCCTGGCATGGAGATCCACAGAGTGCGCCAAGACGGGTCAACAATGAGATGGGCATGACAAATGCGCCAGAAATCGGTAATTTTCAGTGCCCGACTCGCCCATGATTGGGTCACTGAATGATCTCCAGTATGCTTAAATCTCACCGGCAGATCTGATTCAGCGTCATGGCACAGTAATCAGCATCTTCAACTTTAAAATGACTCCACGAACTTTATATATCTCAATCATTCCATCTACTGAGTTTTCTTATTCCTTGCAGCCCTCTCCTTCTTCGCTGCTAATTCACCATTGATTCTCTCAATCTCAGCCCTAGCACCATCCCACTTCTTCCTCTTCCCTTCACCATCAAACACACGCCACGTAAACGGTGTGAAAACTCCATTCATCAACATGTTATACAGCGCACGATCATTCCACCATAACTTCCACCCTTTCAATCCCCATCCGAGATGCTCGTAGACTTGCGCGCCGATTACTTTATTCGCCCAGGGAAGCCATTCAGATTGCAGCACCCACGCTGGCATCGCGGGACCAGATTTGGCGATATTGCAGATATAATCGTGTTGTTTATCTGTGGCATGATTCATTTCTTGGATTGAAGGGAGGGGAGAATTTCCTTTCCAGATTTGAGCGATTGACATGGCGCAGAGGTCGCCGATTGGGAATGCGCTTGACGCGAAACCGACGTTGCCCATGAATGCTAGCGATTCTGGGTAATCGAGCGAAAAGATGTTCTGGTAAAGACGAGGAAGTGGTTTACCACGAGAGCCGATTGCTTGACTCCATTTTGGCGTCGTGTTTCGCGTAGGATCAACGCTTGGGTCAACAAGACTGAAGTCTCCCTTGTATCCTGTGCACCAAATGATGGCGTCTACTTCAAGACGCGTACCATCAACCAACTCAATCTCTTTCGGTCCGGTAACGCGCTTTATTTTGGGAACCGTCGTGATATCTCCCGACTCAAGAAAGTCAACGAGGTTATCCGAAATGACAGGCTGGGCGGGTGTTGAGCCAGGAGCAAGTCCCCATTCAGGTCTTATCTTGAACGCGCTGTTTTGCATTTTGGTCAACATGAACTTGAAGATCTTCTTGTATAGACGAGGAAGGGATGCTTCGCAGAAGCCCATGATAGCCATGGTACGTGCGGTGATGCCGTGGTCGAATGGGATCCCATCGCGATTTCGTGGGATCTGTAATTTGTTGGACTTTGATCGGCGACAAGCTTCATTTGAGGACTCACGATAAAAGCACCATGACTGCAAGATATCCAGACTTTATCGGCATGGCCACAAAGTGCTGTCGAAGTATCTGCGCCTGTGTTAGACATGCCCACTACCACCACCCGCTTTCCCTTGAAGAGTTCTGGTCTGTTGAATCGTCAGTCAATCAGCGTTGGAGACAACCAACGACTCTACCTTTTGAAGGCCCGCGAATGCAAGATCTCGCCCTCGAATTGATCTCTCCCCTCCAGATAGGGAATGTGAGGACGATTATTAATGCCGGTAGCCATGATGATTTTGTCGAAGTATTGGGGCTCGGAGCCTTCAAGTTCAACCACCCAGCGATCGCTCTCTTCATCTCGTCGCACAGTTCTTACAGTCACACCCAGGCGCAACTTGGAGTGGAGGTTGAAATGGTCTACATAAGACTTGAGATATTCTTCCACTTGTGCAGATGTGCAATTACTCGGCGTTGTCGCTGGGAATGGGAAGTCTGTGAATGAGCCCTGCAGCTGGTGAGCATTTATTCGCGACACAAATGAAAGCGTGCTGGAGTGTGAGTACTCTTTCTTTAGAGAAATTGATGACAGTAGCTATCGCTAGTTAGCGACAGTGAATGCTTGGCTATGTGCTATCACTTACTCGGGAGGACTGAGGTTCTGTCTTCCTCGGTGTAATGCCAGAGTCCTGCGACGTACTCATTGCGATCGAATCCTATCACATCAAAGCCCTCTTCGATCATGTTCTTGACAGCGACGAGGCCCATGACCCTGTTTGCGTTAGTAACAGCCCCGATTGAGGGCTCATGAGGGCGTACCCAAGACCAATCACGGCCACCTTTGGCGGTTGTTGTTCCATATTTACTGAGGCTATCAGCGCTTCTCTTTATCAATGTCCATCCGGGGAGCTATGGATATTTATATATAGCCAACTCAAAGGCGGAATGATCCCCGATGAACACCAAGGCCTCAGGGTCCCCATCAGGGTCGCTGGTACGGGGAAACTCGCCGCTTATTGCCAAGGAGCGCACTAACTCAGTACCTGGAAATATCCTCCACAGCCGCACAGTGGGATGTAAGTTGGCGAGCTTGGCGTTGACAACACCCATACACCAGCCTGGAATAAGACAATAAGTAAAAGCCCGCCGAGGCAGTAAGCGGCGACAATGTACGATGTCCCATGATTGAGGATCGCACGAGCTCTCTCGCCAGATTTCCCGTTAGTTCCCATGGTACAGCACAGAAAATACTTCTGGGCACCAGAAATAACGCGGAATTGGTACCGCAGCCGGCTCTCGACCACGCCACCAACGGTTCAGCTGCTTGGAGCTAAAGCACGCGATGCTGGGATAGATGCGATCGATTAGATAACACGCTACGTTTCTACTGGACCAAGAACCGAGCTGAACAACATGTCTGTGCCATGACCCCACGAGCGGACATGAAAGTCTATCCGAATATCGGACTTCGGGTCATCAAAAGACATCACACTTCAGAGTACACGTAGGAACGAGGTTGCCCCGGTTTCCAGAGAGATTGATCTTTAAAGTTTACAGAGTTTCATCTCGGAAGATCCAGTAAAAAATGAGTACTTGAACGCTGCCTTGAAAGATAACTGTCCACAAAGTCTGTTCTGCCCATCCTTCACACGACCCGGTTACTACCACGAAATTACAGGCCAACTCCTTTGTGGGAAGTCTATCCTTTCCACAAACCGCAGCATCAAAAAAAAACCCTAAAGTCACACCAAAGATAAGAACTTGCCAACAATCCCTCTAAACCTTCGCTTTGAAAGTAATAAAACTGCAAAGTAGCATCCCGCGAGCTACGATAAATGTGATCAACGATAAACCGATAAGCCCGAGGTAGAGATATGCTAGAACTTGCATGCCAAATTTCTCATACACGAATCCGCTCAAGGGACTGGCGAGGAGGAGGGCAAAAGCGACTGCGAAATTAGTAGAACCTGGAAACTCATTAATATTATCCACAATGATGTGACGAAAGTCTGGGGTGATGCATACCAAAATGTCTTGCATAAAAAGTCTGTTCACAAGTCGTTCCTATACAAATCGGCGAAAGGGTATAGAAAGCACCGGATATGACACCCCAAGATGCTGAGAATCCATACATAATCCAATGATTGTTGTTAGCGTCGGGAAGAAGGAAAAGCGAAAATGGGATCGCCATTAAAATGATGATTCCAATCATCGAGTTGACAGGCCCGACTCTATCACTCAAAAAACCAGCCGCAACGCGTCCCACAATGGATAATCCGCCTATCAAGCATATAAAGTTATATGCTTGCCAACTGGTGAAACTGAGTCCAATTGCAATAGTCGGTAAAAGACTGACGATACCAAAGGTGGCGAATTCGATGAAGCTGATTCCGAATGCTATCGAAATAAAGGCTGTTTGCTTCCATGCTGAAAGATCAAGCAGAACTTTCCACTTTGGGTTATCGAAATCTTCTTCCGGAGGGTCGGGAGACACGCTCTTAAAGGGTAAGAAACACAAGAATCCAACGAATGTCGTGCTGAGAGCAACGACACCGATGACTCTCATGGACTGAGTCCACCCGAGATGTTGTGTTGTGTGGTGGAAGATGATAGGGTACATGATCTGTCCAAAGCCTGTTCCAAGCACTGCAAGACCCATAGCTAAACCTCGTCTTTTAACGAACAGCTTGCCGATTACACCGATAGCGATAGTGATGTTGATACCGAAGCCGATACTGCCAAAGACACCGAAGCACAGCATGAAGTGCCAGTACTCCGTACACTGAGCCGCGATAAAGAAGGTGGCGGAATTAAAGATGGCGCCGATGGAAGCGAGCGCTCTGTCGCCATATTTATCTAGGATCTGGCCGATGAAGAAACTTGGGAGGAGGGAAAGGAATAAGCATAATCCTCCTATCCAGCCGATCTGACTGATGGAGTGATCTCGCAGTTGGTTCTGATGAAGGTATGATTGAACTGCGCCCATAGATACCAAGAAGCCTGGGATATATGTCAGCGAATATTATCTGTGGTGGATGTATGGGGTACATACCAAGGGATGAGTTTAAGAAAAACACCGAACCGACGACACACATCCATGTCTTCCAGTTACTTTCGTCTGCATAACTGGATGACATATCTTGATTACTTGCCCTTTCTGGATCACGTGTCCATGCTTGATTTCTTGTCCTTCCTTGATTAATTGTCCTTGCTTGATCAATTGTCTCTGCTTGATTAACTGTCCCTTCTTGATCACTTGTGCTTTCTTGATAATTTGTTGTTTCGGCCGGAGGAGCCGTAGCCATAGCCTCTTCGTAAGACGGAGGTGGAGGCCCAAAGGCTCGTTGAACAGGAGTTGCCATCGCGTATGTAATGATCAAAGATGGGAGAAATTTCCATCAAATCAAAGGAAAGAAAAAAAGAAAGCCTCCTGGGTTTTCTTTTAGCCATTTGAGGGATTAAAATCTGATTTGCACACAAATTTCTAAGTTTCGATAACTCGGCAGTCTCTTATTTGATCAAATGAAGCTTTGAGAAAAGGTGTAGAAAGAAAGCTAAAAGTCAAGATATTGGTCGACTTTGAAAGGCTGGTATAAACTACGATAAAGCTACATACAATTTACACGTTATGAAACGGAAAGAAACCATGAGGTATTTCATGAGCCAAGAAGAATATATATGTCTCTCTATTTCATCTCATTTAAGAAGAAATTCTTATCAAGGTTTAGGTTACTGTGGAAGGATGAACTGTGAACTGTTTATTGCTACCCAATGTGTAGGGCACAGAACTCTCAACTCTATCATCAAACTAGAGGAATGGAATCTGAATTTGATAAAAAGACTATTACATGACCACACAAAACGCACAACCACACATCATAAGTCCCACCTCGCCTTCATCAGGAGCCCTCTGGAACTGAATCCTAACTTTATCCCAAATCCTCAACCACGATGCAGCAATAACAATTCTGGTGTGTTCATCAAGATCGCTTTCTGTGGTGAACTCAAACTGTGGCGGCTTATTAGATCCCATGTTCAAAATACCCGTCGCGAGTACTTCTTGTGGTTTAGAGGTAATATATAATTTCCATCCTGCGCCATCACCAACATTCCTCCATTCAAAGTCTTTCCGCTCTGAGGATTGCACGCAGAACGTATGTGTTGCGTTTCTGTCGCCTTGGAGCTTGTAGTACATTCTGATAGACGTACTGCCGACTTCGAGCTCTGCGGAGTGTTTGGTGTAATTGACCGTTGCTAGTGGTGCAGTGTCATCCTTACGAGGATGGAGGTTCACTTTGGCTTCAAAGTCTGCTACCTCGTATTCATCTTCGGTATGTTTGTAAGAGCAGGTGATTGAGAGTGGCGTGCTTCCGGCATTACCGCGCAAATTGAATTTGGTGTCTGAGTCGGCTACTTTGTGGATAGTGAAAGACGTGGGCAAGATTATGCCTTGGCTAAGATTTGGGTTCTCGGGAGGTAGATTCTCCATAGGCACTTCTTCTTGACCCATGGTCAGTGGTTGTGTAATTTGTGATGTGCTGAGGCTGAATATTGAGAAGTTCGACCAGGGCTAACGGTTTGGCTTTATATAAACAGCAGCATTACTGTGTTTGCGCTGATAATGGAAAGACATACGATGGATAAAGACGTTTTTTTCTGCGCCAATGGGTCATCTCTCGATGTCCTGGTGGCCACGTGCCCCATTCTCTTCATTTAGTAGGTCAAAATTCTCCAAGGATCACAAACTAGGCTTTCAGCTTTGGATGATTGGCCTACAAGGTAGATAATCACCGCCATTTCAGGCTAGTGGACTGCCTAACATGCTACACCAAGACTCTCACAAATAAGCATAGTTTGAAGCTTAAGCTAAATAATATATACAAGGAAACAATAATGTATCCAAAAGACCCTTATTGCATTACTTTAATAGTAAGACTCTCTATCTTTAGAAACTTCAAGTTAAGTTGAAATGCTGCACCCCCGGTTGTAGAAAAAGTTGCCAGTGCCCTGCGAAGGAATGACATTGTCCTCGACAGAAGAGGAAAAGAGATAACAACTGATAGGATTAAGGGACTAAGACTGGCAGTTTGTGTTCAACTATTTCAAGGCCACTCATCGGTACCTATGAGATGTACATAATGCCAAATTGACTGAATCTCTCTGCAAATAGTAAGGTATCTTCTAATCATCTTCTTCGCTATCATAGCATCCTCCAGGCAGGCCGTCATGTACCTATGAATCGCTCATGAAGAGTTTGGACCGAACAAGAACACTTCCGACAGAAGAGGCTGCCCAAACAGCCGTGAGAATCTCCAACGATGGAAGACAGAAGCTGTGCTCAGTTAGCATATTGCGAAATTATATTGAAATGGATCTTACTCTTCAGAGCTCAGGCAGATATATCCAACCCAAAACAGCCACTGTGCAAGCCAAAGTGAAGGTATACCCATGGGTAGAACTAGGTATAGTCGAGAAACAGGTCCCCCGGGCAGCTCAAGAGCTTCGACTTCGGGTGGTATAGTTCCGTAATTGCCGTGTTGTTGACTTTCTGATGGCCTTTGTCGTGTTTTGGGTAGCAATCTCTCTGTGGCCTCGTCGTTTGTTGGAACACGTTTCCTGTCATGCGAAGACGCCTCATCATCATCTTTCTCTCCGTCCGCTGCTTCGCTGTCCAAAATGTAACGCATCGCTCGAATAAATGGCACAGCCATCGCGCCGACCACCAACAACCACACCAGTGCTGCTGCGTACATTATACTCGCAAACCACCCTGCTGTTGTACTTGGTAGCCCTCCGAAATAAAACTCGTGTTGTCGACCATAGTTCACAGTTAAACACATATGATACATCGAAAGGCCCTGGAGAATCACTTCGGCGAACAAAGATGAAGTCGCTGAGGTAAAGTCTCGTTGATTGCGTGATGAGATGGGGAGCCAACTAAGTCGTGGAAGTGAACACCAGAGAAGTGTAAGTTGGAGAAGAGGAACAGCTTCGTAGCCGGGAGTACTCTGGATGATATACGCATTGGCAACATTGGCGATAATGTGAATACCTGCGAGAAGAATTCCACCCATAATCCAACGATGTGAGGGGGAGTTTTGTGGGATGACGGTTGTCATTTGCATCTGCCTTTGTGCATTCACGTGGAGTACATAGAATAGTGTTGCCAAGTTGATGAATGCAATGCTTATGAGCTTCCACTCAAAGGAAGGACATTTGGCGATTGAGTCTTTGGGTCCCGGATGGATAATCCACTTCCATGGGATCATGTCGTGTGGTTGAAGACCAGCCTTCTCGCGCCAAGTATACCCACAAGTTTCGTTCAACCATTGTCGCTGCATGATAAGGTCCATCAGATCTGATGAAGCGCATGGCTCTTGGTATTGGTCCATGGTGAAGGTGTTGCAAAAACAAGCCTTGTCGAAATATTCGCCTGGAGGGATGTGGCTGTTGGTGAGGTCGTATCCAACAGTGTCGAAACTGAGTGTAGTCATTGATCTTCGTTCCTCGCTGTATTCCCATGGGCGAGCGGCGTTTCCAGTATGTTGTGTTGTGGCTGTGAAGCTACATGATCCAATCACATGTTGAAATGACTCTCTTGGGGATGAGGACATTGAGCTTCTCAAGCATGGTGGTGCTTGATCAGCGATAGCGATGTTTGCGTATCCTTGAGTCAGGCGCTCAGGCGACAGGTTCTGCAAGCCATAGCTGTCGCCAACGTCGACAAGCCACGTTCGTCCTGTGATGCTGTTCACCCACTGATAGAGTTGCGCTTTTGCTAGGATGGATCTGCTGCAGTATTTCATGTATTCTCCAACAACACTTGGTGAGAACTCAGCGCTAAGGCAGCTCAGTTGGGTGAGCCACTGGCGATGCGTGCAGAAGATGAAGTAAGAAGTGCATCGGTGCTCAGTGCACCTCGTCATCGCATTCAGCCAAGCAGATTGATCTTGTTGAGCGATGCACTGCGGCATAGGCATCAAATCCTCAGGATTCACCCAGCCATGGCGATTCTTTTGAATAGTCGATTCATTTCCGCTCAAGACATGGCCAACATTGTGTGTTGAGTCTGCGATAAGAATTAGCGTTCAACGGTAACGGTTCAGTGGAGCAAGACAGGGAATGGCGCACTAGCCAAGGATTCCCCAGTAACTCTAGCGAGCAATAACGCTTGGAGCAACGTGGAGAGTTTCATGGTGTCGTCGACGGCGCAAGGCCTCTCTTCACTGGGCAAAGTATGATGATAGCTCTTTTGTTGTATTGAGAGAGAAGATGACTGATGTTTGTTTGTTTCTCATGGGAGGCCGACCGGATGCGGGGACGCGTCAGATGAGATCACGGGTCATCAATCTTCCCCACTAGGCGGCCTATACCTTAGTTCCTAAGCTGAGTAATTACAGTCCATATATAATATTGATGAATTACTTCTTGAAAGAGAACGTCGCAATTGGGCCTAGGATTACAGACGCCAATGCCAGCACAATCGTAAAGGTTACTGCCATCTAATAAACCAACACTGTCAGCGAGATCTGGTCTAGACATGCATGATGTGAAGAAAATCATCTACCTTGGAGTTACCATCCCACCATCCGTCCTCTCTAGATTTCGAAGGCCCAAATGTAGCCCCAGCCCATATCAGAATCGTCAAACCGACCACCATGCAAAATACTGCCAAGACAAGAAATACCAGACTGAATTCCCATGCGTACACTTCCAACCAGCTGGGGCCAGCCCTGTTGCCAGACTGGCGTTTTCGACCCAGCGTATTTCGTATCATGCTGAGTCCATCAGGGTGAGCTGAAAGACGGTGGAGGCGCATGCTTTGGACGCCTGCGGTAACTACTGAGAAGAGCGCGAAAACGAGGCCGCTGAACCACATGGTTCGTACTGACCAGGGCTTGTTGCGGCCGTTGGGGAGGACATCGGGCCAGGAGCCCGTTGAGCTGAGACAGCTAGCGAGGAGAGCGCCCTTTAAGAGCAAAAGAGAGGACTCAGCAGTGGATAAAACGAAAGGAATTGTATCAAACATACAAGCGTTCCGACGAAGTTTAATTCCTGTACCTTGTGATCACGCCAGTTCTTGGTCATTTTGTCTTGCTGGATCTGGTCATTTTCGTTTAGCATTTGGATGATTGTGTCGCATGATGTCGAGTTATTGCCCATGAAACTCATGATGGTCAGTATAATTCTGATGCGTGTGAGTCCTGCTGTGCTAAAGTCTCAGTGTCGACCGTGCCTTACATCTGGCTATATGATAGACTATGGGGTGGCGCTTGTTATGATGATGATGATGGTGATGATGAGGATGATAATCATAAGAACGAGGAGAAAAAGGCGGGGAAGTAAATCAGAATATATACGCCATTACTCGAGGTCGGAGAAAAGATCTCGCTCTCCAATAAGGCTAGTCGAGGGAGGCGTAGATATGTCGTCATAACACTGGTTAAAGTTGTAAAAATACAAGAAACAGCCTTGACAAGAAACACAAAATATGTAGAACTAGATTTATCTCTAAGTAGCAAATAAGACCATATAAAAATTTTATCTTCCATCCAACATTGAAGCCATGTAATGCGAACTCATCCCACGACACCCATTAGTCGGCGAATTCGAGGACAGCGTGTCGACGGCCCAGTCGCAATGCCGAAGCCTCATCTGTCGACAGACCCTGGAGTGGCTCGCAAATCTGTGTGACAATATCATTGTTTAGGTCTTTATTGATGGCCTCCATCAAGTCTTTGAACCGGTTCAATTCATTCATTTTTGTGGACCACCGGTCATACTTGATGGTGCTCCATGATTTGAGTTCCTCATCTGTGAAAATGTATTAGCGAAGAATTGTGTAATTCTGGAGATTCTTACCAGTGAAAAGAGAGCGAAATGCCTTGACAATTGTCTTATTATCAGACTGCCGACTCCTCAATGCCAATAGCATAGCCGCAAAAGGCACAATAGATCGACTCCCTACGACGTCCTGGGCCAAGAAGATGGCATTTCGGATTTGCTTTTGGTTGACAGTTTGACTGTATGGAATTCCCTTTCGAACTTGCAAAACATGCTTTGCCCAAAGCCTCCCATTATTCGTGGTTGGCTGTAAGGCAGGACAAATATTTGTGAATAATCCTGCATCAATAAGCTGCTGCATTGAAACTTGTTTGCACTTGCTTTCGACGTTGAGATATCCTTGGCTAAGGTACTCCCCAAAGTAGTAATTCCCCAACCGAATATTTCTGAGTTTTGCTAAGTCTGCATCATAGTGGTGAAAATAGTTCAGAGCATCTAGATCTCGGAGGAACGTCTGCTTTGGGAAGTCTCGAGTATCAATCATAAGTATGAATGTATCAGACAGAGACGGTTTCTCTTTGTCTTGAGTATGTCTGTATAAACCGTATTGGAGTAGGAATAGTAGAGAAGAGGACCAGGACATCAGATTGCAGGGGCTTTTAGAATCGCATTTCCATCGAAGATGGGCGTTCAAACGCTTTGCTGATTCATGAGATGGAAACTGGAGAAGGTCTGTCACATGCCTTTCAGGCGAGTTTTCGAGACAGGCTGGGGATGCGACATGATTTATGTCAGTCCGGCCAGCAGAATGCGGCACATGGAGCCTGAAAAGATATGAGGGCGTGTAATCAAATGAAAATTTACTCTCTTGACCAGATTTTGGAATGAAAGGTTGAGACATGCTGTCGGAAGTATCTGCAACCGATTGTTTTTGGCCTGTTCAAAAGAGTAATGAACAAGGGAAACTTGGAATGTTTGTAGTAAGAGGTTCAAGACGAGTGTCACCATTGGGACCAAGATTCGAATGGTTGTCTCGTAATTTAAATACGCATTGCATCTCGAGTTTAGGCTCCAAGGCATTTTGATACGGCCAACATTAGCAGTATAGCAGCTGCAGATGCACCCTCGACTGGCTCAGACCACATTGCGAGGCTGTGTATTTACATTTGTCTTTTTCGGCCGCTTGGCAGACCATGGCTTTGATAGAAGAATCATGGAAGGACATAGACGAGTTACCAAGGCGTTGTTCGTCTTATGTATCGCTGACACGAAAACTTCCACCAAGAAACAATCCGCATGTTTTCCCTTGCATCGCGCCGGCTGAAAATTTCTCGTGGCTGAGTTTCAAAATCTGCCTTCCCAGCTCTCGTCCAATTAAATCGGCGACGCAAGGGCGACGCTGTTGGTTGCTGCAGGCTGCACGTGAGGCCTCTGATCAGGCTGCGAGGGCTCAGCTGAATTCTCACCTTCTTCCGCCTGTATCCTAGAAGAGCAAGTTCTCGGCGATCGATGTTACCATAAGAGGGCACTTCAAATAGGAGGATACTCATGAAAGGATTAAAATAATATTCCAAGCAGGTAGTTTCGCGCAAAGACAATTACTTGCTGTTTTCCGCTCTAACATCTTGAACCTGCTTCGTTCTCTCAGAATCCGTCTGGTCCCCCGTATTAACAGTACCCTCGTGTTCCACCATCATAATAACAGCATTCTCCGCCACAGGCCTATGCGTGACACCTTTTGGCACAACGTACATATCGCCTTCTTTCATGACCACAGGATCTTGGTCTTTGATCTCCATGGTGAGTTTTCCGGATAGTAGATAGAAGAGTTCTTCAGAGTCTGGGTGTGCGTGCCAGATAAATGGGCCGTCAATCTTGGCGACTTTGACGTGGTGGTCGTTTACTGCTGCGATGAGGCGGGGAGACCATTTTTCGGTGAAGGAGGAGAGGATGCCGGGAACGGAAGTTGTTTGAGGCATTTTTGTGAGGAATTTGATGGTTTGGTAGAATGGTAGAGTGATAGATTGTGTGGAAGACCGGTTGATGGGTTGAATGGTTGATAGGATGTTTAAGTGATTGGTTTGAGGATGACTTATATGATGACTTATATGATGACTTATATGATGACTTATATGATGACTTGGAATGGTTAAAGCTTTTATATACGAAATTCACTTACACGAAGCTGACGTGGGGAGTCAGTTGGCTCCACCAATGTCAATTGCAAGGGCGCAAAGGCGTAGATACGTGGAGTAACCGATAGTCCTAATTTTAGATAGCTGACATTGTGAGTCAGCGTATTGGTTGATCTTTTCTAGCGAATAATTTAGGCTCCGCTACCAAGACCATATATATCGATTCTTTTGATATCCATTTAGTTCTAGTCGAATATAAGAAGTGGTGGATATGCCAGCGGGGTCATAACAAGTGGCCATAATGAATTCATACTTGTATCAATGAATAATATCAACATTTGTAATGTCATTGTCGTCTTCTTATCAAATACTGTACTTCATATGATTTCATGTCACTTGAAAATACTGCGATCCCATAACGAAATAAACCAATTTTCCTCTCTATTCACAATCTATTCTATCTTTCCAGCCCATGTTGGATTCAATTATTTCCTTTTACTCAGTCTTGAAACAAAATTCCTAACTCCTATCGCTCTGTAGTTTTGGCTTGAGCCACTTACCTTTTTTCTATTTCTTAAATTTTACACCTTTTTTTCTCCTTGTTGAATTTTAAACTGTTTTTTTGTGTGTTTGTCTTTTGCACCTTTTTTTTTTTCTTTTTCTTGGATTTAATGTCATTTCCTACCAGACCGCACTCCTCGTATTTGACGGTCTTTCTCTAAATATTATCTAGAGAAGGCCATGCTTGATGTTGTTCAGAAGCCTTGGCGGCAGTTGGGACAGTCGCAGTCGATGTCACTATCATCGTCGAACTCCTGAGGGGGAGGGTGGCGGCGAGGAAACTGGCTAGGTCGATAAATCACCTGAGGCTGCTGCGTTTGCTGGTACTGGGGAGGCTGATGAAACTGAGGAGGCGGTCGAGTTCGCTGACGCTGATGGGTGAATCCACCCGGAGATCGGGGAATAGGGAAAACCCCATTCTGACTCTGACGACGCTGCCCAGGGTGTCGATCATCATGAAGTCTCTGGGCCTGCTGAAACACCTCACGTAGCTGGGTCTGCTGGTCCTCGGGAGCTTGTTGATAGGCGTTGGTCTGCTGAGGTAGCTGACGGTGCTGCTGGATCGGAGGAGACATAGCATACTCATCATTCTGCTCAGACTGCTCACGCTGTTGCTGAGGCTGAAGCAAATGCGGAGGCACCCGATCAAGCGGTTCATATTCTGGATAAGGCCTTGGACCCCCATGATTGAGCCACTGATCCATCTCCTGCTCTCTGCGCCGATTATTCTCACGAAGTCGCAACGCGATGGGATGCTCAGGATAGTGGATCACCGGAGGGTTTTCATGCTCATGCTGAATCTGGTCCCATGTAGCGACGCTGCCTCGCTCTTCTGGGTGAATGGAGTCGGCACACGCATTGCAGACACCATGCTTTGTCTTGACCTGGTGACCCCAGTCATCATTTCCGCAACTGGTGAGAACACGTTGGCGAGCACATTGAGTGCACTTCATAGTGATTCGACACAGTTTTAAAGGTGTGGATGCTGTTAGTTTGGGAAAGAGTTGTTTCTGTGTGTGGAAGAGGGTTGAGAGGTTTCGGTTGATGACGTTGAGTAGGCTGTTGATGTAGAAGGTTAAGGATGTTGAAGAGAAAGATGAGTTTGGATGAGCGATGCCGGTATTTATAATATTTTCACATCATGCAATATGTTCACTGTTCGAGGTCATTATAGCTGTTCAGTGAAGATATCATTTGATGGTTGCTTATTGTTCAATTGTTTTCTGGTGGGCGGAATTTCAGAAGTGATCAAACCCTTTGTCCGGTTTGGCGCTCCTATCGAACTTCTTCTTACCCATCTGATAAGGTGAACTGCACTTCTATACTAAACGCGGCCCAGTGCTGCTCCCTCATATATATATGTGATCTTCTGTTCATAGACAGTCTGAAGAACGAGCTTTGAACATTTGTAGTATCAACCGGGTGTTTAGTAGGCTTGAGCGTAATGCCTAACCCTTGCAACTAGTCCTCTATAATTGAACATCCTCTTCATATGAAAATCCAAAACTCAGACCTATCAAGCGTGCTATTTCTGCTTCTTCTAAAGATCCTGCTCAGCACACCAAGATATCTCAAGCCACTACCCTTATAGACTTTCCAACAGCTTCATAAAGTAGACTTACTGGTCTTAGTCTGATATCTCCATCACTCGCGAAAATTGATTTGTCGAGGAGTCCTGGTTATGGACAGCGGTATTGTCAACTCTAAGACCGAAAGTGATGGTACGTTCTGATATGGACAGGAGAATTTGTGAGTTCTGTCTGGGTAGTCCAAAATCCTCGACTGGGCCGCCATTTTCTACCACTAGTCCCAAAGTCAATTTGGATCAAACAACACAACACCTTCAGTATTACAAAAATGATCTGGGTAAGAGGGATCTTACATGAAGTATCACGTTGTCGTCTGTCATACCATTTGTAGAGGATATAGGCAGTTGGAGGGAGTGCAACAATTACTGCCAAGATAGCGATAATTGATTCAACATTCATGATGTGTTTGCGTGGGCGGAGTTCTTGACGCTCGCATAGAAGGGTTCAAAAGATGGACGCTACCTTTTGTTGCCGTATTGCTGCCCACTACTTTGTAGAGCTCTGAGTTCTCCAGACTCGGTTGATGATGATGCGGGTAGTCATACAAGATTAGAAGACTCGAAAGGCAAGGAGTAATATATGAAAAAGCTGAAAAAGCATACTATCCATTGTGCCCTGTCAAGTCCTATGCATCTATGTATGAGGCTTGCGATTCAGATTTCGGCATCAGCCAATGGCCTTACCTCCACTGCACAGCCGCTGCTGGCTGTTAGTAGTGGGGTTCAGATCTCGGACACAGCCAATAATACCATCAGTATGAACAGCAGAAGAAGCTGACAAGTCAAACAAGTCACCTGCAGCAACAGCCATTCAGGTTTCGGACGTGACGAATCAAAAGTCTTTAATGCTTGAAAGAGCCACTCGTAGAGAGGCGAGTGGGTTAACTGGAGACAGCAAGAACAGACCGCTTGTGATGCTTGCATGGAACCCTTGTCACTTCTAACCAATACATACCACAATCGTCTTACCGGAAGGTCAATTTCGCAAGCCACTTCAGATTCCGGCTGAGACCAATCATATCAACTCTTTCAAAGCCTCATCACATTGGTACAAATACATGAACAGTCCCCCGACAAATCGCCTTCTCAATCTCATCAGTTCCATCTCTGCGAAAGTCAAAAAGCCCGGTCCTCACTGTGACATATTCATTACCTGTTATCAATCAGATCGCCTTCAACTATGCAACCCAAAGACTTCCAGCTCGCGGCCTCCCGCGCGACAATCTCCGAAGAGCAGTGGCTCCAGCACAAGCAGACGATCCAATATCAATTCCTTATGCGTGACATGTCATTGAAAGAGCTCGTCAACTTCCTCTCTCGTGCCGGTTTTGTTGTAACGTTAGTACCGCCAAAACTGATTTAATTACAGGGATCCTGCTAACCTTACCAAGATCATCTCAGCTACAGACCCAGCTTAGGAAATGGGGAATATTCAAGAACATGGACGAAGAGACGTGGCAATATATTGATCGAAAGATTAAGAAACGCAAAGCCGAAAAGAAGGAAACCGATGTGATACGTTCAGGAAAACGGCTTAAACAGTCAGCCGTCAAGAAAGGCATCACTCGTCATCGCGAGACGGATGTATTCGCCAAGATTGCTTGTGGTAAGGACTCCAGCGGTCGAGTACGCTTATGCCAGTCATGAATTAACGGATTTCATTAACGCAGCCCGGTCCCCTCCGCCATCACCAGAAATTCCTTACCTCAACATCTGTACTCCACCACCGCTTCGAATGGAATTTGAGTGGCCAGCTTCGCTACCATGGCTCAGGTTCCGGAAAACATACCAAGCATGTAAGCTGATGTTCAGATTCTCATACCGGAAATATCTGACGACCATTTATGTAGTGGTTAAAAACCTTCAACGTGTCCCCATAGACTTCACATCTCGAACAATTTATACAGACTCTGTTCTTTCAAATACACAAACTACGGTCACTCTGGCTGAAGAGCTCAATGCAGTTACGAATGTCTCGAGGGCCGCGGCTACCATCAGCAACACAATGCCAGAGTGGTACGAGGGAGAACACTTACAGACCGCACAAGCTTTAGGACAGTTGTCAGAAAGCGACAGCATATCACATGTCCTGAAGCTGCTGATCTACAGGATGTCCAATGGGGCTGAAGAGCAATTCGAAAATTACAACCAGTGGGTAAAGTTTCATGATCTTCTGAGAGACCTCGGTATTTTTAATTTCCAGATCAATCTAAAGCTTGTCTCTTGTGACGAGGTCGTTGTTGGAGCATTATTCGAGCGACTGTTTGAGTACGCGATCAAGTGGCCAACATACTCAGCACAAGACTCCACCCACAGTTTAGGTCTTATTAAATGGTTACTCGAATCAGGCTACGATTCTAATAAAATGCTGAGGACGATCGAGTGGTATGGCCAGAATGCACTCAAAATTCGGCCTGTCGAAGTGGCTATTCGGCGAGGACATACCGACTTAATAGAGTTGCTCCTCGCTCACGGGGCCAGAATCGACTTTCTCTCCGAGCCAGCACTTGAAATGATCACTCGGGCTGAATACGAGGATGCCATCAAATCGCGCATCATTGATTTACTAATTCAGCACAATGCGCTCAGTCGAGAAGAAGCCCTCTGCGCAGCAATCAGTCTACGCGATATGAATCTCATCAATTCCCTTTTCGCAGCTGGTGCTGATCCAACAAAGCCATCAAGGGTCGATCATCAACGCTCCCCAGTTTCTGGGCAGACGGCATTGACTGCCGCCATTTCAGCTGGTGGTAATCTTATAGACACGATCTTGAACCAAATCGCCTTCTTGGACCCTTTCAAGTTCGACAGGCCTTTCGTGACGGCGGACACTTTTATTGCTGCTGCCGCTAAAGGTGACGATGCAACCATTCGTCGCCTACACGAGATTGACTCTATCGTTGGCAAGACTTGCAACCCAGAGGGTATTACACCTGTGCAAGCGTCCGTCTCAGCTGGTCACGTAACGACGTGCAAGCTGCTCCTACATCTTTATGGCGGATATTCACCTTCTCTGCTCTTTCTTGCTGCCTATCTTGCGCATGACGAGATCTTAGAATTTCTTTTGCGTGCAGGGGTAGATGTAAATGCAAATATAGAGTCAGATGACATTGCGGAGTGTAACAGAGTATGCTACGACTTTAGTCGAGCTTTCCGCAGGAAGAAAAGGACGAGTGTATTGTCATTATTGCTGTCCATATCAGGATCCCAGAATCCCTATATCCAACGTGGCCGATTGCCTTATGCTCGCTTTGCAACTCTAATGAGATATGGCGCTCGGTTTACTGCAGGTGATGTATGCCGTTTCGCGAAAAGCGCTCCGGTCGAGACAGTGATTGCCGCGCTGAAGTGTGGCTGTGACCCAAATCAACGCAGCAAGAGCGGCAGGAGCTTGTTGCAAATTGCTATGGATAATGTTACAGAATATTCTGCTGGTGGTAATTATCGTTATATGGTTCAAAGAAGATTCCAGGTTGTTGGGGCTTTATTGCAGCATGGAGCGGAGCTTCTTGGAGGAGAGCTTATCTCAGCTATTCGCTTCCACCGGCAGGATCGCAAGCTATTGCCACTTATCTCAAGGTATTGTCCGAGTCTAAGAGATACGGATGGTTATGGGACATCCACTCTAGAAGCAGCCATTGCCTTTTCATGTCCTGACACACTCGACCAAGTGCTCCAAGCATACAAGGGCCATTACGATCCAGGTTCATTATGTGCGGCGATTCAAAACAGAAATTTCCAACTGGCTGACATTCTTCTCGCTAATCGTCCGTCACAGGCACCATATCATGCTTTGGAAGGCACCGCTATCGGTCTGATGGCCATGTCCAGACGACTTGATCGAATGCAACACCTTCTCAAGCTATTTCCAGGCGCCAGAGAGCATGACTCCGCATGGCTTCCCATCTCTGGATTTGATGAATATATAACTGGCATTGTGGATTCGTTTGACAGTCCATTGTTCTGGCGGTTTCCGCCTCACCTTTGCATACTAGTTCAAGGAAGTCCCTTGGCACTTGCTTCTTTCGACTCAGATGCTTCAAACTATGAAGATACCTCAGACTTCGAGGATAGCTCAGACTTCAAATATGCTTCAGGATTCGAAGAGCTTCTGCGTCAAGGTTTCAGAGCCGATTTGCTCACCTGGATGACGCTGACCGATCGACAAAGCCTTCCATACTTGAGATTGCTGGTCCAGCATCAACAACGAATTGATGAGTTTCCCCCAACTTCTCCAGAGTTCCCAGCGATATTACGCATCGCTGTGGCTCATGAAAATAAGGAACTCGTACAATTTCTGTTAGAGTCTGGAGCAAACATCAACGAATATGGATATTATGCCTATGGGGGTAGTCGCTCTCCACTGCAGCTTTCAGTGGAACTGGGCAACCTGGAGATTACAAATTATCTTCTTCAGAATCAAGCAGATGTCAACGCCCCACCAGCCCCTTTTGAGGGCGCCACGGCTCTCCAGTTAGCTGCTATTAAGGGACATATTGGTTTAGCACGTGAGCTACTAGATCTCGGCGCGAGAGTCAACGCCCAAGGGTCAGAGCGCGATGGAAGAACCGCACTGGAGGGTGCAGCAGAGCATGGGAGGATCGATATGCTTGAGCTGTTGATCTGTCACGGTGCTCTAATCACAGGAAATGGCCGTCGCCAATTCGTTCGCGCTGTATATTTTGCAGCTGATGAAGGTTTCTACGCTGCCGCTAGTCTATTGAAGCAAAGGGGTGGGTGGACAGAAGAGGATAGGGTTCTACAAAGAGAAAGTCTCGGCGATTTCAAAGATCCTCCATGTTGCGGTGAGATACACAATTCTGATACCGAGTGCATTCATGACTCTATCATTGGCTGCAAGGACTACTTTGAACACAGAAACGTTTCTGTTCCCCTTTTTGACTGCTCAGATGACTTCTCTGAGGCTTCTGAACCAGAATCGGAGAAGGATGGAAGTGAGGAAGAGTACAGTACAGAAGACTTCTGATATCTCCACTCAAATTATATATACAATATAAGTTGGGTGGTGCCCAGAGTTTTGATATAAATTGTTGAGCTATGATCGAACTTCAACACACTTGTTAACCACTTTTTGCCCTTACACTTATGCTTTGTCCCCATCATAGCTATCACCTTCCAGTACACTTGACAGACCTAATGGGTACATATTTTTCAAATACAGAACATTGCGCATCCTCCCTAACATGGGGATTACCCATCGGAGCCCTAGTAATCTTGATACCTTCGCACAACGGCTCAGCGTAGATCTCACAACGAGTCCCAGGCAGAATGGACTTTGCTCTAAGTGGTAGCCCTTCGCAGATAGACTTCATTCCGGGTGCGAGTTCAGTGCAATCGACTCTGTTAATGGGCTGGTCGAAAGTAATGCAACCGGTGTTGGGGGGCATTCGACTGCTGAGCCAACGGATTCGTTGATCTGTTTTGTCGTTACATATATTTTCTTCGTAAATCGCAACTATGACATCAGGTTAGGAGAGGTTAATTTGAGCGTTGGAAGTAGCTCCTTACATTCCTATGCAGAAACTACGTTTCCTGTAGATAAGATACTGAGAATAGTGGAAAATAACCTCATTGCGATGGTAATAGGTAGTGGTAATATCGATATGTAAGAGGTTCGATAATACCGGTGAGTTCTGTTGCAAAATCCAGATTCTTTATAGTCTAAGGGTAAACAAGATCGACAGGTCGTGCGCAGCGGTGTAGTTGCTAGTCTAATCTCCAGTTGAAGGGGTCATATTCCTAGGCCACACTAGCCAATGGACTTTTTCTTTTGGCACCAGGAAGGATTTTTCCTTACACGAATTTAAGTAGAAAATAAGGGATCTGCATGTCCAAGCTGACTATAATGGGATTTCGCTCATGAATCAGACAGCCGGAAATTAACATTCGGGCGAAATCTTGAGGTGGCATGGAGCTGAAGAATTCAAAGGCACACAATAATGTTGGGTGAAACGTCAATGCTATATTGTCAGATATACCACTCGTCCAGCTTGGGTGGCTCTACGCTATCCTCCCCTGTACCGAAGCTGAGATGCTTGATTCCATCGACATCAACCTCATCCTCCAACTCGCGATAGAACGAGTCATCCATGTTCACTACACCCCACTTGATTTTCCCTTGCGCAATGTCAACGTTTACTGGCGAGATCAAGCTATCACTGGCCCTTTTCCTCGTGCCACGATCAAAGGTTATCAGTTCGACATCAGACTGAGTTCCAGAGGACTCCCTTCCTAGCCTTTGAGTAGCGGAACCGGGCGTGGGAACGTGGCATGCTGCCGCAAAGGCCAGAGAATTGCTTCCCACGACAACCATATCACCTGGTAGCTTTCTAAACGAAAGGGCCAACGGAATACAGAGAATCACAATAAAAACGATGACAGCAATTAAGCCTGCAACTGTGGAGTAGCCGACGGAGACGAAGCCGATGTCAGAAAGATTAAACGAGCCAGTCGGCGGAGTTGAGTCTGCCGTGTGCGAGTTGTAGAAACCTAGAATAGCTGGTCAGATATGCGTTGTGAAGGCATAGAGTACGACTTACCGCCATCGGCCATGAAAACATAGCAGGTGTTGGAAACCAGCCAGTGGAGAAGGATGCTGCCAATAATGCATGGCACTCCCCATATATATGGCAGTTGAAGTCGATACGTCGAAGTTTGTTCGCCTTCAGGATCCGTAACTCGAAGTGGGAGATACTTGGTGCTCATCTGGGCCCATTCCTTGGCCATGACTATTCTTGTGACTAGATTATTAAATTGCAGATATGTCACAGACAATATCAGCTGTGGTATGTTAGCTATCAAGATCAGATGCATGAAACCGCCTGTGTACTGGTCATCCAAAAGATAGTTTGAGTCCACGGTAAGGAAGTTATTAAGGCCGCTGTTTCCGAAAGTTCCTGATCTATAGAGTGTCAGTATGACATGTCAATCGTTGAGGGTATAGGCTGTTCATACAGTACAGATTGACTACCAGTTGCCTTAGCAAGGTAGTAGATGGAAACGATCAGAACAACCAGAAATAAAACGTATGTCCGCGCCCATACACTAACAGGCAAAGCGTAAAAGGTTGGGATTTTTCGGCCTCTCCATTGACGAGCCTGGGGTGCTAAGAAGCTATGTTCAAGATTACCGTGAAGAAGCTCAATGCCATCATGCTGATGATAATCGTTCTTGCGGCCAGGGTTTAACCCAAAGATCCTCTCCCATGTGAGTTGAATATCTCTCATCTCGAGGGTACACATCCTGGTGGTTGTACGGTCAGGTCGGGATATTAACGACTTTACCGCATCACCTGGCGTGACAAGCGGATCTTCTGTACTCTTCAAGACATATCTAAACAGAAAGAATGCGCATTGAGAGATTTTTACAAACACGCAAAGTGTTGTGACAAGAAGAATCAGGTTTGAAACGCCAATTTTGCAACGCTGATCTTCCTTCTCTGCAAGACAGTATGAAATATCAAGCATATCATAAGCCTCGTCAAAGCCACTGCGCGTTTGTGCGTCAAGTATATGCATTTTCAATGACTCTGGACCATAGAAGGGGAAAACCCATGTGGACTCCTTAGTATCGTCACTAGCTTTGGCGTCGAGAGGAAAATCAACAGCCATCAAGTCAGTGCCAAGGTGAAGTTTGCAAGTATTAGAGCAGCCTTTATAGTTCTGGAAACTCGCTTCAATTGTGCAATACTCATAGTACCAAAGGGAGTTGGATTTATCGGATGGGATCAGTGTATCCCAGAACTTGCTGTCTGAGCTTGTCATGTTGGGGAAAACCTCGTCACGCTTCCAGCTAGACAGGCGGGTGTCAGTGGCGTTGAGGACCATCACGACACTTTTGTAACCCTGGACGCCAATTCCTCCGTCGCAGAATAGAAATTTTGAACGGCATTCGGCTGGTTCAAGGCGCTGCCAAGACTTTTGAGCATGGGTAACCGCTGACGAGATGTTCAGGCTTTCTTCAGAAGTCTTGTTCATCCATGTTTCCGGACGAACAGTGAACAATGAAGCGCTTGCTATCCCAATGCCGTCACCTTTGCCTTTTTTCCAACAATCCTTGTTTTTTAGACCGGGGTAATCGGTGCAATTGGTCGGTACGGCAGTGTTCCAGAGACTAGCACCAGGTTCATAATAAGACGCGCCTTTGAGGAAAGGTTGAGCTGCCATTGTCATTCCAAAACCGGACTTGACTTCTGCGACTTGAAAGACGAGCGAGTTGAACAAGAGATGAATGGGAATCGAACTGCAGGCCAAAAGAAACCAACAGGCGAATTTTGCAGGGCCGAGGTAAAGGAAATTGCGAATTGACGGGACTCCGATATTAACCCATCCTGAACGAGCATGCGCGCGATCGAGATCAGCTCTTGAAGGCGCATTAATGATCTGCATGAAAAAATTGGAAGACGCCAATATAAGGGTGCTGAAGACATTGAGAAGCAAATGCACCGAGATATTGATCTGTTGCGAAGTCGAACAAGGCCCTTGATAGAGAACAAAGGCGGCGTACAAGCTACCCGCACGGACGCATCCATAAATGAGAACGCCAAGAAGAACAAGAGCGAGGACGATAAGAAGGATAATGTTGATCGTGGCCAGCCGCAGCCAGGCTGGTCGCCGGCCTGTTCCGGGTTCTCCAGATGCACTCATGAAGCCATATATTTGTGAAGATAAAAAGAGTAACTAATTAGCGCGATGGTGAGAGAAGTTCATCTTACTCCGTATCTTGCAAAGAAAAGAAATGCGAGAGTCAGCCAATCAGAAGCTTCATTTACGCGTCTCAGCCTTGTAGGATCGAAGCCCTTGAATTTTGGTTTTATGTGCGGAAGCGAAGCCAATCAAGTAAGTCTATTTTTGTATTTTGCTATTTTTAGTGTCATTCAACGTTCTAGGCCTACCCTGTATATCGGCAGTTGAATAATTTTGATGTTATGTATGGAGTATATATGAATTTCCTTCTTGGTTTTATTTACTTGCTATAATCTGGGCATCATATAAATCTATATGGGCGCGTCTGCTGTATTGTTGGGGGCCTTTCGGTGCTCAGAAAGGTTTGTGCAGCTGAATGAACGCCACACAATTTCTCTACTGAGGGGCAACGACGCTTAACGAGCCAACGTCAATAGTCTCATTTAGCTCCATGCGTACGACAAGATTGCACCAACGACAGTCAGAGAATAACAGCTTTTGATGTTACTTATCCAGATAAGAAATTATGAACTAGTGTATGGAGTACGTGTATATATATCTTGGCATTTCCCCTTCCGCCATGACCTTTTCTCGTCATCCTTGAGAATTTCCAAAATCGTCACTCATTTAACCAGATATCTTCGATATCGCTACGTTCTTTACCATGATCTTCCCCAACTTTATTGCCGGCGCCATTGTGGCCCTTTCTATCAGCGGTGTTAACGCTGGTCATTGCCGTCCTCGTCCCCAGACCACTGCTGTTACTTCATCCGAGACTCTTACAACCTCTCACACTATAGCTGTCTCTGAAACCAGCATCGCTTCTGAGACAACTAGCGCTGCTTCTGGAACCACGACTGCCGAGACTTCTTTCGCTACTACCTCTGCTCTTACTATGACTTCCTCTGGCCTCGACTTCACTACCGATTTGACAACCTTCATAACCCTCAACGGCGACACCACCTCTTCCGAGGTCACCACTTCTACCGAGCCTACCACCACCTCTAAAGCTGTCGATGAAACTACAACCACTGCTGAAGCTTCTGCCACAACGACTCCTTTCACCTGTCAGTCCAGCTCTGGTGTTAGCATGGACTGTAATGGTCAAACTGTCAGTGGAGAGATTTGCGAGGATGATTGCTATTGCCTCAATAACGTGTGCTACTTGTACAATTAACTTGTACGGGAATTTGCTATACATTTCGCTAAATCTGGGTCCCAAAACCGCAACCCAACCAACTGTCAAATAAACAAGTGTTGAGTTCTCCGTAAATTTAGGATCAGAATAAGGATATTCACTAGTTTGCACCCTTGTTTTACTATTTTATTGTTTGAGTTTTGATTTTCTATCATTAACCACGGCACACACATGAGTCTAAGTCTAAAGACCGGGACGCTTTTATGTTCCTGGTTCTGTTGCAAAGACGGGAACTATTTATTATATCTTGTTACCGAATTTCCATAGGCCGGAAATCAATTCCTTTCCCTTCCAACCATTCCCCATGCATCATTCCGTCTACATGAGCTTCCCCTATAAATGTAAACTCATTTTCTCCCCCCGGGCGAAGAACGCATGGTGTCTGGACACCTGCCAGAAGCACAACACAATCCTTCGCTTTAGTATCCTTACATGACATTCCCAAGTATCTCTCTTATGTTCTCAACAGACATCGCTCCTTTATGTAATACTCCATCGTGCTTCAGAAGTAGTGCTCCGAGCCAGAAATGGGCCTTTTCGACTAATTCTCGCTGAGTCCCTCGTCACTGTTACTCAGCTCAGCGGCTGAGGGAATCAGGTTGGATACGCCGTACCTTCGTAACTCTTCTATGACTTCGCACAGCCTTGCATGGTCATCATCAGAGCTCATTCGACGATGTTCGACCATACATCGAAGAAGAACAATTATGAAAAAAGCTCTTGTTGTTTCTGAATAATCATTGCGTTTTCTGTACTGTGCTACAGTTCTCCACAGCGCTTCAATACGACTACTACCGGTAGGACCAATGAAAGCAAGTCGAGATATGATCCTCAGCCACTTCTCCATGGTATTGCCTCCCCTAAAGCGCTGAACACTCGGTGAAGAAGCCTCCTCTATCTCAACAACTGTATCAGCTACCAAACCATTAAGCTTGGGTATATTCGATAGGCAATCATAAAAAACAGCTTGATGGTCTCTTGAGGTATTGCATTCTTTGTGATAGATTCGCATAGATGCTAAATGATGATGAAATTTTGGAACCCACGAGGGGAGGTCCACTGGACGGTTTTGCTTAGGTTCAGAGCATATCAAAGTGAGCTCATATTAATTTCTCGAGAAAAAGATACTTCTTGAATTACTCACTTTCGAAAGAACCAAGTCCGTCTAAGGAGAGCTTTAATGGCTTCCACCTCCCTGATAGACACGGTAACACCCTCAGGCTTATCATCAATATCCATGTCTTTCTTGCCTCGGTGTGCATACTTATGCCACCTCTCCCAGGACTTCGAGTATGTCTCTGCAGAAGTCCAGGAAGATGGAAAAGACGAAAAAGCATTGTAAGCAAACTGAGTCGTATTGCCTGCTTCCCCTAGCCATGCCACAGCAAGTCATGCCGAGCCATAGATCTCTGACATCATTAAGACTTGACTGTTGCGCTCGGGGATGTCGTTCTGGTTAATACATATAGCATCGATCCAGATTGGTCCTCCTATTTCAACAACGTAATCGGTAGGAATAGGCTTGTCTTTGTCCCAGTTTCAGATGACCTCGGCTGCGTCTTCCCATTGACGTCGTTGCTTGCCCAAACAACAGGCCAGCGGGTCACGATTGTAATGGTCCAAGGTGGTCAAGCTTGCACCTTTCAAAAGAAGAACCCTTACGATTTCTGGATATCTATTTTCTGCTGCGTAATGCAAAGCAGTCTTGCTGAATACAACCTTGCATTGATGATCAGCACTTCGATTAAGACATTTAGTGACTTGATCTAAATTTCCTTTTTCTGTAGCTTCCATAAGTCTGGTCTTATTCTAGGGCTTAAACCTTCAATTAACATTATCAGGCAATGTATTGCCTTTACGGTGTCTGCGTAAGGCCCTATAAAGAATTTTCGTAATTCAGAACAAGCGACCATTGACAGCAATAACATGTCTGTACTGAAGGGAATATTTATCGGAGGAGCTAGCTAAAACTTATTTAGGGTTACCCTAAGTGTAGGATAGTGTATCGTAGTTGGGGCCATCGTGAATATCTGAGGTTTTAATTAGGAATTCCATTACTAGAACACCATTAATAGAACGTAGTGCAGGATCCGATAGTCGCTTGACTGGCCAGAGAAGGCGTATACATATTGGCGATAAAAGTGCATCGTACTCGAAAGTTTTATATTCAAAAGGAATGCTCATCGTGATATACGTTGATAAAGTCAGCAGTGGTTTCGTTAATGTTACGTAGGATGTTGCAGATCGAGTCTGTCTTGCGGGAAGCTATCGAGCCTGTATATCCCGCAGGATTTTGCAGTCAGCACAAATCACGTTGGCCCCCCAAGCATCCTTGCAGCATGCTTTGCAGCAGAAATCGATCCCAAAACTGCTCATTTATCTAACACACTGCATACCCTGTCAATCGTCGCTCCACATCTCAAGTAAGGACCGTTCTCCCACGAAATCACAGGATGTGGAAGCCAAGACAACCTTGGTATCTTCATCATCTGGATCCTTGTGAATTTCGTATTCAAGGTAAAGAACTTCCCCGTCCAGCCGTTAACCAACAACCAACCAACACTAACACGATCTACTAGAGGACTAAATCGGTGATCGCTATTTCAGCTCCACGAGCTAAAGTGTCGATTGCAAGTTTCAGTGGTGGTTATCAGGCTTAGTTGAGCGCCATTTAATTTAACAAGCGAGCTAGACCCGCTAAACAAAAGAAAGAATTAAGCTACACCAGCGCTACCGTCAATAGTCTGTTTTAGTTAAGTATATTCATTTCCACTGATAACAACCAACAGATACATGACGTTGGGCATCCAACATGCTCTTTATAAATCCCTTCAAAGATCCGTCGATCGTTTGCTCCATTTGACTTTTGCCTCCATACATCTTGTCACTCTTTTCATTCGATATCTCGCTATATCATCACATTCGTTACAATGGTCTTCCCAAAATTTGTTATTGCTGGCGTCATTGCCGCTCTGTCTATTAATGGTGTCAACGCTGGACATTGCCGACCAAGCTCTCGATCGACTGCCCTTATTTCCTCCGAGACCACCGCAGCCACTTCATCTGAGACCACTGAAGTCATTTCATCAGAGACAACCGAGGTCACCGTATCTGACACAACCTCCGCCGAGGCCTCTTTCGACACTACTACTGTTCTCAGCACTTCTGGCTTCGACTTCACCACAGATCTCACCTCCTTCATCACCTTGACTGCCGCTACCACTACCACAACCGACCTTGCATCCACCACCTCGGGTCCTTTCGTCCCTGCAAGTCTTGTCCCTTGTTTAGACGACTCTGCGTGTGATCCGGCTATCATCAAGGTCTGCGATGGCCTACGCTGCGGTTGTCTCAATGGCTTCTGTAACCGAGTTACCGATTCTCCTACTAGCGCCACTACTACATCTGAGGCTGCCGACGAGACTACAGTTGCTGCAGCTGCCACGACAATCATTGTCATCGATTAGATTGAGCGGCTCATCACTGCTAGGATCTGTCATCAAGACTATTCATGTGAAAGACTACAAGCTTCAAAGGAACTTGTATGCTTTTTCAAGGTTGCAATGGAACATTAGGCCGTAAGAGAAAAGCTTGTGTTGGTTTCGGGCTGCTTATCCAAATCTTTTAATACATATTTTGGTCCGTCATTATCAGCCTGCAAGTTGAGCCCCCGCTGCCTGCTGTGATCGTCGTCCTCGTCGTCCTCGACGGCCTCTTCTTCGGTCTGAATACTCTACCTCGGCATCTGTATCTTCTCCATTATAAGTGTTAAAGAACAGATGTAATCTAACATCCTGCGCTTTCGTCATCTCATAACACTCCCGAGCCAATTCCCTCGTATCCTCAACAAGTTGCTCCTCTTGACTCGCACCCAAGAACGCTTGCTTCCACTGTTGCCAGTACTCAGCCATGGTGACTCTAGGCGAATGAAGCTTGATCGTTGTTCGACCTTAAGCTTCCCTCTCGTTGAAAGAGGTAAGTTCGTCCGACTTCAACTCCTCCGTCAGTTTTGGTGTAGCCTCCTTCAGAAATGCATAAATCTTGTGAATCAAGATGTTAATATCATCCTTCGTTGAGGATATCAAATGGATCATCCTGTATACATCGCGCTCCGAGATAGCGTGGATCCCCAGTACAAACAGCTTTCTTAAGAAAGTCCCTGCGTTCTTGTAAAACTCCTTATCCTTGTTTTTACGCCCCCAGTAATAATATCCTGTCCACGAGCCTTACGTTTCTCACAATACCTCAAAGCTGAAAAGGTTACTAATCACATCACGTGTATTCAATTTTGACTTTGGCTGAAGATGAATTACTCCAAGAGGTCATATCTTTCAACAAACTTAAATGAGGCCCCTACCTCTTGAAATAAAACAAGACACACATTCTTCAATCTTCAACAAATTGAAACATGAAGTCCCGGACTTTTGACAGATCTTACGACAAAGCCATAAGTCCCGCGTAAGCCAGCCAGCCCTATCGGCATACCAAAACGCATGTCTCACCAAGTTGGGGGCTATGCAGTCTCACTAACCCGGGTCCCCGTGAGCACAATGGTGTAACACAAACACATTATTTCATTCGCTACATGAAGCCTCTTTTATCAGGATCCCCCAAGATTAGGCTATCGATATGCAGTCAGCCATTTCCAGATCCAATGGTTCAGCCCCAGCATGTCTTGTGTGGCAGCATTTCGGGGCTATGCGATATTGGCTTGGTGATTGAATTTTAATAGGTTGATAATGATATAACCTATTCGATCGATGGTTCTAAAATTAATACGTCAAATCAGCATTGGACCATCACTGATTAAGAATGAGTATATCTTTTTATACACAAGGCTGTGAGTTGGCTCTTTTCACTCAGCCCCCAGAGCCTACCTTAGTTCTCAAGCCAAACAGCCCATATATGCAAGCCATTTCACACCGGGATGGAGTAACACGAAATGGTCTCAGACAAGCTGTATGACCGGCATCGATCCCGTTTCCTCTCGGACCTTTTAGCTGTCGTACTCCGCCACGTCATATCTTTCGCCATGCTTACACGTTAATAAAAAGGGACAAGGTTCCCCGTATTATCGGTTCCCGGGTGTCTCAGCTTTTTCGCAAATCTGCAGGGTACCAGCATGTCTCTCAACACTCCTGCTGCGGGCCAATCCGCCCCTGTGAACAACCCAGAGGCTATTGCGTATAGGGAACGCGATCCCCTATACAACTACTCAACTGGTACTGTCGATGTCCCTCAGGGTTTCAAGTATCGACGATACCGTATTTTTGGTTTTGTGCTTCCGTGGTATGCGTCACCAAAAGTTCAATTGGGCATGGTTGCATTTGTGTGCTTCTTGTGTCCTGGTATGTTCAACGCGATGAATGGACTAGGTGGAGGTGGATTAAAGGACGCAAAGCTTGTGACCGACATGGTGAGTCTCAATTCACGTCATATAAGACAACTAAGCTCATGAGTTCAGAACACTGCTTTGTACAGCACCTTTGCCGTTGTTGGCTTCTTCGGCGGCACCTTCGTAAACAGGTTAGGTGTCAAAATGACACTGGCCTTCGGTGGAATTGGCTATGGTATATACACCATCAGTATCCTACTATGGACCCGGTTGGGAGACGAAGTACGGCCGTTCAATATCGTCGCGGGAGTACTCCTTGGTTTTTGCGCTGCTATGCTATGGACAGCGCAAGGAACTATCATGATCTCGTACCCTCATGAAAACCAGAAAGGCCATTACTTTGCTTGGTTCTGGGGAATTTTTAACATGGGAGGTGTTCTTGGAAGTTTGGTGAGTATCCCTTTCGCATCAGCCCTCGTTCACTCCATGCCCGTGTTTAGACATAAGCTTATGGTTATTTAAGATTCCCTTGGGTGCCAACATGGACACCGGGGACAACAGCAACGTCAACGACGGCACCTACATCGGATTCATAGTCTTGATGTTCTTTGGAGCAGCCCTCGCCCTTCTGCTCTGTAACGCGAACGATGTCGTCCGAAAGGATGGATCCTATGTTATCCTGATGAAGAACCCAACCTGGCAGAGCGAACTCTTTGGTCTTTACCAAACGATCGTTTTCGAACCATTTGTGGTTTTCCTATTTCCCATGTTCTTCTCATCCAATTGGTTCTATGTATATCAACAAAATGCTGTCAATGGTGCTTACTTCAAAGTCAGAACTAGAGCGTTGAATAGTCTCTTATACTGGCTTGCACAGATTGTGGCGGCTGCTATTTGGGGTTATCTACTTGACCTGGAATATCTTCGGCGATCTGTTCGAGCCAAAATTGCCCTTGTGGTTCTCTTTGTTCTCACCTTTGTGGTTTGGGGAGGTGGATATGTCCACCAGAAAACCTATACTCGTGACGATGAAGATATCAAGAAGGATTGGAATAGCCCAGGCTATGTTGGGCCTATGTTCCTTTTTATCTTCTACGGCTTTTATGACGCTGCCTGGCAAGCAACTGTCTACTGGTATGTACCCCCTGCAATCTCATTTACAATCACTAACAAGCTCAGGTTCATGGGAGCTCTCTCAAACTCAGGCCGCCGTTGTGCAAATTACATCGGCTTTTATAAAGGCATTCAATCGGCCGGCGCCGCTATCTCAAACAACCTGGATGCCAGAAAGGTGTCATTTGAAGCACAGTTCATCAGCAACTGGGTACTCTTGGCTGCCTCATTAGTCATTGCTGCGCCAGTCATCTTCCTAAAGATCCGTGATCACGTTGACTTGGAGCAGGATCTTGAGGGAACGGATGAGACACTCGCCGATGTTGCGCCACCGCATGTTCTTGTGAACTCAGGTTATGCAGCAGAGAACTTTGAAAGTAAGGATTCAAGACAGAGAGGTCCCGCGTTTACTGCAGTCTAACTGTGATTAGCAGTGGAATTTGATGAGGTTGACAGCTCTGCCAAGCTATTGCGGCGCTGGTGATTCCGAAAAGGGATTGAGACAGATAGAATTGGATACCCGTTTGAGCTTCTTTGGGGATAGAGAAAGATATATGCATTGGACGTCGGGCAATATATAACGAAGAATATCCATTCCTTTATTAAATATATTTCAAAACCTTTTTGGCTTCTTTATCCACAACGCCCCATTCACCAGTGTGCACGACAGTTTCCCTAAAATACGACCTGTCCTTTCTAGCAACCATACGGTAGCTTCTTACACAATGCACCATAACTAAAACAAACATCCTTATCTATCTCTCGGTGAGGTAAACCAAGGCACATCACTCAGCTCAGGTTTGGACATTAAAGATATCCATGTCCCACTCCGCATCATTCACAAAAGTCTCTGTTTCGTACATAAACTCGCAGTAGCCATTTGACCTCCTGTAGTTTGACGCATAGCAAAGAGTGATCTCTGAACAAGCATCGACGCACTGCTTGAAAGTGACTCCAGTGAGTTCTCCACCTATTTGGGTTCCGACGGCCCTAGATCCGCAAAAGATTGAATTTTCTTTGCCGTTAGGTGGTCTGTAGTTGGGCAGGGAGGCGCAGTTGTCAAGCTTGAATGCGGCAGCGCTGGTTGTGGCGGCGGAGGTGGTAGTTGAGTGAACTTCGGCTTCGGTAGTAGCGGTAGCTGTAGCAGTTTCGATCTCGAGGGCAGTAGTGGTTGATTGAGCTTCGGCTTCGGTTGTGGTAGTTTCAATGTCAACCTGACCGGCAGAGGTGGCTATTTTGGTATCGATGGAGGTCGCAGTTTCGGTAACAGATGACAAGGAAACAGCCGTTGTTGTCGGTTCTACAATCGCAGTGGTGGTTGCAGCAGACGACGAAGGTCGGCAAGGTCCAGCCTGAACGGCAATGGCAGCCAGAGCCAAGGAGCCCGTGAAAAGAGTGAAACGAGCCATTGTCATGGCCGAAAAACGAGTGTGATGACTGGAGAACAGAATGTTTAGACAGAAAATAAAAGGAGATGTTGATACAACTTACCAGTCTCTGAAGTTTATCATTCTAGAACTCAACTGTTACAAAACTACTGAGACACTATTGATGTGCTATTGGAAATGGCGTCTTGGCAGCTTTTCAGCTGGATTGTATCCCACTGTACTCCGTAGACAGGTCAAAAACACGTTATGGCCCAATTTTAGGGGTATCTTCCTTCTTTTTTTTTTTTTTTAAAGCGAAAGGGAACTAACTCTGGAAAAAAACTCCAGACTTGTGCCAGATTAATTATGCATAATCGCCATGTTTGATTTTATTTACTAGGCTTGAGACTCGATACCTGCACCGCTGACCAGTTACTCCAGGCGGGAGTCCTGAATAATTCCAATTTAAAACTCCTTATAATTTGCCTCAAGAGGAGAACATGTGTCATCTGTCATCATCACAATTTTCCTGGCATATGACTGGACGTCTGTACCAAAGGAGAGTCCATTTCCTCCCAGTTTGACCACCCGCCCCAACAAGATACGAAAGCGAAAAACAAATCATACATTTGCCTTACCACTTCTCTACGCTTCTAATGAAATTCTTCTGTGGGTGCTAAAAAAAGAAATTATGTAAAGTCACCGTTGAGATTATTCCCAAAGTGGCAGCAGTGCTTATGCAGCTGTATCCTATCCGCTATTCGCGACCTCGCTTTTCGCCGCGCGAAACCTCGCGATGCCAAGCATACCCAATTTGATGCTGACAACAGACCGTAATTAATTAAAAGATGGAATTCTGGAGTGTCCGATGTAGTATCCGAGAGATTTCGGATCTTAGGGCTGATATGAAATGGAATTATTGTCGGCCTTATTTTTGCTAAGGCCAGAACTCGAGGGATATATAAGACCGTTGTGCTGACCATGTTGAGCTGAGAACCAAGCATCCTTCACCATTAACACCTCTAAACAAGCATTATTTCTATAAATATGAAGGTCTCAACCCTTTTGTTCTCTCTTCTTCCCTTTGCTGCAGCTACAAAGAACACCCCTTCGACCAGCTGCACCCCAGCACCAGCTACTTCAAGCGAATGCTGTCCCTTCACCTACAAGCCAACATGCATCAAAAACCTCGAACGCATGTATCACATCCAACTATTCTATAACAGAAAGGAAGGCATCACATCTGAGGAGTTCAACTCATACTGGGCCAACAACCATACCAAGACTGCTGGAGACTTTCATCTCCGAATGGGCGTTTACAAGTACTCACAGGTAAGTAGTATTACCACTCCCTTGCTACACACTTTCTCTAACACTTGTAATAGTATCACTCAACATCTGACCTTCGAGACTTGATTCGAGTTCCTGGTGCTCCTCCCGTTCTTGAGTTTGATGGCGCGGCTGAGTTCTGGGTGCCCAGCTTGGAGACTTTCCAGGCCATGGGGAATGACCCTTTCTACAAGGATGTTATCCAGAAGGATGAAGCCAACTTTATTGATCATTCTTCCATGAAGTTGATCGTTGGTGTGGACTACATCGTCGTGGAGAACCAGATGGCTGTTACCGAGCATGGCCGAACATTCCAATAGGTTTGTAGACTTGCTCGAAGTTCCCTTGAGTGGACTGCTCTATGGTCTATACGCAATGGGCGCCGTTATATCATGTCAATGTTGCCAGTTGTTTATTTAATTTTATATATACGATTTGATATTTATTCCAACTTGATCTCAAATTTTCCAGCTGTAGGCTTCGATAGGGCGAACTTAATTCCATCCTCCATGACCTTATCCCACCTCTTACTCTCGGTCAGTTGATCGCCAAAGCGACGGAAGCCGTGTGGAAGACCACTAAAAACGTGAACATTTGTGGGTGTTCTATAATATTTGTTAGTATCGTATTGGGAAAGGTCTGTTGGGATAACTCACCCAGCCTCAGCGAGCTTCTGTCCATAGAAGATAGCCTCATCTCGCAGAGGATCTAAACCGCAAATTCCAAGCGTCGAGGGTGGCATGTTCCTGAGCTGCTCAACAGTTGCAAGCCCAACGTTGAAAACAAGGTCTTTGGGATCCGGATTCTGGCGCAGCATGCCAGTAAACTTTTCGATCGCCGCTTTGCCAAGCAAGGGAGCATCTGCGTTTTGAACATATGACGACATGGAAGGCTCCTTAATTTGGGCAGCAATTGGTGCATAGCATTCGGAATGGATCAGAGCTGGAATCATTAACACTTGGCCTGCAAGTTTAGGTCGTGACAGCCCATCAGGAGACAGGTTTTGTCGCAAGGTCAAAGAGGCAGAGAGTTGAGCACCAGCAGAGATACCACCAACGACGACCTGATCAGGAATTCCGATCAGCTCATCCATGTGGTCGTGGACCCAGTGAAAAGTGTCCACTACATCTTCCCAAGCTGTAGGGTATGCAAATTCAGGAGCGTGACGGTAGTTGAGGTTGACGACTGTCACATTGGTCATGACTGCGATGCGAGTACAGATACCGTCTTCACTAGGAAGATCACCAAAGACATAACCGCCACCGTGGAGATGGATATAGATGGGAAGTCGGGCGCCTTCTTGAGCTGAACCTGGCCTGTACGTTCGGACCTCGAGAGGAAATCCATCCCTTGAGGTGACAGTGTAGTCCTTCATCTGAATGGGGTAATCTTTGAGTTTCTCCATCTCACTTTTGGCCAATTCTCCTCGATAGAAGTTGGTCAAGCGCTGCATCTCCTTGATGTCAAGATGACCAGGGATTGGTGGTCTGCTGTCCTTGACATTGAGCCATTCTGGCGATACTTTGCCGTATTGAGTGAAGTCAGCCATGATGATTAAAAGGTGAAATATTGCAGTTTAGGTTTGAAGAATGATGCGGGAAGTAATAATTAAGTATAAAAGATAATGAAGCCATCGTGGTAGGTGCCGAGGAACTCATGTTGACATGATTCGCGGGTCCAGAGTTGTTGCCGAACCCCTCTGCCGAAGTCGGTATAAATGAAGCCCGAAAAATCGGGGAGAAGTCCGAATAATTAAACTCATGACTTACCAATCGCGTAGTATCAGATAAATAGATAAAAGACCCTTATGAACTTTGTTTGAATCTTCAATAAAGGCATTCAATAATTGTTAGCTTTTAGCATGGATACCCAATTGCGTAGAATTACAAACCAAGCATCACAGTCAAACTTTATTAAGCGCGCCAATCGCGATAGCTTCACTTCCAACTACAGAATAAACCACTACGTCACGATATTCTGACTTTAGAAAAGGCCCGACAATTCTTCAACGTTACATAGAATCAGGATCCCATCGTCTTACCAGTGCAACTTCCCCCGCATTTTAAGCCAAAGTTGACCAAGATCTGCATTTTACCCCGGGAAGATCGGACGTGATCAAGTTTAGCTTCGCCATTGTAAAAAAGAGTAAAATTTTTCTTCCTTCGTGGCTTTCTTGTTCTTGCAAAATATTGTGAAAATGAAGGTCTTAGAAATTGCCATCGGTGCGCTATCTCTTCTCCAAGGCGTTGATGCTGATAGTTGGAAGGATTATAAACCTCAGAATCGAACGCCGAGTTCATGTCCCGATTATGTCGATTATTCGCAGAAAAGGCATGTGCCGTTATCGTCAGGAAAGCTGAAGTTGCCATTTATGAGGCCGAGTGAAGAGTGCAGAACTTTCAAGAGTCCTGCTGTTGAGGCACGCCGAGCATGATCATGGTGGAGTAATAATTACTGACATCATGACAGAAAGTTATCAGCGATATCAAGAAGCGCGTCAAGAACCCTGATCTAGCGCGTCTATTCGAGAACGCGTTTCCATCCACGCTTGATACGACAGTCAAGTATTTCGACGCGAAGAAGAATCTGGCATTTATCGTTACCGGCGTAAGTCAATCTCACGAATGTGCTGATGGAAAAATTACTAATGTTTCGACAGGATATCACGTATGGTTAAGCTCTCATTTTGAAAATTAAGTAACTGACGGAATTTTCAAGCGCGCAGTGGCTCCGTGACACAGGTAACCAGTTCGCCCACTTGTACAAGCTTCTCCCAAAGGACAAGAACCTTCAAGCTCTTGTCAAGGCCATCATCAACACCGAGGCGCGATACATCTCCGAGTATCCATACTGCGGCGCATTTCAACCACCACCTGAGAGTGGACTAAGTCCATCTGTGAACGACTACGCAACCCTTGTAACAGTCAACCCACCGGTTAACAACCAGACCGTTTTCGAATGCAAATACGAACTCGACTCGCTTGCAGGCTTTCTCAAGATCGCTCGGTCTTACTACGATAACACTAAGGATTCATCGTTTATCAACGATAACTTCAAGGCCGCCATGAAACAGATCCTAAGGGTTATTGATGAGCAGTCTCAGAGTACTTGGGCCGAAGATTGGTCCTATGTCAGCTACTATAACTGGACTGGTCAAGCAGGATCGCTTTCACCACCTGTACCGAACAGCGGCAATGGTGAGCCAAAGTTGGCCAATGGCCTTGTTGCATGTAGTCATCGGCCATCAGATGACCTGTGTGTTTTCAACTACATCACTTCCGACAACGCTATGATGTCAGTAGAACTTGACAACGTTGCTAGCGTACTAGACAAGGTTGGAGGTCAAAAGAGTCTATCTGGAACTCTACGAAAACATGCCAAGACAATTCGAGACGCTGTCTGGAATCATACCCTAACTTCGAATGGAGTGTTTGCTTACGAGACCAACGGATACGGCGGTCAGTACATCATGGACGATGCAAACGTCCCCAGCTTGGTATCCCTGCCATACCTAGGCTTTCTCAAACGCGACGACAAAACCTACAAGAAAACAAAATCACTTCTTTTCTCACGCGCAAACCCGTACTATGCTGTTGGAAAGACATTCAGTGGAATCGGAGGACCACACGCCAACGCTACGAACCCCTGGCCAATGGCTCATGTGTCAGCTATCTATGGCACCGATGACGATGATGAAATCACTGAGCGACTGAATATGATTTTGGAGAATACTTCTGGCTTTGGATTGATTCATGAGAGTGTTAATATCTATAACTCGTCGGTGTTTACGAGACCGTGGTTTGCTTGGGCGAACAGTTATTTTGCTGAGATGGTTCTTGATTTGGCGGAGAGAAAACCGGGTTTGATTTTCAAGGATGACAAGCCTTACAGTGTTAACTGATGAGAACAAAGGAATAGAGAACTCGTATAGCCTAGCTATCTATGGCTTGTTATCATGGTCTTACTGACCTGATCCTATATCAGAGTGACCTCAACCTTCACTAAATCTACAAAGTCCTTGTTTTTACCTCTCCTGAAGGAACCAACCCTTCCGTATACGCCCTCACTCCTTTGTGAAAGTAATATCCCCTTCACTCCATCATCTGATCCCCTACCCATACATATCGGAAGGCAAGACACAATCATTGGTTCAGTCATCCCCGATTCATCGCGTGTTCCCTCAATATTGTTGTAAACAGTACCATAAACAGCCTCCGGGTCGTCTTCTAAATCAGTGTCCGGATGCTCCTTGATAAATTCCTCCACATGTCTTTCCCAGGCTTCGTCAGATGGTATCATAGCGTCACCTGGGACACCACCGTTCGACATGGGGAAGAAGACAATGCTTGAGGTTTGAGGATAAAACCATGCACTTCTTAAAGAAGCTTTCAGTCTCAGATGTGCAGAAGTAACTTCACCGAAAGGACTCTCCTGTGGAAATTTCAATGTTGATGAGGAGTCCATAATTTCGCAGACAGTTTCTGGTTCTTCTTCATCATCATCGTCGAAAGGAAAGTGAAAGTGAATAACTCCACCATCAAGGCTTGCCCACGACCAAGAAGGTGCTCGGTATGTCTCTGGCCTATGAAAGGTAAACTTTTGACCATCAGGCAGAGTTCTGTGCCATTCTGAGGTACGCCACGTAAGCTGCATCGCGAGCTTGTATTCCCAAACTCCAGCATAGTATCCTGGGCCCAGACTAGAAGTATAGAATGGATGAGATGCGATTCCAGCAACTGCATTCAGCTTATCGCTTTCGAGGCTGGCCCTTCTCAGAGAGTAAGCCGTCACAAGTCGCATCCAGGAACTTAATACCCTATCCTTGTTTATCACCGCTTCCTTTTCAGTAACCAAGAGAGTATTGAGGTTGAGACCATACTTCTCATCGCTTTCGCTATAGCCTGAGTCGAGGTCATATGGGAAATGTAGGGAATCTCCAAAATTCTTCGTACCGGCTTTGCAATTCCATATCATTGTATGAGAAGCAAAAGTAAGGGTCCTTTGAGCAAGCATCTGCTCCTGAAGCGTCCACGCCCTTTGAGCAAGTGGTTCCGAGCGTTCGTCATAACTCGCAGCATCGAGCTCGTTGACAGACATTGTTCCGAACAGACCCGGCTGTAAACGGAACGGTATTTGGAATACCTCCTCTGAGTAGGATCTTTCTCCCAGGAATCCCTCAGAGGCCTTTGTCGAAGACGCAGCAACAATTGTTAAAGCTGAAGAGGCATAGATATCCTTCATTAACCCAATCTCATGAAGTTTATCCTCCTCGTGGTCCTGTACAATGCAAAGGGCATCTATCCATATATATGGAATAGAAAGGTTTCGACTTATTGTAATGGCGTCTTGAACGGTGGGGGGCAGAGCTCTCCAGTCGAGGCTCTTTACCAACTGACTATAGTTTGATTTGTTGAGTGTTAAGAATGGTTCTCCACCCCAGCAATATGACAGCGTTGCGTAAACTCCCTGAGCCCCTCCAGTTTCGATAATTTGTGGCTCATCTTGCCCTTCCGGCCTCACCTCAATCACTCTAGTCGGGAGCGTAGATTCTTCGTGTGAACTAGAGCAGCATTCATGTTGTTGGCATTCCATAAACCACGTCTGAATCTGATGAGTGGCCGATTCGCTGCCAACATCCGTTCGCCACGGTCTTGCAGTTACGTATTCCGATGCTTTATCCTCACCGGTCGTAAAAGTGTGGATAAACAAGGACCAACCAGATTTCCACTCCCCTTTAGGAGAATAGCAGCCAATGCTAAGAAAAAAGACATTGCGGCCTTTTGGCGTACAAGATGTGATGGTGGAAGGGCTTAGAGAGATTTGGACATTAGGCTGTTCGTTGCCGTTGAAGAAGCTGGCGATATAACTGCACCAATTGCAGCCTGAAGATGCGGCGTTTCTTATTTCATCGACGGTGAAGGTTGCTTCGGCGATTGTGTCAGTCTCAGCATCACCGGCGGTACAGCACCTTTGGAAAGACTCAGTATCAAAGAAGTCTTTCCAACACCGGGCACAGACGAGTGTACGAGGGTCCATATTTTCGATCGCAAGGGGTGGGTAGAAGAGTGCAAAGGCGGGGTTATAGCTGTAAGACTGATATTCAACTCAGCCAACAGACCAACCAGCTGTTAATAGAGCCCCGCTTCCTCATGCAGATATCAGCAAAAGGGCGATTTATCATGCCTCAAGCAAAGAACCGCCAGTTCTTACTATTCTAACACGAATTGTCACTCGAAGAATATGACACCAACCATTCACCTCGTTCGCCATGGGCAAGCCGTCCATAATCTCAGTCATGCAAACCACCATCTTCCTGATCCTGGACTGACCACTCTGGGAGAAGAGCAAGCCAAGACTTTGCTCACTAGGTATCCCAAACTGGCTAATGTTGAACTGATCGTATCATCGCCGCTGCGACGTACCATCCAGACGGCGTTACTCGCGTTTCCTTCACAGTTAGGAGACGGCTCAAAGATCTTGCCGCTACCAGAAGTCCAGGAAGCAAGTGATCTTATCTGTGACACTGGCAGTGATCTGGCTCTTATCAAGGCCGAGTTTGAGCATCAGCCTGTTGACTTCAGTATGGTTGAGCCGGGATGGCATATCAAGGTATGCACTCTGATGCAACCCTGAGAAATTCGCTTATTGGGATTTGTAGGAGGGCAAATGGGCCCCGGTCGCGAGCAGCCTTCAAGAGCGGGCAGAGAAAGCACGACAATGGCTAAGCGAAAGACCCGAAACGGATATCGTGGTGATTTCTCATGGCTGCTTTCTTCATTTTCTCACAGACGACTGGCTCAATGTCGCCAATAATAACGGTATGTTATTTGCCCTTCCTACACATCCGTGCGAATGCTAATTCTGATAGCAACTGACTGGGTCAACGCGGAAGCACGCTCGTACACTTTTGCTAGTGGCAAGAATGGCAAACCGGCTTTATCTGAGACTATGGAGTCTCGAGAGAGACGAGGAGCAGTAGTTTTGACTGAAGAGCAGCGGCTGGACCTCCGAGAGACGGGATTGAAGACTTGGATCGAATGGGGTGTCATCAAGGGATGATATGAACCGGGACCTATACAAGCTTTACCCTCCATTATTGTGTTCAAAGGGGAGCCGGCGACCTTCCAGAAAAGATTACACCGTAACAGGGTATTTGGAATTCCTTACATGTGATGCTTACCCGGCTCGGCTCCATAGGTTAAATACCTCCCTGAAACGGTGCCAAGAGCAAACAAACCAACCAACAGTCATTTGTTACATCATACAATTCCAATCCCTGCGTATCGGAGAGTTTTCCCGTTACCCGTCTCCGTTTAAGAATGCTGTTCCTTTCTCCTATGCCTGTGCTTCTACATCTCCGCATCTGCGATAGTGAGACAATCTGACACCCACCATGTGCAACGAGGAACAGACCCGCCAGAATATAGCGATTGTATGCAATCACTGTACGACTCGATCAAGGTGGGATTTATTGCTAACTATCTATAGGACCCCGAAGTCACAGGCGTTGACATCGATGACAACGATTCCGCAGCTGATGTGGAGAGGTAGAGTGCACATTCGTGGGATTCATGCTACGTGTGCTGACTGTGATGGCGCAGCATCAGCTCATCAACGGCCTCTGTCTCGGCCAGCATTTACGAATATCGAAAGATTCAAGGTCGAACATATCAGAGCTCCAATACCACTGACTACTGGTACTGATTATCCTTGTCACTCACACTTCGTGCATAATACTCAATGCTTCCAGGGCTCCCAACGATGAGAAGCACATCGAGGCATTTGACGTCGCGTAAGTAATTCTGACTACTATTCCCGAGAGACCTTTGCTGACGATTTCACCTGAAGTCACGAGTGGCTGACCATGATGCTTGACGATCAGCTATACGTCGCCCCAATTGGAAACAACCCCCAGCGCATTCTTGATGTTGGAACCGGAACTGGAATCTGGGCCATGTAAATGACTTCTCGGTGCGCTCTTAAACCTGCTAACCTTTCGCAGCGACATGGCAGATAAATTCCCTTCGGCTGAAGTAGTCGGTGTTGATATCTCGCCAACGCAGCCTTCATGGATCCCTCCGAACCTCAAATTCCAAATCGATGATGTGCAGCTAGACTGGACTTTTGAGCCTGCCTCATTTGACTTCATCCATGTTCGATATATGCACGGTGCCATCGATGACTGGCAGAATTTGTACCGGCAGATGTTCAAGGCTTTAAAACCTGGCGGTTGGTTCCAGCATATTGAACCGAACATCCATCTGAAGTGCGAGAATGCTAGTTCGGTAGCTGAGAATGAGTAAGTCCATTGCATGATTCCTTTGGGCCGCGAACTAAGACTCTTCAGAACCTTCAGACAATGGGCCCAGCTCTTCTTTGACGCCGGGGACAAAATCGGTCGCACCTTCAGAGTCACAGACGGGATCATGCAAGAGTCCGCCCGTGAAGCAGGCTTTGAAGAAATCGTCCACAAAGTCCACACAATTCCACTTGGCGGGTGGCCCAAAGACGCAAGACTGAAGAGAGAAGGTGAATTTGTCGGCTTGTACATGGACCTTAGCTTAGATGGCTTTGCACTGTACCCTATTGGGCAGATCCTCGGTTGGAGTCTTGAAGAAGTTCAGGTTCTTGTGGCCAAGATGCGTGCCATTCTGCGAAACCCAAAGCATCTTGGTAGTGCGGATATGCACCTAGTATATGGACGAAAGCCGCTTGACGTAGCTCCTAAGGTCCAGCCAGCATAGGTTGCGGTTTAGATGCAAATCATACCTTGTGACTCGAAGTTGGGTCTCGGTCAATAGTAAATACATAGACCTTACTAGATGAACTGCCTAGCATAATCTGTCTATTCAATACTAAGCTTCTCGAACACTGCATCAATAATAACCTGAAGGGTCCTTCCCATCATCTGGCTGCTATGATAACCTTGGTTGAAGGACGCCAATAGGTTCAGTTGCCCTCTAAACGTCCAAACCCACAACCCGTTATATGTACCAGAATTAACAGGTACACTTACCCAAGTATCCACAACATCCAAGCTGGTATTCTTAAGCACACAGTCAGTGCTAATAGAGCAAGCCAGGAATCAGCCGAGACAGGAGGATTTCGATATGGTTTCTTTAGTGATTCGCGGGCTGTCTGCACGGTATCAATGGAGGAGATACTAAATATAGAAAGACTCTAGAACGAAGCGTATCTTTCGTGGTTCTGGTGTCTGATACAGAATACTGGGTAAAGGTTAATATGCATGAGATATAGATATTTTAAAAGGATGGCTCGCAGCTTTGTTTGATATGAGTGGTATCGTGTTCCCGGTCCTTTCCAGACCATTGTAAAAACTGTATCTTGCATAACAGAGCAACTTGATTTTAGACTCATTTGATTAGCTTTTTCACTGCTTCATTTTCCTGCAGCTTCTTGATCAAGTTCTTAGGATCTTTCAGGTAAGCAATAATCACAATATTTTCCCCGACCTCTTCATAGTGAAACCCATTAGTCCCATAAATATCTGAGAGACAATTGTGTAGTATGAGGCCATCTTTCACTAATAGTCGCGGAATTTGGTGCTTCCAAGAAATCTTAGCTTGTCCCATTTTATGGTTCGTGTTGTTTACGTTGAGGTAGTGTTTCGGGTGTATGTGTGTTGAGCAAGCCGTAGTGGTTGTATGTGCAAAAGCAAAGACGGCACAAATAACGAACGAGACACTCCTTTTAAATAGTTTTGGGTTATATTTTGATCACATCATCTTATGTACAACTCAATGACATTGTTTCATTGTCGAGAATGACTTTCAACAAGGATCACCGTAGAGAAGTATTAAGTTTGAATTGAATCAGTGAAGCCGACTCCTCATGCTATACACGAACTCGAATTGCGTTACGTGGTTAGACTGAAAGCCTGATTACTTTAATCCTGCAAGGCCTGCCACATTAATAGATAGTGATCACGAGCAGTACGCTGAGCTTCTTCCAGCCGACATCTTATATTATAAGGCCTACTAGAGAAGCAGTCAGAAGATGAGGACTTTCATGTGAGTTCTGCAACAGCTCGTGAGGGCGATCAGCTGACTATTGAAGGATTTCAAATCACCCTTTCTATCACCAACTACTCATATTCGTGAATCACCTTTGGCCCGAAATCTTCATAGTTATGCTTGAGACATACATGATATATTTCCTCTACTGTTTAAACACGTTCAGAGACTAGTTGCCCATGTGGAGACATCAACTACGTATATATTGCGCACGACACTAAGCACTAACTCGGTTCAAACCATTCGCATTAACATCGATTGGCCCTTGATGAGTCCGAAGTCCGTTTAATACGCCAGCATCCCGGGAACCGCGTCTGAACCCTGCTCTCTATTTCAAGCATGTCATTTCGGAACACTATCCATAGTATGCGGTCATCTGATACAACTGGCCGTTATTCTGCCAATATGCGCCGGGCCGCTTCTGTCCCCTCACACACTGGGTGATCATATCCCTATGATCGTTAGATAAATTTCATCAACAAAGCTTCAAGACTTACTCAGTGGCAGCCTATATAACACCGTTAGCACGATTCTATTTGAAGCGCTGTCAAGTCTTTCAAATACATACCCAACAATTCTTGAAGCCCTTATTGCCATCGGTGTTCTTACGAGTCAATACAACAGTCATAGGTACAGGAGCCATCGGCCACTGGACTGTCTTCGAAGCGTAGGTAGTGCAGCTCTGCTGGTAGCCACAGGCTGAGTTATCACACATCTTCTGGCGAGCTTCCCAAAACGCTGACTCATAGGCGCCGAGTTGCTTATCATAATCGCCAGAGCAGTCTGCCGCTAACGCGGAAGTAAAGAAAATGGCGAGAACGGAAAGATTGATAAGCTGCATATTGGCGGTTGGTTGAAGACTTGGGAAATGCTCAGGAAGGCTTGTCAGTGCTGTGATGTTTGCGATTGTTGAAAGCTTGATTTCATGGGATATTCCATTATCTTTATAGTCAAATATTCATGTAGATTCGAGACATTTGGTATAATGGATAAATGAGAGTCTCCAATCTCAGAGTCCAAGATGACAATAGCACTTGGGGCATACTGAGCGATGAGGTTATCCAAGTCACACTTCTTTCCAGCAAATTGATGCGCTATGACTCTATTGATAAACGTAACTGGTTCCTGCTAGATGCTGGATTATCGTACCGACTTTCTCATTCGATGGAAACATAGACGCTTTCTGACAAAGCCACAAATGGAGCCCGCTGACATGCATGGGACTTTGGTCCTCACTCTGGGCTGCTGCACTTTGAGCGCCGTGATTGGGACAACTTTGATTACCTGTGAAAAGGAGGAAGCACCATAAGAGTACCTTCAAACTTGTGCATACGCGACCTAGTTTAGTGTACTATTTCTATTATCCCTCGAACGTTAGTCTCTACGGTTTTGGCAGGTGATTCTTGAAGACCTGGCTGATGTCAGCCTGTAAGGCTGATTGTCTCCCACCAATAACTTCGTAGAGAGGTTCTTTTCACCGGCTCCCCTTGTTCTAAATTTTAATCTTGGTCAATCACTAGACCTGTGTGCTCCACAGCTGAGAAATAAGATTTCGGTCAAGGTTTCAACGTTAATCCATGGTGGTGGTTTACCGCTTAAAGTTATCTAGTCATCCAATCGAACAACATGGAAGAGTCAGTTCTTACGGTATACGGACGAAAGCCCTTGAAATGAATTTAACATCTCTGCATGGATGCTTGTATATATGTGATATCAGCCCTGAAACTTCTATAAGTGTGAGAGATGTCTTTTGGAGTTATATCCCTGAACGTTGAAGTCGGGAAGGACTCCTCTCCAGCCCGATTCTGTCACCGGAATTTACGGGTTGTTGGTTAACAGTGGTACAGGCTTCATGCAGAAACCGACCGGTGAGTTGTGTCTCAGCCTAATTGAAGGCGGAAGAATTGCGAGTCTTGGCTGACAGGGGCCATGTCCAATAGATGGGATTTTTCTAGATGCAAAGGCATGCACCTCGTACAGAATTGCATGTAGTGGCAGGCCTCAAAAACAAATATCCTATCGAACTGGCTAAATTTGGGCTTGCAGTTACCATATCCGTGAAAAACATCATCTGAGGCTTGGAAGCTATCACCTGCTCTTTTGATTCAGCGCCTGACAGAGCGGGGTAGTAAGACACGTAGGACTGGGGGAATAAGAAGATAAATTGACCCTCACTGAGCTCTATAGATTCCTCAGTGTGTTCATTCTCAATGCCTAGTAATGGTAGGCTTCTCACTTACGCTTCCTAGACAGTCGGACGGCACCGTCACAAAGTATCGCCTCCAGTTTTCGCTTCCTAGGACCCACCCCAGAGTAGTGTTATCTCGACTTTTACAAAGAGTAGAAGATGAGCTTTGGCACGCAGTCCTATACGAAGAAGATGGCAAAGTCCCAGACATCTTCTCAGGCCTTCGGAGCACGGGTAGTCCGCCGACCGATATGGAAGCAGCCCGGAGCTCCCCAACCGCGACGGAATTCGAAATAGCCGTGAAAAATCTTGCTTGTTAAGATTTTGGAGGTTTATCATACGAGGCGGCCTTGGAAGAATGCATAGAAGAAGCGACTACGCGGCTAGTCAACATACAAAGGAACCTTTCCCGGAAAGAAGTAAATACCATGAGGAAAGGTAAAAACGGTACCGGAATATACTCTCGGCTGCCGGACTCCTCTCCATACTCTATCTTATCCACCGCGATTAACCGCAAACATAAAAGAAATGCCAATTATCTCCTAGACACATGCAGAGTCAACCTCAAGATTCCCTACGGGGAGTGTCACAAAACAGTATTGCAAATCGCTATAAGCTTTCGGGACTGGGATCTCACAAAGAAGATCTTAGCGAACACTTCAATGTCTCCGTCTTTGTACGTGAACACAGCCGACACGTTTGGGACTACAGCTCTGCACGAATTAGTAAAGGTCTGCGTTCGGGGTTCGGGCAACCAGAGGACCTTTGAAGGAAGCGTTGAGCATGAAATCCTGGAGAAGCTCCTTCGATATGGAGCAACCATTGACACCACGGATAGCTATGGCAAAACTCCGGTTCATGACTTGGTCTCCAGTGTTGTTCCAGAAAGTCTCAAATCTCTTTTAGAATGGCTTCTAGTCGAAGGAGCTGAAGTTAACACTAAAGATCACCACGGTAGGTTTGATTGTTTTTCGATTCCCCTGAATGTACTAGGGCTATTATGGCTCTGCCGATGACCTTTGACTCTTGCTACAAAATGCGTTGATATATTCTGACCTCCCTACCCTGGCATTTATAGAGAATACCCCTCTGCATACTGCTTGCAAGAATCAGGACGAATACGCCATTGCGAAGCTACTCGAGTTCGGAGCTGATATGCATTGCCAAAATTCTGACTGGGAGACCCCGCGGGGGGTATTTGAATCGGTTCCAGGACACAACCAAGCATTCGCAGATTACATGTTATCAAGGCTCCAGCGGACCATACCACACCGCAAGCAGAATTCCAGAGTTTTACAGCTATCAGAACCACTTTCCAAGGAAAGAGAAATTGTTTGTAAGAGTTTTCCAGTTTACATCAGATATCAAGGGGGTCGCTCGTTCCGGAAACTGCCAGGATGCACAGCCATATCCTGGCTGGCAAGGGATATTAAAGTATTCGATGTTTTATATACTGACAGACGGCCACCCCTTTACCACTTTTTTCATGAGCAAGAGCGATGCTTCGCAGCAGACGTTTGGAATGAACTTCCCTCTGATCCATCGGAGGCCAGGGAAGTGCAAAATGAACACTGCAACGCCAATCAGCTCACAGAGGCACCAAGAAGGAAAATCTTGACGTTACCCAACAGGGACGGGGAGACAACATATATTACCAAAGAAGAGCTAGAAGAAAGGACATATGACGATGCGTGGCGATGGATAAGCTTTCCTGCAAATAATGTAAGGACTCTGAATTCCGCTCCAGGACAGCCTCGAGACTCTCCTGACACCATTAATAGATGACATGGATAAAAGTACGTCTTCTATATCCTGTGCTGTCTTCGAATCTTTATACAGCGACGGAATGCTCAATTTCTATCAGGACTTCATTGCTAGGAATTCTGAAAGAAAGACGGGACCTGGGGACGACGCACATACATTGCAATTCTTTCAGGAGAGCATCAATCTTAGTGAGATTAACAGTCTTGGTCCCCGGTTCAGGTTGCCGCATGCCCAGGTAAGACAGTCGCCTTAAAACAATCACTTCTTTACGATCCCAAAATGAGTATGGATATTGCCTAAGTCTAAGCTGCGAAGAGAAAGCCAAATGGCTAAGGGCATGAACTACCCGATTTCAGCGGCGAGGGCGGACAAGCGGAAATATATTACCTTCTGTGACATATCTGTTCTGATGATTATACTAGGGGGCAAAACGAAGTTTTGAGTCGGATGATGATGATGATGATGATGATGATGATGATGATGATGATGATGATGGGATGAACAAACAAGGAAAAATGCTGTCGGTCGTGGTACGTTTCCTGTGAAGAAACACCAATCTTGATTGATAATCTCATACTTTCTAGATGCCTTTTATTGATTTCGAGACAGACGCTTTTTCTTGGGACAAGTCAAAGACGCTTGAAAGAATTCAACAGCTTGAACAAGCCTACCTTCCATTTACTGGATTAGATGGCGTCCAGATACCACAGACACTTGATGAGACTTCAAATGATACTGGACGTCTCAACAAGCTCGGGACAAAGGAAAATCAAGTGGTATATAGATGGTCTCGGAGGCGAGTCCATGAAAGAAAGGACCAAAGACACGAGATTGAAAATTCAACTCACAGAAGCAGAGTACAAAATGCATCGAGGACTCAAGCGATTCGCCGAACCCTCCATAAGAGTTGGCTGGTGGTCCGTCAGGTATGGCTTTGGAAGCTGGATCATCGTATGTATTTGTTCCGACCCTTATGAAATTCGAAAACAACTAATATGCATATTCTTGATTAGGGACTATATTAACCGCGATACCATCACGAAAACTTTCTCACGGAGCTGACGATCTATTGGAAACAATACGACAGGGAAATTTGGACGAACTTGAAAGCGCAGATGAGCTAATGCAGCGCATTGTAATGGAGACTGTCAAATATCCTGAGCAATTTCGGCGGGCTGGACTTGGTGAACATATTCTTGACATATTTCAAAGTGAAATCACTTTCGAGGTATGAATCGTTGCTCGTCAGACACTGCTGAATCATTTCTATCTGGAATCATACACTGATCTCTGGAAATCTAGGCCAATGCGGAAATGCGCTTCTTTAAAGACTTCACCGATCCAAAATGGAAGTCTGAATATGTCAACAAGACAATCCAAGCGGCTGCAGAATCAACTTGGCAACTCAAAGATATTCGCGATGAACTCCAGCTTATTCGGCGGGTATTTGAGGACCAAGTCAAGGTTCTGAAACAGTTTTATTCTATTGCTGACTCTAGAGAAAGGGCTAGGGAGACATTTGCCCATATAAGGGGCGTTGAAGACATGATTGAGAGAAGTGGTGACATGGACAAGAAGGCGTCATCCATACTTGCAGGGGTAAGTCAAACTTGATCCGAAAGCTACTCAACAAGGTCAAACGACCTCTCCCAACCCAATTTGGCTGACGGCGCCGCATTTCAATAGTTAGGAAGCATCACCCAAGCTATGCAAGCTCAAGCATCGCTCAAAGAAGCCGAAGCAGCACGATTGATGAATCTCATACTTCTCCCATTTACCGTTGTCACTATTGTTTTTGTAAGTTCATCTTAGGTCAAAAACGTAGGCACGGCTACCAGAAAACTAACGCGGGATTTCTTTATATATTGCAGACCCCACTTTCGTTTATGACAAGTCTCTTTGCTGTCAACTCGGATGGATTTCCCCACAATGAGGATGGGGAGCTCAGGTTGCCTTCGTCGTGGTTGGGTTGGAGACTGGGTAAGTTCTTACAGGCCCGAAACCTTATTACATACCTCTTACGCGGTCTTAGTGGTTGGCGAAGTAGTGACTTTTGCTTTTCTATTGGTGTTGGTGGTTTTGATATACTATGTTCGGCGAGGGAAACGGCATGAGAAGCAGGACTAGAAACTTGCTGATTAAGACACTCATTCTACTATTAAAAAGAAGGCTTATTTAATACAAAGACCGAGACAGTTAGAGAACTTCCTTGAGCTTGAATTAGTTTGATATGACTTGAGCAGGACTTGTGCCCACAGGTAATCCCTCGAAAAGTAGTCAATCGATTGCTTTTCTAAGACTGAATTTCAATCCACATTGAATAATCAAGCCGTGTTCTGCATGCGGGGTCGAGAACAGGCTGATGTCAATGTCGTATCAAGACCCTGCAGCTGAAAGCATTTTGAGGCCCCCCAAGAAGCCCCGCTAAACACAATCAGTAATATTGAGTCTCGCACGCCACAGCTGACGGGCTAAGTTGAAGCCTTTCCTAATAGCTCAATGTACATATACTCGCAGGGTGATAAATGTGCAAATTGTGACAACCTTTACGGGCTGCTGAGCCAAGGGTGATAACAAATTCCGCACAAAGCTGAAAATAATAGCTCACAACAGTCCCCTATTTACGACCTGTAATGCGGGTGGCGCAAAGCTGGCCAGGTAGTAGAATGACAATTTGAGATTAAATACCCGCCTCGTGTCTAACAGTTTGGACTTGAACCAGTTCCTGCTTATTATTTACCTGCCTCACTGCTTTTTCTGCGGATCTCAACATGGCTTCATTCTTAGAATCTTATACTCTTTACGTCCTAGTATTGTTGCTTGAGAGTTTGGTTTACCTCGAAAACCTGGGGTACGAGGTTATCTGGTCCCGGTGGCGGCCCTCGAGCACTACTATTCTGGATAAGCTTATTCTGAGCAAAGAGAATGAAGTATGGCACGCAGTCATTTTTGGCAACGATGGAGATGTCCGAAAACTCTTCGAAGATGTCACAAATGAGCCAGAGGCGCGTGACACGTCCCCTGATAATGTGTCAAGTAATGGCGGAGTAGCAAGTAACCCTAATGCAGTTTCCTCGTCAGACAAGATCGAGGCAGGAGTCTTGTTCCATTACTCCAAAAGCAAACTTCAAAAAGCGGTTGAGACGAATGTCATGGAGAACGAGGTCTTTGGTCGTGGCTCGGGGTTTGAAATAGCGGTACAAACCCGCCTTGAAGGCATTGCAGATCAACTGGCAAACTCAAGCCGAAGATTGACAAAAGAAGAAAGACAGCGAGCAAAAGAATGGATTAGTGGCACAGTCTCGATTCTATGGATGGCTATCCACCGAGGCCACAAGTCAGACGTGGACTACTTACTGACGAAGCGCAATCTAAACCTGAATACTCAGAACACGATTTGGCAAGAAACAGTTCTTCATAAGGCCGTATCGAAAGGAGACTGCGATCTTGTGTGCGACATCCTCGAAAAGAGCTCTATGCTACCGGAGACGCACATCAATGTTGGAGACTTGATGTCCAGGACTGCATTACACAAATTGGTTGAAAATTCGACCAATGGCCTCTCACTCTCTAAGCTCAATGACTTGGAAACGATTCTCAAGATATTTGGTTTATTATCAGAATATGGCGCAGATATAAACGCTTTGGATGAGCGTTTCATGACTCCACTTCATCTACTGCTCTCAGAAGCCGTGGACCGGAAGAGGAGAGACTCGGAATATGAGCCACTTGTTCCCCTCTTGGATAGCCTCCTATTGGCAGGAGCAGAAGTGAAAACCAAAGATATGGAAGGTCAGTAAGCTAAGCCGTCCCCGACTCCCTCAAGGCCAAGCCCCTGTCTTTATAGCAATGCATATCTTAATACATCTTTCAGGAAAGTCACCTCTACACATAGCTTGTGAACTACAAAATCGGCAAGTGATCGAAATGTTGGTCTGCAGTGGTGCTGATCCAGAAACTCTTAATCATGACGGGAAGACCCCTAGACGTGTTTTCTTAGAAAGTCAGGGGCATAATAAAGACTTCTGGAAGCGCATGACTATACTATCCCGCAAAATGCAAACGATCGGTGCAGACCTCTTCGCCCCACCGAGCAAGCTTTCACAGAGCCACAGCAGAAATTCTAAGGCAAGAATGGCTGTCTGCAAAAAGTCCCAGGTCTATTGTCGCTACCAACGAAACGATCTCGTCACCGACAACAGTAATCATTTGCATTGGACCGCGACAGACAAGTCCGTGTCCGACATTCTCTATCCAAAGGATCGGTCAAGAGACACTACGTTCCTCGCTGAATGCGATAAGGAATGTCAATCCGCCTGGGAGGATCTTTTCGACTCATCTAGAGAAGTAGATCAAGTTGAGAGCAGCGTCGCAATGGATCAAGATACATGGAGATGGGTGAACTTCCCTGCAAATAATGTAAGATATTTCCACTTGGATATTCCATTTGAGAGAAGCTCGGCTAATCTCTTTCTTGTAACAGATTACATGGATCAGAGTAAGTAGTTAAAGATTCAGCATCGAGATATTATCTCATTATTTTACTTACAAATTCTTCAATAATTCAGAAATTCATTGAAGACAATTGCAATTTAGACACATCGACTTGGAAATTCTTCGAAAAGAACATAAGAGTCCGCGACGCGAGAGACAATATTTCTCGCATCAGGGAACCCCATGCCCATGTGAGTCAGAATTCTGTATCCAAGATTGTATATATTTGAACTACTCGGTTTCAAACAATGCAAGGCCATGGTAATATTGACAAGAATACAGATGATGGGGAAAGATGCCTCCAAGTTGTCCAAGAATGATCGTGGCGGGAACACCCAGACCGGATCAATGGTATCTGTTGCGGCATGTCTCTAGCTTGTAGTTGATGGCCCTTTGCTAACGAGACTGTATCCAGATCCCCTTTATAGATATTGAGGTGGAACCATATTATTCTTCTACAACAACACAAGGTGAAGAAGCGTACTCTCCTTTTACTGGGTTCGATGGAGTACAGATGCCGCAAACGTTGGACCAGACTTTTATCAACGCCGAGAGTCTGTCAAAATTGCGATGCAAAGAGAACCAGGTCATTTACAGGTGGTCCCAAAAACAGGGCTCCGAACACCTAAGCCAACTTCCACTGGAATGGAGGGTTCGGAATCCGTTTTCCATCCTCGCATCTTTGCTTCGTAAGATGAGAGAACGCATCGAAACATTTGAGAACAAAGAAGCGCGACGTTCATCTTTAGGCCGCATGGGAAGAGCCGGCGGGGGCGAAGGGGCTGGCAACTCAACTAGGATGCAGAGCATCCGCAAGGAAGGTCGTCCAAAATGGCTGATGGTCAGGCAGCTTTGGCTCTGGAAGTTAAACGACGGTAAGAATCTATTACCTGGGCCTTCAATCCTCAGACTGTTAAATCTTACTCGGTAGGCACTATTCTTACTGCGATACCGTCGCGGAGAAATATGTGCATGGCAGATGACTTGCTGGAAACTATCCAGCAGAGCAGCTTACACGATATATCCAGTGTTGACGACCTTATGAAGCATATATTGCAGGAAACAATTACCTTCCCGGACAAGTTTATGCGAGCAGGTCTCGGCGAGCATATACTTGATGTATTTGAAAGCGAGATTGCCTCCGAGGTACGTTACTAATGAAACTCATTGACGCAACAACCTCTAACTATGTTTGACTGCAAAGGCCGACGAGGAAGCCACTTTCTACAACAACTTCACTCAAAAAGACTGGAATTCCAAACACGCAAATCGAGCTATCAGCTGCACCTGGCGTGTAAAAGATATTCGTGATGAGCTATCCCTCATCAAGAAGGTCTTTAGGAGCCAGTTGGGGGTTATCAACCAATTTGCCAAGATTCTTGCGCCGCAGCAGGCAAAAACAACCGCAGACAAGGACTACATTCGCACTCTCGTATCAGAATTAGAAGGCATGATAAAACGGATCGAACTTATGGATAGTGACGCGGCCAAGACAATCGAAAGTGTAAGTTCCAATGATACCTAATCATAGATTAAACTTTTGCTGGGACAGCCCAACGTTTACTGACCCGTTTGTGATTTTGACTAGCTCAACAACATCACTCAGGCAATGCTAGCCCAAGCATCGTTAAAAGAAGCAGAGTCGGCACGTTTGATGAACTTCATCATCCTCCCATTTACCGTTATCACTGTGATCTTTGTAAGTCCATTTGAAGCGAGCCAACGCTGAGTATGATGTCTAACTTGACTCATCTTAGACTCCTCTATCATTCATGACAAGCCTCTTCGCTGTTAATTCAGATGGCTTCCCGCATAATGAGGATGGAGAGCTTCGCATACCTTCAGACTGGTTCTGGCGGAAGATGGGTACGTTGATCTCTGACAGAACTCAAAATTCACGTAGTTTCTTACCTGATCATTTTAGTAATCGGGGAATTGGGGACCCTGATCCCGCTTTTTATTATTGTTCTGTTCGTATCTTATTTACGGACCGGTACGAGAAGCCTCCCGCGAGAACAATTAGTTGGGTAAGGGGTAGTTAATATAGTATTCCTTGCTGGTTTTATTACCTCTGAGGGTTCCTAGTCAACTTATTGTTCTTAATACGGACATGTCTGCCACGTCAAGTCTTAGTATTAGTATTACGGTGATGAACACAATACAGATTATTTACCTCATGGCTCTCTATATTACCAAGCCAAAGATTGTGCAGCACCTGGCGAAACGTATCCGAAAGAATTGATCACACTCCTTGGAAATTTGATGAGGATGTTATGACTGAGTTGACGCTGATCCTTCGTCCCATAAGTAAGTTAAGCCACGCCTAGTGGTCCCTGCCTGCCCCTGGCCTTCCACTCCCATGTCGCATTCACAATTGAAGAACGAGGCTGGAGAATACCGTTCTACTATGTCTTCCTTCACCGCTCCCTCGGGCTCTAAACATTCCTAACGTGGACACTATAATTACTGTCAGCATCACGCATCAGAGAATATATAATTGCCGCTACTTACACACTCAACATAGCAATTCTATAAAGATGTTAGTGTGTAATCTATCAATGGTTGGATTTTGTCATTCTCACATTATACCAGTTGGCTTGAATCCAGCCATCACAATCCTCAGTGTTTCGACATGTTTGGCCCTGTCATATTATTAATGATGGAGAGTTTCGACAAGAGGGACGAGACTTACGGCACCGCATGCTCCTCGGCTGCAGTACTATTTTTTAGGTTAGACTGTACCAATAACTCTTTTGTGTTCTCTTTCTAAGCTTACGTCGGTATTCGGACGGCAATTCTGACCTGGAGGAGCAACTCCTCCGTTAGGACGACAAGCATTCTGTCTACGGCACTGTGCATTGACCGAAAGAGCGAATAAGAAAATCGTCAGACCCTTCATTTTCACGCTGAAATGGCTTCAAGAAAAGCAGCTGTAGGATGTTGTTCTGGGTTGTCTTGGTAAGATCTGATCATTCCTGAACCAGAGAACATCACAGTCTTTATAGCTTTCCTCGCCCCCCTGTTCTGCCGGACTCATCGGGCTACAAAGCCCAAAACGGGGGAGTGATTGCGCATGCATCTACCAACACAAGGCAATCAAACGTTGTCTTGTATAAGCGGTCTGAACTCTGAAGAGGCGAGATATAAGGTTTGATGTGTCGTGCCACCTACCCAACCAGGAATAGCCTGACTCAGTATGCGAGGTTTTACTCCTGAGTCCGGTGCACCAAAAGAATAGATAGAAAACTCAGTCTCATCAAAACTTATGGATATTATTGGATTGGATGCTATACCTCGCGCTTGTGCTCTGTACGAGCTTAAAGAAAGAAAAAAGTCTAGGAGTAGTTGTATTGCATGAAAAGCCAATTGGACATAAGGAAGCTGAACAACCTGTCATGGTAATTCAAACATTAAGCTTTTCACACTTATCGTTTCCCCCGCGTAAATAGGCTTAACCGGCCAAGCGAAATAGTGCCGACCTGCGTGACTACTGACGACTTCCCAAGTGTTTTGACATCTTTCCTCTTCTCTCGCTTCTCGGCTTGAGTCGTGGTCCTTCGGCCGGTGAGTTCTTGTTTGTTCTTCCATGCTTCACAGTCTAAGAGACAGCCGTCTGTACCGAGTTTGTCAAATATATCGATGTACTGAACTTTGTCCTGAGGGAGAGACGTCAGACCTGTGACCTGATCTAAGGATATGGGCGTGATTCTCATGTTGCTGATTATCATGCCGATAGAGGTGCGGGGTTCGAACGAGTCGCATGATCTTGAGCGGTTGGAAATATACCAATAGTGGCTTGCATCGCCCATGGAAATAGAGACGTCTGATAGGCTGCCTCATCAGGCTGACATTCAATATCCTTTTGGTCCTTCTCAGAAACCACGTCGGTCAACCGCATGTTGTAAGAAAGAGGAGGCGTGAAATAACCGATTACTTCCTTCAATTGAATTATTACAGGTTCATGTAAATATAGATCTCATTCTGCGCTAGAGGGTCAGCCATGGGGTTGGGTGCGACATGACACAGGGTAGGCGACGATCACCATGTTATTTTCTTATTCCATGCGTGTCTTAGCTGTACAACATTGATCCATCGCATCTGAAATCTAGATGAAACGAAATCTTAGTCTAAACTCTTTCGGATGGAACCTTTCCTGTTCCACCTTGGTGAGCTCGCTTAGGCGACATGGGATTTGACGTACGCCAGTTCAGGCTCGCACTTGATCTCAACCGTCTCCCAAGGCTTCAAAGTGACACCCTCTTGATAATCACCACCAGCAGGCCTCCACATCTGTTTAAAAGTCATGAGTCCCAATTCCTCCTTCACCTTATTCCACTCCTCTCCTGGATTCTCCTTCACCGGGCTCAAAGTATTCACGTTAACGACAGTGAATCCATGCTTTTCATAAACAGGAACACCCTGTTCAGTAGCATCAAGCCAAAGCTCAACACCCATCTCATCAGCCTTCTTCTTACTCCAATCCATAATAACATTCGCCACGCCTTGGCGTCGATGGTCTGGATGTGTAAAGACGATATTCACATCTAGATCGGGTTAGTGTAACAAATCAATAACGTTGGCCGAATGGAAACTTACACACTTGAGGTCTCGCCCCCATCCTCGCTCTAGGTGCATCGAATTGTTTCAGAGCTTCCGAGATAAACTCTCGTCTCTCTCCTTCCGGCTGCCAATACGCATAGTAATGATCTTCGTTGGTGTCGAAGGGGTTTTCGGAGCAAATCTTCCATAGACAACCGCCTACGATTTTACCATCATCATTGATGACTTTTCCCCAGTAACTGGTTGGATCTTCGTTATTCCATTTGAGTTGCAGGGCTACCGATTCTCTCAGAGACTCTGCATGGGCCAATGGGTCTTCACCCTTGAGAGGACAAAACATGCGAAAGAATGGTTGTAGAGGGCTCTCATAGGATGCCCACTGACAAGCAATGAGCTCCTCGAAATCAGTAGTAGTATTGACCTCGACGAGTTTGAGAGTCATGATTCTGTAAATTGAGGATGTGATACGATGTTTCGAATGGTAGCACAGGAGGAAGATCAATCGAATTAAGTTACAGAGACCTGCTATAGCAACAGGTCTAACTATGACACACCCTGATACTAACCCTAGTGGACCCTTGCAACGGAAATATGCAGCGGCATCAGCCCATAAGAGCACAAGCCCAACCTCTGTCATTTCTTCTCCGACCATTTCAATGCTCCTACAACAAACGGCCCTCCTTTCCGGTCAGTCGCGTTAATACATTCCATTCCTCTTCTGATTGACAATAAGCCACTAAAACGGAGAAGGCTTGCAGACCCGAAGTGCCATAAAAACGGTGGTAAGCTCGGGCATTCCAGCGATCATTTCCTTTCTGCAACTAAACAACGCCACACCTGCCAAGACAACAGAACACACTCCATAAAACGGGGAATTCTCTAACCGAAGGAAATCCTTCATTCTGCTCCGGATGATCCGCCCGAACTAACAAGGAAGGTCACTTTTGCTACGCCTCGGATCGATCTCCCTCGGTAGACCCATAGAGCTTAAGGGGACCCAAAATTAAAGGGGAGCACGGACTGTGTTCTGAGGCTCTTCACATGAAGATTACAGGGGTAGGGGGGTGCACACAATACACTACAACTTCATATCTTGGTGCTTACAAGGGTTTGGCCTTACAGGATGGTTCTCAGCCGTGCTGAAGATTGGACGATTCAACATTATGATCTGCGAGAGTTAAAACAAATTATGTCCCATCAATAGAGCAAACAAGCTACCAAGAGAGTGACTGCTCACAGATGTAAAGCTGGGCCTTTCGGATGCATGATTCTCCCGAAGACGATAGGAAGTTTTATTGGTGTTAGGCATATCAATAGAGCTAGGAAGTATAGTGTGAGATACAGGGGGATTGGATGCCAATGGGACGATTCAGATTTGCTTTTTTCTCACAAACATGACCTTACCATTAGGTCTAGAGGCGCTGTAATTAGGCGAGTTAGTCGAAGTACGTAACTGTGATAATAAACCCATTCCTCCCATTTATTGGTCCTCACGTCTGGTTTCATAAAATCCTGCCAACTGCTTTTGGGTGTCAATAACCGTTATAATCACCGTTTCCGGGGGTTTCAATGGTAGAATCATCAGTCGAGCCCAGTCCATTCCGTGCCTGTGAGATTCTTCACACCATCATGTATCTATGTATGTCGGGTACCTTAATCTTGAAGGTCTTGAGACACTCCACTCTCAGCTGCGACTTTCCGAATTGGCTTTGTCTTGTATGCATTAGCTGAACTTTTGACACTCGTGCTTTTTTATATCGTTTGTGAATCTCTTCTTCTTTCTAAAATTTCTTTCCCGCTCGTTTTTGCGCGGCGATTGCTGCATTGTTTCAGCATGAGTTCAAATCAGCGTATCATTACCGACAACAACAAGTCGCCGCTCATTCAAGTCTTGTCGTTAATGTTCCTCGTCATTGCGATTTTATCATGTTTTGTTAGGATTGGTACCAAGCTTTACATGATCAAGACGTTGAGAGCTGACGATATCCTGGTCATTGTCGCAACTGTAAGAAATCTTGACTTTCACATGCTGTTCGGTATCCTTATCTTTGCACAGGTTTTTGCGGCTTGTCAAACAGGAATTGTGTTCAATGCGTGCGAGCATGGACTCGGTCAACACTTTGAGACACTCAGCTCTGGCGATCGTGAGACATTTTTTAAGGTAACCAACACTACCCGAAGGTGAGAATGACGGCAGACAAACTAACATACAATCGCACAGAGTCAATATGCCACGAATACGATGCTCATCGCCTCCCTTCTATGCTGCAAATTATCCGGTACAATGGGTCTCAAGATCATGGCCCAAGAGAGTCAGAAATGGATCATCATTGTATGCGAAGCTATTGTCGGCATCTGGGGCATCACGGCCCTCCTCGTCAATTTCTTCCAGTGTCAACTACCGGCACCATGGCTATACGGTGGTAACGATAAATGCATCAACCTCGTCGCATTCTGGACATACTACTCAACCGCCAATATCCTCACCGACCTCGCGATCGTCGTAATCATGGCAGAAAACGTGGTCAAGATCCAAACATCATGGTCTAAAAAGATCCTCGTTATGAGCGTTTTTGGCAGCAGAATATTGTACGTACTTCGCGGTTTTCGTTATCGCAGTGACTAACAACCCTGATAGTGTAACACCCGCCATAGCAGCACAAATCCACTACTCCAACAGGGCATTCAAGTCTGACGATCACTCGTTTAGCATTTGGCCCGCCTCCGTCACGATCCAACTAGTCCAATGCCTAGCCATCCTTACAGTATGCTTGCCAAACTTCAAGCCTTTCCTTGACAGTCTAGAGTCCGGGCAGATCCGCGTCGACGATCTAAGACGACAGGGCAAGTCGAGCAGCAACGGATATCCATCAAACAGACAAGGCTACGCAGGTTACAAGACGAAAACAGGGCATAGCAACGCCAACAGATCTCGAACGATGGATCATTCATCAAGAGAACAGCAGAGTGAGATTCATGAAATGGAGGATTTTAACAAAACAAAGCCAAGACATGAGCATGAAAGAAGCTGGGATGGACAAAGTCGCTCAAGCCACTCAAGTCAAAAGATTCTAATCCACCAAACGTGGCAGGTAGACATAGAGACCACGTCTGACACAACAGCACGACAGACTTAAGGCGAAGTACTTTTTCTTTTTTTAATTCTCGGTTGTTCTTCCATCCGAGGGTGTTGGTTACAGCGCAGGTCATGCATGCACTTGTACAAATAGAGAACAAAATTAGACCCTGTATCACTATCATAGTATCTTACTTACTCTGTAGAGGGTAAGAAAAAAGCAATGTGAAAAATGTTTGGTAAGCTCGCATGGAATTCTCTGACCAACATGCACGACCGTTTGTAACCATTGAGTGAAGAGAAAACTTTTTCTTGAATATTGCAGGGGTTGACCGTTGTTGCGTGGTTGTTTGCTCGGTTGCATATGATACATCACCATAACTAATAGAGCAGGTCAAACAGGTCGGTACGTAACAACCCTTGCACCAGGTAATTGGGAAGAGGCGAATAACCCGATTGACTTAGATCTGGTGGCTACTGAGTTCTCCGCACGCCCCTTGGCCTGTGCTATCCGCTGTCAAGAATAACCGTAGGTGGCGTTTTATGTATAGCTGAGCTATGAATCAATAGAACTTTAACCAATAGACCACCTAAACAATCACTTATATCTGGTCTGACCTTCAATTACCAAAGTCTGTACTGTTATTTGCGGGGAGACAAAAAAAAGAAATGTGAAGCAATCAATGCTGACATGTGTCAGAAGTTTCTCCCCGTTTAATCTTCCCCCTGTCCAACGCTAAAGTTCAAGCGAACAGGGCTCCCCTGTAGCGACAAAAAGCCCGGTGAGATCCCTTGTAAGCGGGGGCCATCGGGGTATTCTGCCGGATCAGCAAATGCAACCAACCGAGACGTACACATAACGGAGCATTACTGTAGACTAGATGGCTATTAACTTGATCTGTAACTTATCATACCCTTTCTATTCCCATCCTCGGTTGGTGGCGGCGTGTATACAGCGTAGCAATGTAATGCTCCCCATCACAGCCGAGACTTCTTGGCCAGGGGTGTCTTAACATTCCTCCTGTACCTTACCTTATCTTTTCCCTCCCTTTTTAACTTTCTTCCCTCCTCAGTTTCTTTTTGACTTGCTCAATCCCTTTCTCTTCTTCCCGTTGTATTCCCGGTTTTTGTACAACATCATGGAGAGTGTTAATAAACCCAGCTTTGAGATGGGTAACAATGCTACCGTCAAGGCTGCAAACGACATCAAGGTGTCAGCAAAGGGAGAGCCAAACTCGGAGCGGAGTTCGACGAGCAATTATCATGATAAGGATCAGTTGGAGCGGATGGGGAAGAAGCAGGTCCTTCGAGTATGTTAACACCATTATTTGCATCTCAACATTTGGGCGTTGGCTAACAAGAATCTTCTTTGTAGCGCAACTTTGGGTTCTTGACGATTCTCGGCTTCAGCTGTACTATCCTTATCACCTGGGAAGCCATCACGGTTCTCTTCGCACAAGGTCTCAACAACGGTGGTACAGCGGGTGTAATCTACAGCTTCATCGTCGTTTGGATCGGTAACTTCAGTGTCTTTGCAACCATGTGCGAGCTGGTCTCCATGGCGCCAACATCAGGAGGACAATACCACTGGTAACACTCCAACTTCTCATACTCCAAACGTTTTACTGATTTATCATCTAGGGTCGCTATGATGGCCCCACGATCTTGTTCCAAATTCCTCAGTCACCTCACAGGCATGCTCACGGTCGGCGGGTGGCAAGGCTCTGTGTCATCCAGCGCTTTGCTCACAGGAAACATGATCTTGGGATTAGCGACACTGAACTACCCAAGCTTCCAACCTGAGCTTTGGCAGGGAACATTATTGTTCTGGGCTATCTTTGGGTTTGCGGTGTTCATCAACACGCTCGTCAGTTCGGTGCTACCCAAGTTTGAGGGATTGATCCTGATCCTTCACATTCTTGGTTTCTTCGCTATTCTTATTCCTCTTGTTACTCTTGGTCCTCATGCCTCTGCTTCGGATGTCTTTGGGACGTTTGTTAACAATGGAGGATGGAGTACGAATGGTGTTTCCTTCATGGTTGGTATGATGGGCAATGCCTTTTCTTTCGTCGGCACTGACGCTGCCTTCCACGTATGTTCTCCTGCATCAGTTCTTCCATATCTACCACTAACATATCTCAGATGTCTGAAGAGACCGTCAACCCCTCCGTTGTCGTTCCTACCTCCATCCTGCTAAGTCTCTGCATCAACGGCGCTTGCGGCTTCGCCATGGTCATCGCTATGGTATTTTGCATGGGGAATGTTGACGACGCTATGGCCTCCGGCCCTGGCATGCTCGGTTTTCCCTACATGCATATCTTCCAACAGGCTACAAACTCAACAGCTGGCGCAACAGTCATGGCGTCCATCATCGTTCTTCTGGCCGGTTGTGCAACTGTCGGCATGCTCGCCTCGACTTCACGCGTCTTCTGGTCTTTTGCGCGCGACCGTGGTCTTCCTGGTTGGCGAACCTTGTCAAAGGTCAATGATCGAACAACTGTTCCGATGTACTCAGTCTTTTGCACTGCTGTTATCTCGATACTCTTGTCACTCATTAACATCGGATCACCCGTGGCGTTCCAAAATGTCACTTCACTATCTATTTCATGCCTCTACTCTTCATACCTCATCGCAGCAGGCCTTCTCCTCTACCGCCGTCTCACTAAGGGGTTCGTCCTCCCTGGCAGCGCCGACCTCCCCGCTTTGGCCAACACCACTGGTGCTGAGCTTGTCTGGGGGCCCTTCCACCTCAAGGGAGGTTTTGGTATTGTCAATAACATCTTCGCAATCTGCTACCTCATTGTTGTTGGATTCTTCAGCTTCTGGCCTCCTATGGTGGATCCTACTGTTGACATGATGAACTATAGTGTCGTGGTCACAGGTGGTCTTGTCATTTTCAGTGTCATTTACTACTTTGCCTGGGCGCGCAAGGAGTACAACGGACCTATCGTTGAGAATTAAGGCGGTTCAACGAATAGCAAAAGGGTTGGCATACAATTTGCATTCATTTGGCGATACATAAGAAAGTTTTGTTTGTTTCAAGGGACCGACTAGACTATAGCGTCTGTACGTATCTCTCTTAGATATTGAGGATAGACTATAATAGTAATAGAGCTATCTCACTACTTCCATGTTCCGCAAGTTGTGTACTTCTCGTGATTGAGATAATGTCCGTAAGGCCATCAAACGTTTTGATTCTATTAGGATGCTTTCCTTTTTGAACTCTGCTGTCGTAACTGCCATGCCGCATATGCATCATCCGGCGTGTATCGAGATCTCACTGGCTGCACCCCCAGTACCCTTCCAACCCAGGATGCAGCAATAAGAATGAGATGTGAGACTAGTACATCGAAATTCCGTAGCAGACTTCTTAACTTCGGATCGGAGATGCGCAAGAGGTCAGGAAAGTTCAGATACACCGGAATGTTATCCAGAGTTCGAAAAATGACGATCAAGTTCAAAGGAATCCAGAGGTCAAGAAACAAGCCCTGTAGTCTCGAGGGCAACTGCGAGACGACAGAGGATTTGTCGTTCAACATTTTGGGTGCATTGAGGATCACCCCGTTGAGGTTCCAAAAGAAGATGGCCTTATCATTGTCATTGGGTTCTGTTCGCTCAACAACAACCACTTCTTCACCATCTGGTGATGCACGCTTCCACTCATGCCACACATAACGCGGGACCTTGATCTCAGGCTGATGCTCATCAGTGGCGCTGAAGACTTGCTTGGAATCGCCCAATTGAACTCGTATTGTACCTTTGATGACTTTCAAGTACTCATCATGGGTCTCGTGCCAGTGCAATCCGCTTGACCATGTTGACGAGGCTGGGAGGGTGATGCGGACTTGGCCGGCAGTTGACATGTCGTAGATAACTCCATTGGGCAGTGGGCGCTCAATAACGCTGGGGACCTTTTGGTCGCTCATATTTTGTACACGCTACCTAGATCGAGTAGATCGTTGAGTAAAAAGGCCAGTCTGTTGAAGGAGTAGAGGAATGCTTAATATAGACCATCCCCTCAGTTGAAGCCATGTCAGCAAACAAGCCCAGCTTCCAAATTGGGTTGGCTGAAGTAAGCACAACAGCGCCACGATCAACTTCAAACTCCAAGCCTTATTTGCCCGCCAAAATCGATGCATTACACCAACAATGATCAGTAAGCAAACAGGATTGATCCTCGGCTCAGATTATCATAAGCAAACAGGATTGATCCTCGGCTCAGATTATCATATCACCACAAAACTAACGGCAGAGTGATACATTCAGGTAGTACCTCTGAAAGAGATTTAAAACTACTACTATTGGAGAAATCATTATTGTAATCTGAGTTTTGCCTAGTCCAAGGACTTCCAATCTTGGGACGAAACATCATCAACATCTTCTGTGAAAGTCACGGGCTCTCGGCGTGTTCGGTTCACTTTGAGATCAAAGACATCCAATCGCTGGTACCCCCCTACAACATCATGATACTGTTTTCCTTCAATACAATCCTCGATATCAAGATCGGCATACAAAATCCCTTCTTCCTGTTGAAGAAACTCAGTTGACACAGACTCTCCAGTCTGGCTATCGAACGTAAATCCTTTGGTCGGAGCTCCAGTCGGGTCTAGGAATTGCGTCGCTCCACGTTGAGATTGCTTCAACACTTGAGTCAAGTAGGATGACCCTCCAGCAATGGCTTTAATGGCATCATCTGCAAGAACACTAGAGCAAAGAACCCCGAAGCACTTGGCTTCAAAGCAATGAGCAGCCGCTCTTGTTCTGTTGGCAGTAACATTGTCGTAATTCGGTTTATCCATTATCGTCACTTCTGCAGACTCGTCGGCCGGTGGAACTCGAGTTGGCCAGATTGGTGGCCATGTGGAGATATGGATATTTTCTCCTTGGGCCATGAGACTATACCGAGCTAAGGGGTTGGTGTTTTCACCGCAGATCAGGTTTCCAATCTTCCCATATGCCGTATCTGCAACGCGCAAGCCGTGCCCATCTCCCGGTGCCCAAGTCAACTTCTCGAAAAAGGTGGGCATCAACTTTCGGTGATGAATCAGGACATCACCCGAGTTTCCGATGAAAATGTTCGAGTTATAGAGTGTTGCACTACTGAAGCGAGTCTTTTCAGAGAAACCCAAGCTGACCATAATGTTTTCCTGCTTTGCTGTACTTCGGAGGGCATGTATCTCATCACCATCGGCTAAGATTGACTCTTTAGCCATTTTCTTGAATAAATCATGATTCTCGGTCGGAGGTCGTAATGAGCTCCATACTGGGAATGCCGAGATGTATGTTTCGGGAAATACGACCAGGTTGGCTTTGTTCTTTGCGGCTTGCTTGATCAAGCTGATAGCTTTGGAGGTTGTGTCTTTGGCGGAGAGAAATATGGGGGAAACATGACATGCGGCAACTCGAACGATAGTCATGATTAATATTTTGAGTTTGAGAATTTCTTACGATTTCTTTGGTGTTAAAACTTATAGCGGTTGTCTGTTCAGAGCGTCTGGGAGCTATAAATGCGGAGAAGCGGCAATATCGGGTACAGCGGGACGATCAACAGTTTCGGTACTTGTTCTAAACGCCGTTCAACTTACGAGACTTGTGTTGAATATTTTTCGTATTTCTCTTTTTATCTGAAACTATAATCCTCCAATTGAGGCTGAGCACTTTCAAAGGATTGGTCGTTATCCTGCTTCTGCGTGTAGGATTCAAGTGGATGACTCAACGGTGTGGCTTAGCAGCCATGACGCATCACGAGCTATTAAATACTGTCAGCTTCCCAGACTTTGACTACTGATAGTAATAAAACTTGGATATAAGCAAAAAATATTGAATCCCAGCCATGGAGGCTTTCGAATCCGTAAACAGCGAGCTCAACGCTCTCTTATCGCAACATTTCCACATCGTCGCGACACATTCTCAACGCCAAGACCAATGGTATAAGAGATCATATGAGTCGTTCAAATCAGCACATGGAAACCACAAACCTTTGATCTTGGTGCCCCATGAGTCCAAAGAAGAATGGGTTCCTCATGCGCGCCGCTTTGCGACTATGCTCGCCAGTCAACTTGAGGCATCCTCAAATAACCTCTCATCAACGGAAGCCTCTGAATCCAAGGTTTTCTCGGATCGGGTTCTTGACAAGGCATATACCACACCCTTGTGTACATCCATTAGCGGGCCAAAACCTCTGTCACCAGATATGATGCAGATGTCGTGGTGGATAGACAAGAATGAGCATCCACATAAACAAGCGCGTCGACTCAAAGGCATCAAGGCACTCATAGCTTGCGGAGAAGTTGATCCGCTACGTCGATTAGCAACTTGGCCACGGACGCGAAAACAGCATGATTCCGATATCAGTTCGTCCAAATGGATATCAATGAATAATGGCTGGCAGAATGTCATGGATTCAACTCTCGTCATTATGCTGTTTCTCGCTACTTTAAAAGCCTTTCAACAAGAGTTAGTCGTTGAAGATGGGTCCAGACTTTGGGTTCCAGTTGCGTTCTTCACAGACAAGTCACCAATACGATCATATATTGAGGCTCGTGGAGGAAACTTACCAAAGACCATTGAAGGAATACAGGAGGAAATGGATCAATGTCTAGCGGCCTTGACAGCGGCCCAAGCATGGTCTACCAAGTTAGGCTACGACGCCATAGACTGGGAAGACAAGATTATGAACAACTTCCTATACCTCCTGGGATTTGAAGCGTGGAACCGAAGCAGGGAGGGAGTCGGGTACCTCGGCTGTGATCTAAACGTCACAAAAACAGCAAAGCAACTCAGACGAATTGGTCAAGAGAATGAACATGATGAGGACGTTGAGGTCCAGCAGGTTTCAAAGAAACCAATGGATCCTCTCAGATTGAGAGAACCAAAGAAGGAAGTGATGCCTGAGCCGGATGAGGAAGAGCAGCAGAAGTTGGACAGGTTGGCTGCTATTGAGTCGCGGGAGGAGGACTATGGTCGGAAGAGGAGTCCAAAGTATATGACAAAGCATAACGATTAATTTCAGATATTCTGGCTTTTGTTAGCGCAATACTGTACAAGAGTGGGCAGGCGAGATCTGAATCTTGTGCCATGTTGGTCACCCCAGTGGGCAGTATGATAAATCATAATTGACAACGGGCTTGAATGTGAATACGAGTTATTACTGGCTGAAGCAAACAATTTGATGTCTGAACACGGGAACGCGTCTTGCTCGTGTTGACGCTTTAGCCCTATTTTGGGACGGATGATGTGAACAGTCACAACTGTCAGCAGCGGCCTCTTGTTACTGCCACTTGTTCAGAGACTGTGAACAGCAATTACACTTTGAGGTCCCCTCAAGAGTATCTCCTCGCTCCTCTTCCCACCTTAATTTTACTCTTCTTCTTTCATCCTCACTCACAATTCTCATCTGGACTTGTCTGCACCCTTATCCATTCGGTGCGACAAGCCACTCGTCTCTATTCTCTTCCACCTCCACACCCTTACCTAAGCTAACACACCTTCTTTCATCCTTTCTTCTTGTCACTTCGTCTATACCAACCCATCACTCCATCACTCAGGACTTCGTCGACACAACTAGAAAAAGCCTTTTATCCCTTTAAGACAACACATCGACTGCGAAATAATATCAACGACTCTACACTCTATCACCCTGCCATCTACACTCAACACTCTATCACTACTACACCATGTCTAGTACTGAGCAGCCCGAGGGAGCCATCCTGGAAGAAGTCGACGACAACTTCTGGCTCATCGGCCATGCCATGATCTCACGACACTCCGTCAGGCCAACCGGCCCATGCTGGGAGGACGGCAACGGCAACTGGTTCGCCGTCTCTGTTGCCCCCGACCCAAAACTCCCAACCCGCCCGACTTCCGAGTCCTGTCCCATCGTTCCTATGGACTGGAAGCCTACCCATGTCTATGGTCGCACTTGGAAGGTTGGCCCTGCTTATCTTCGCATCGAAAAGGACCTGGGAACTCCAGAGCACATCACTCTCCAGCTGATGCGTCATCGATTCATTGGCCAGAAAGCGTTGCGTTTCCGGGTCCCTGAAGTCCACTACCATCGCACTGTCGAAGGCTTCTACTACATCGTCTACAGCGCCCTTCCTGGCGTCAGTCTTCTTCGCGCCTGGCACGAGACTACCCACGATATGCTCAAGAAGTATTGGGTTGACCAGATTGTGGAGGCCTATCACCAACTGTCTAAGCTCCACAGCCAGGCTATCGTCGGTATCGATGGAGGTCTCGTTCATGACTTCATGCTCGCCTTTAACTCGAGTGATGAGGAGTGGGGTTACGACCCCGAAATCCTTGAAGTCAGCACTGAGAAGATTGGTATGAGCTGCGCGAAGTTCGTCTTCGCTCATAACGACCTCCAACCTCAGGCGTTCACGGTGGACGATCGCGGTCTTGTCGGAATCAGCCATTAGGGAAAGGCTGGATTTGTTCCCAAGGACTGGATTCGAACCAAGGCGCTGTACTCGAGTGGTGGTCCCAATGGTGCATTGATGATGGGCAACTTTTGGTCTCGCGAGATGTATCGGGATTGGCATGACAAGCTCGACGCTGCTTTTGCTGCACGGGGACTTCGCGAGTTCTCAGATGGCTATCGTGCTTTCAATCGAGAGAAGACTAAGGCATTGATCAATCGACGCCGAGAACGAATTCTTGAGGCTCAACAGCATAACCGCTCTGAAATGTCTCTGCCATGAGTACCGAGAAAAGTAACTTTTGCGAGGGTATTCGGGCATAGTTGATGCCGATACAGATGGAGAAACGCGGGAGGATTAATGTTTGATGGATACGAAGAGTGACAGAAAGAGCTAGAGGGCTGATTCTCTTCTTTGGGATATTCAACAATTTAATGAGCTCAATGTGTCTGGGATACGATGGAGATGGCGGATCTAGGGTGTGGTTTAGAGGATAGCATGGAACACGGGTCTCGTATCTCAAAGTTTAACAGACTAGGTTGGGATACCTGTATGAAACATAGGTAGATAAATTCAACATATCATGGTAGATAGCTAACCCAGTTCTCCCTTTAACTTCCAAATGCAACGTAGGAGTATGATACTTCATTCCTTAAAGACCCAAGTAACATTCTCCCAATCCTTTCTCCTCTTCATCGTAAACCCTGAGCTCACAGTCCCCCAGTCTGGCTTCCGCGGTCCAACTCCCACCCCAGGGTCTTTTGACTCCGGCAAGCTCAAGCCTTCAACTTCAAAGCTCAACGCAACCACTCCAACAAACCCAACTATCTCTGGAAACGCGATCTTACGCCCAGGGCAAAGATTCTTCCCTCCACCAAATGAAAGCAAAGCTCCTCTTCGCTTCTTCTCTTCCTGTGCTGTGACATCCAGAAAGCGCTCCGGCTGGAACTCGTCCGCGTCTGGACCCCAGATCTCGGGGATGAAGTGAGTGACGGATGGCGGCCATTGAACGTTGAAATCTTTCTTCAACAGGTACTTATGACCTTCGGCATCTTGAAGCATGGTGTCCTTCATGACTCTTCTGTTTCCGACTGAGTGGAGATAGAATCTCAGACACTCTTGGTAGAGGGCGTTGAGAAAGGGGCAGGTTCGTTCAAGGTCTCTGATGTCAAATGTTGCTGTTCGTCCTTCTGGTCCTTCTGTGAGAACAGTAATTGCCTCGATCTCAGCGCGAACACGAGATACGTAAGTGGAGTTGGTGAACACACGCATGAACACCCAGAACAATGTCGGTGCGGTGTTCGTAACTCCAACCCAAGGTAACATCATTTCCATCTGGGAAAGATCCTCGGATGTGAAGCCAACACTCCGAAGGAATACAGCTCGCTGTCGAATAATCTCCGAAACCCCTTCCCCATGTATGCCCCCGTTCTGATAGTAGGGTAGCAGCAACTTGTTGATCTCGCTTCGTGCAGTGAGAGCCTTTTTTGTGATGAAACTTGGGAACCCCAAGGCTACTAGTGTAGACTGTGAGTCAAAGGTCCTATTCATGGCTTAGTCTAGAGAAACATGCAACCGGGTCAAGAGAAAACTCACCACAACAAGTGCGAATGCTCCACCGTCAACGGGTTCTTCTCTCCAAACAGAGCCGCCGCAGTTGCATCAGTTACGATATCCCGGAGCCAGATAAACACATTTGGCGCACTTAGTCCCTCATGAGAGTCAATAAGGTTGAGGTAAGACACAAGTCCTGTCAGAATGCTAATGTTCAGCTTGTGCAATGGCTCGCCGGTCAACGTAGAATGGATGAGAGCCGTTCCCTCCCTCAAATAGTCCTCATTGCTGATCAGAGCGCTTGCATTCTCACTCAAACCCCACATGGCGTTTGAGAATTCAACCAGAAATGGGTCGAATGATATGTCGTTGTTTCGAAGAGCTGCCTGGATGAGATCAGGAGAATTTAGCACGTAGACTTTGGCGTTTAACATGGGGAGAGTGCATATAGTCAATCTGCTTTCAGCGAATAGGCGGGTATAGAAGCTGGTTCCTTCTCGAAAGGTCGAGATGATGTGTCCTATCAGAGGGATTCGAGGTTTGAGTACGGGCGGTTCAAGCGGATCAATACGTGAGAATTCATAGCGACTGATGAAGAAGGCCAATGCAGTGAGTAACACAATTACCCATGTAATTGCTGAAGGGGCGTTTTCTAGCAGCATGGTGGCACTTAGACTAGAGAAAAAGACATAAAAGAAGTCAACGTCAAATTGTGGGAAGCCATTTGGCCTTTATACCTTCTTCTCTGTCAGCATTTGGCTAAAATAGGATGTTGCATTGGAAATCAGATACGTTCATACCTGATTGGATTCCAAGGTACTGTGGATATCGCTGAATGCCCAAAGAAGTATTTGTTCCCGCTCACATGCATCAATGTAACGTCGTTCGGCTGATGATGCATGATTGGAAATTCTGGGGACAGTCACACATGGGTATTATTGAATAGTTTAAGTAAAAGAAATTCATATTAGAGGAGTAATAAAGGAATGTTGACAAACTGGTATCCATATCCTTCCATTGCATATCATCTTCCCCAGCGAAACCACCCCAGAGTCAAAACAGTGAGTAAGGATCCATAGAACCTTCTGATAGCCCATGCCGGCGCCAACAAGGGATCAGCCTTGGGAATAAGAACTGGTGGCTTTGGCTTATCTGTTGGAGCCGGCTCCTGGCTTCATTCCTTCTCCCTGCGAATATCTCGGAACTCAGTATAGAGACCCTTGACCTTTGCATCGTCAATGGTTTTTTCGGCGACATAGGTCAGCCACTTATCCGCGCTCTCATCATACTTCTTAAGTCTGTGATAGTATTTGTCACTCTTGTCGTGAAAGTCTTTGGCCTCAGCCTTAGCGGCATTGTACATGTCCTGGAAGTCCTTTCGGCTGTTTTCTTCGTTCGTGAAGTCGGTGGTCTTCTGGTCGAGATCAGCTTTGGCAGCTTTGAGATCGATCTCTGCTTGAGTTCGCGCTTTGCTGGTAGCTTCATGGGCATTCTTCTCATTGTTGAGCTGACTCTGCAGAGACTTGCTGTCCTGTGTTGCTTTTTCCCAGTTGGTTTGGAGTTCGCCGTTCAACTTGAGAAGGTGGGCGATCTTATCCCGCTGCAGTTTGAGTTTGTTTTCATCCGCAAGGTGCATGGATGTAAGGTCTACGATTTGGCAATTCAGACAGCGGATTGTTGCTTCGAGCTCCTCTCTCTTAACCTTAGCCATGCTCAATTCGTCGTGGTGGCGCATATTCTCCTCATTGAGAGCTTTCAAGTCAGCTCGCAGCTTCTTGATGGTTGAGTCATCGAGCTTATCATGGTTCTTGAGGTTGGCGATAGCTTGGTCAAGTTCGCTGACTTTCTTCTGGTATGTTTCGCTGGCCTTGAGAAGTTCTGCCTCGAGCTTTTTGATGCTGCCCATAGCGTTGTTGCGCTCAACAATCAGACCCTTGATCTGCCCCTCGAGGTTCTGCTTGTCCTTCTTGAGAGTCTCGGCGAGGACGGTCTGTTTGTGATAGTCCTTATCGAGGGCATCAAATTTCTACGCATGGTAAGTAAAGATCCTTCACGTTGCATTATGGAGGCTACATACTCTTTGGGCTTCGTCGGTTAGATAACCGGCTTGTTCGATGAAGGCAGCTCCATGTCTCAATGTCTCGATGAGAGTCTTAGGGAACGGCATTGGCTCATGGATGCGGGTGAGGTGAGTTCGAGGATCGGGCATGCGGAGCTCAAGCTCCTTCTTGATAGGAGGGGTGAGATCATCAGAGTCGAATGAGCTGTGTGAATCACGGTTAGTAAAGTACAAGGAATAGAGCCTGTGCTACTCACTGTGCCTTGGGCTCAATCTTGGCGGAGAGTCCCAAGTCGCCAAACTTGACTTGCTTTCCGTTGTCGCTAATTTGGACAGAAAGCTTCTGGGACTGCTTGTCCCAGGAACAGGTAACATCGTAGTAGTTGTTGAAGGTGAACTTGTTAGACTTATCGTCAGAGCCAACCACCTTCATGGTGGTGCCCTTGAAAGAGGAAGTCTTCTCCTTCCCGGCATCGTCCTTTGTCCACTGCCAAAAGGAAACAACAGGCTTTCCGTCCTCGAAGTCCTCTGGGAGGATGACAACGGCCTGCTCGTTGAGAACCTTGTCACGGCAGGTGACACTGCCCGTCCAGATGCGAAGAGCGGCATTGTGGTTAACCTTGCCCTGAGGCTGCCAGGTGCGGTCAAGGGTCAGGTTGGTCTCACCATTGCCCTTGCTGGTCATATGAACCTGGATCTTGCTGTAGTTCTGCTCGGTGGTAATGTTATAGGTATACCAGGCGCCGGGGAGGGTGAAAGAAACATCATTGGTTTTGGGACTTTTCTTCACATCCTTAGCCAAAAGGGTCTGGAAGGTTTTGTGCTTCTTATCACCAAGAGCGTTCTTTGTCCATTGGGTGCAGACATAGACGGTATCATTGTCGCGGACAAAGCCCTTGGGGAAGATGATGGTGAACACCTCGTTTTCGGCGTACTTGTACCAGGTGAGCTTTCCTTGATAGACGAACATTGTGACTCGAGTAAGAGAAAGAGAAGGGAGGTGAGTTGTAGTGAAGCGATTAAGATGTAAATGAGAAGAGAAGAGAAGATGATGATTGTGATGATGAATGAAAGATGGAAGGATATCCGTGGAACTTTATACCTCATGATTCCTATGCGATTGAGTCTGGAGATTCTGTATATCTTCTCAGCTCTGCAAGCCAGAAGCATATTTTAGAAGCTAGGACGAATATTGATCACATCCCCGCGATGTTTTTGCCTAGCATTCCATCTGTCTCTTGTGACGAAAGTAAAACATGCTTGTGGCAAGCTGAAAAACGTGGTTCAATAAGCTCAACCATTCCCTGCATAGCGCCCCGAATGCCATCCAAAAGACTTGTGGCTAGCTGATTGGCTTTAAGACACCTCTCCTCACTAGGATCCCATACGATGGCTGGAACTCAAAAGCACAGCAATAGTTCAGCCTCGATTAATAGTTCAAGAATACTCACGCAATTCCAATTCGTTAACGGTGACAAGGCTGAGACAGGCGTTGCTTAGTCCAAGCTGAGACAAGACCCTGAAGAGGGAGGAACTCTGATGTCCAATCAGAGCCTACGCCACGTGTGATAAGAGATGCGTTCAGCTCGCCACTAACGATGCGGGCCGTAGAAAACGGTTCCTCCGCATTTGGTCCAGACTGCGTCCAAAAATGTTAATCACATAACTATTCGCCAATAGCCTCATCTCAATCCGAAACAGTCTAGGGAGGCCTACAAAAGAAGCGATAGTTTACGGTGATGGATTCCGTTTTGGAGGTTGGAGGCTTGGACAGGCCAGGCTAGAACTCTGCGGCTGAAGATTATAGGCAAGGTTTGGATGCATAGGCGGAGCAAAACAGCCGATTTAACAACATATGGACATGCCAGCTGAACACTATTTCTAGAGAAGTTAACTCGTAAACCATAGCGCAATAGGAAGGTTACGATAACATATCCTCAACAGTTAAGGTTTAGATCTGAGGTTGCGATACAGTGGGTACGTACTGTCAAGATCTCGCTTGTAGATTTATGGGATGGCCCGAGAGCCGGTGACCAATTACTGAGGCACTTCTCCGCAGATTACCCTGTAAACTCCAGGGTAAAGAAAGATCTCAATATCCACGACAATGAACAGGGGAGAAAATAAAATAATAGAAATGAATTACTAGTCGGCATATGGTTAGAGAGATAATAACGGTAAATCATAAGCAGTTTCGTAAGTCTTAGCATCCCGAATTCCCTTACTCCAAGTCATTGCAGCTACATGTTGATGGAGGCAAAAAGCAATTTCTTAATTTCCAGAGTCAACAGAATATAAACATCGAGAAGTTACACATACCCACCAAGGAGTATTGACGTCAGTTTCGGACTTTAAGGGTCTTTATTCGTCTAACGCCGGCCGTCAGCTGACGTTGCAAATCAAGTACAGCCAAATAAATGAAACCCGTAAGCAGAACTTGTCAGCAACGTGAACAATCATCTTACAGCTCTCCACTTATTGAATGTAGCTTTTCTTGGCAGACCATGTCTCCAATCACTATCTCTAACGTTGTTATCGCCGGTGTAAGTGCAATCGATCCCATAAGGGGCCTAACTACGTTGACTTACACGCCGATTAGGGCACCGGTCGTCTCGGACCAGCAACTATCAAACACCTCCTCAAAAATGGGTTCAAAGTCAGCGTCTTGACACGAGATCCGGCCTCGGCAAAGCTACCTGACGAGGTTGAAGTTATAGCAGCCGATTACACCTCAGCTGAGACCTTGGCGCCAAGTTTGGAGGGCCGCAATTTCGATGCGATAGTAATCGTACTCAACCGGCTCGCTTACGACCAATCCGTAATCACATTGCAGGCAGCTGTTAACGCTGGCATATATCGAGCTGTTCCATCGTTCTTTGGCGTTTCGCACGATAATCCTGAGATAGCCAATATGCCTTTCATGAACTCTAAACGGCCCGTTTATAATGACGTTTACGAAAAGGCGGCCAAGGGCGAGATTACTTATAGCGCTATCAACACAGGCATGTTTCTGGATTGGGTTCTCGATACCGATATTTTCGTCTGTTTGTCAGGCAAATTCCCTACTCGTGTCGCAGATGGCGGAGATATCAAAATGTCTGCTACTTCTCTTGACGACATTGGCAAGGCCATCGCCGCTGTTCTTTTGAAGCCAGAGGAGACCAAGAATAAAATATACTACATAAACACTGTAGTCATGACACAGAACCAGGTTCTGGAGTATGCTCGCGAAGCTGCTCCACAGGCAGAGTATGTTGTTGAAATGGTGGACACTAAAGTACTGGTTGAAGCTGCTTGGGAGCGATATAACGCGGGGATCAGAGATCGTATTTCGACGAGAGACTTCGTAATAAGGGCGAGCTTCGGTATGGGTAATGGATACTTTGCCAAGACGGATAATCAGTTTCTAGGGATCAGGCAGTGGAGTGATGATGAGTTGAAGGAAGAGATCGTTGGGCGGGTTAAGGCTAAACCCCCTGTTTGTCTCAAAGACTCAGAGGCATAGTGTCTAAAATTATCTCCGAAATAAACCCTGGCGAATCTTTACCAAACCTCTAGATTTCTTCCTCTATACTGACTTTCTCTTACCGAAAAGGACAAGGCCGTTTAAATTTCATCCTTTTCCAACGTGAACAATTGCTCAAACAAGAGCATCCCGCTTTTGCCTTTAATATCATCCATTCGTGAGAAATAACAACTGAGGTTCATGTATCGAGCTACTTCTCTCGGCTCTTCAATCGGCTCTTCAATCGGCTCTTCAATCGATAATCTTCTTCTCTCTTTGATGTTGTGTCAGAAACTTAATTCTCAGTCACGCTAAAGGGAGCCAGGCCAACTTACGTTTTGTTTGAAGTTTTCGTTGACGAAAAGCCAAAAGCAACAATGCAATACTATCCGCGTTGAATGTACAAAAACATCTTTCTGCGGTTTTGATCGCCCATTCCAGCTCATCTCTAGACGTTTCCTTTTCTTCGGCCCATGAATTGCGAAGTATAGATACATAATTTGTCCATTGCGTCCTAACCAGAGCATCAGAGGCTTCGTTGGCGATGCGGAACTCCGGGTACAAGTATGTTAACCCAGCTAGTTTCAAGTCTTGCAAAGAGAAAATGCATGATCGACCTTCGTGGTTCAGGATTCCCTGAGATAGATATTCTCCATTGTCATAACCGAGATCGAACCGAAGTCTATGAACTTTTCTCGCTTTTTCGTCAAATAAATCCGTGTCACTGTAACGCCGAAGCAAGCACTTGTCCCTTATGAACTGGCCTTGAGGAAACCGGGCAGTGTCAACTGCACAAGTAAAGATTTCGCTTTGCACTCTGTGCGACCAATTGCAGGATCTCCAGTTTGCATATTGAATTACATTCAAGAGAGAACTACTCCATGACACCAGGTTGTCATTTTCGTTGCTTCCAAAGCCTTCCAAGTGGTCATGTAACATCTTCGAAGCGCTTTTCTCATCCCTTGAGAGAAGGTCGTCCTTGTGGCTGTATTGGTCGGCATCTCTAGGACTGCTTGGGTCATTTTCGCGTTGGTATGACCATGAAGTCACGATACGGTGGGTATTAATCCCATTGCTTTCCATGTCGAATGCCCGGAACAAGTACTGTGGCTCTGTTTTAGGTGGTAGCCCTTCAGGCAACCCGTGAAACTTATATCGAGGCTGGAATATGGTTGGACCATCAGGACATTTGTTCATTACCCTGATCCAGAACCGAACCCAGTTTTGTCTGATTTGTTCCTTGTGTTCTTTAAGGCGTTGTTCGCGATCATATGCTTGGCAGTCGGATGACTGTTGTCCATTCGTCTCCCCGAGTGAATCTAAATAGTCGTTAGGGCGAAGTTGACCGTCAGGCCTGACAGCCTGCTGATAACACTCCTCCGCAAATTTTAAGTGAGTTTCCGAGCCCATAGATTCGCCAGTTATCCGATTTGCGATGAGTTTTATTGGCTCGTCTAAGTACTCAAGGAGTTTTCCTTCGTCAGTGCCGACTTTCCCTCCCAGCGAAATGACATGTTGAATGAAATCATGTAGCCAAGGGTTATAAAGTGCCTCGGATGGTTTTTGTGTATCGTTCCGATCATCAAGGCTTAGTCCACTGACTAGATCAGCAATATCTTCGCCGTCAAAGGTTGTCCGGACTTTGGGCTCTCCCATCGTGATATGAGGAGTTTATGCAGGCACACCGTATGAACTGGTTGCAAGGAGGGTTGAAGAAGTCAGGTTTCTGACTTTTTGCGGGGTCTCGAACATCACCTTGTCATTCAAACTGTGCATGTGCATCGCTGGGCCAATGGAAGTATGCGTTTCAAGCCATACGTAAGTACAGAGGCTGTGCCTGATAGAGCCTTGCGGGGTTTTCAGAGGAATTCAATTACCAAGACGCCGCCTCTTACCATCTTAATACTCTCCGCGGTTGGATTTAATGAGAATGTTGATGCGATTAAAGGGCCAGGTTCCGCTGCTCTGACAAACAGCCAATACTTCGTAGCGAGTTAAAGGCAAAGGTTTAAGTGGCAGCTATACCACTCAAGTCCTTTTTCCCAGTCGATTTATCATCGAAAACCCTTTTTTCTTGAAATAGCCACCATTCGTAGACACAACTTTCGGGGTTCTTGGAAATAAGGTGCATCTATTCATGTCTATCCCCTCCGCCCGCACCGCCGCCTTTGCCTCTTCCACAATAGACAACCCAAACAATTCATAAAGTACAAAGGCTAATCTACCATGCTGCCGAAGTCAGCAAGTACAAAAGATAACATACAACACCGGGGATTCGCTGGTCGTCACCGACCCAACTACTAATCCGGCGCTTCGAAGCTTGACTATGGGGGAGCGGACGGGACCCCGTATTCTCTTCGAGCTTTGGTCGTATGTGAAAGCTTCTATTCCAAATCTCTCTCAAAAGCCCCGAATCACTGTTCTCTACAGATCTTCCCTCTTCAAGTAACCCTTCAAAGCATCATCCAATGTCCTACTCTCCCTCAACGGTGTCGCATCACCCTTCTTCGTCAACCCTATCTTGTTATGCCAAACAACCTTCATACCAGCACGAGTTGCACCCTCAACATCTCCTGCACTTCCAGCAACAAACAGAATATCCTTAGCCTCGACTCCTAACATGGGCAGGATACTGTCATATGCTTCTTTGGCGGGCTTGTAGAATCCGCTTTCTTCGGCAACGATGGTAGCGTCAAAAGTGAAGGGCTTGTCAAAACCAACACTAGCTTGCTTCTCAACGCTATGGATGGCGATATATCCTGAGTGTTTGGAACAATTGGTGATAACTCCAAGTTTGTATCCCTGGGCCCGAAGAGCCTGGAGAACGGAAGGAACCTCATCCCATGCTTTGATGCTTGGCCAATTCTTGAGAAGAGCTTCTGGGGCGGATTCGGGAAGACCAACTTCAGCTGCTGCTTGTCTGACTAGATCTTCGTAAGGCTTGTAAGTGCCAGTGCCGAAGGTAATTTCGAGGTAGCGTTGTCGCCAGCGACCGCCCTCTTCGTGGGTCTTGGATGGTGTTGATGCATCCCATAGTTCCCATGAGTTTAGAAGACCGGTGAGGAGATCGAAGACAATGGCTTTAGGTTGCCAGCCATCCTCAACTAAGACGCTCATAGTTTTTATGTTTGAGAATAGAGGAAGTCTCTGGTACCAGGAGGAAGGTGTGTTGGCTGGAGCGAGACTTTTAAATCAGAGCTAAGTATTATGGTCCCCCGCTTGCGCAAGGGCGCAGTTGACATACAGTCCGCGGGAACAATATGCCAAGACCGACCCATAGTCCCATAGGATAACGGTTTTGTTCCATTGACTGGCCATGCAGTGAAGATAGGGGTATTGTCTACTGTCAAAGTTGAGGTATTCAGACTGGCTATCCCCTAGACATACATAAACCTACATCCAAACGCCCTTGCTTTACAACTTAGGCTTTGCAGTTGAACTCGAACTCAAAACCTCCTTCACAAGCTCTGCCACTTCACTCGCAACACCCCAAGACAGTTCATATCCTCGTCCTCCCGCTCCATATGCATGAACAACATGCTTGACTCCCCACGTAGTATCTCTTGCTTCTGTCTCAACCCTCATCCCTCCCTCACGAGCTGGCCTTCTTCCAACAATGTCTTTGATAATCTTCAATGGCTCATGTGTATGTTCCGGACTGCAAGATTGGGGTATGATCGATTGAGCGGCTTTGAGCAGCTGACTTCGCGTCTCTTGGGATGGTTCGAGTTGCCAGTTTCCTACTTCCTTGGTACCACCGATTACAGTTCCTCCGTTGAAAGCTCGAGGGATGATGAAACTCCAAGTACCGTCTTTCTTTTGTGTTGTGATGGTTTTCTCCGCTGGGAGGTTTGTCAACACTGTCTGGCCTGCTCATCGTTAGCTCACGGTCGTCTTCGAAATGCCGCATCATACCTCTGATAGGGAAGCACTTGGTATCCCCAAAGCCCATTCCACTTGCATTCACTACAAGTTTGACATTGGGCGCCGAGATAAAAGCCTCCCATTCACTCTTCAAATCCCTCTGCAGCGTCTTTCCACCCTGAACAATAAACTTCCTCAGCAGGCTAGCGCTATACAGCGGTGCATTAATGCAATAAGTCTCATACTCAAAGCCCAACTTCACACCTTCAGGTAATTCATCCTCTTCAAACTTCCGAAAGCCCGACAACCCAGTCTCACTAGCGAAGCTATGGGCGTCTTGCTTCAAGTACTCAGCCGACGGATCTTCGAGATACTCAATACCTGGAAGACAACTAATTCCAACCCAAGGCTCACGGTGTCGATGTTTCTCAAGCTCAGCGACGGTGTGCTTTACCCACTTGGCTTCACGACGGAGCTGGGGTGTTGATGCGGGGATGGGTCGGATGTGAGCGCCAGCCCACATGGAGGCATAATCAGCGGAATGAGCAATTGGAGCTCCGGGGATTGAAGTTGGCCATTCTCTTGCGACTAGGAGAACGGATGTTGAGGGGGAGTTTGTGAGCGATTGTTGGATTTTGAGGGCACTGGTTAGGCCGATTATGCCAGCGCTGGAGATATTAGCCGGGTTCAGCGGGGTATCGAAATGGTGCGTACCCAATAACTACAATCGTGGACTCGGAAGTCTCATGAGATGACATTATTGTGAATTATTTCGCGTATTGAGATGAGGGTGAGGGTGGAATATGATGTTACATGGGTGAACATCATAAGACTGCAAAGAACGAACGGGTGATGCCGTAGCATCAGGTAATTCCACTTCCGAAATCGGCATCATTCATCCTAATTTCATCCCATTTTATGTATCAAATGACGCGAGTGCTGACACAGCAAAGGAAAATCAACTACACCAACAGATTGTCCGCATACTAATTGACGACGATATTTATCTATGTGTGGGTGAGATGGACAAAAAGTGAGGTCCTACCCGGGTTCGAACCGGGGCTTTCGGAAGTGAATTGAGGGTAAGTCAAAATCCAACGTCCTGACCACTAGACTATAGGACCGTTGTTCGATGACTAAGCCCTGGTTGTACTATCTTATATCGGTAGGGGCAAGAAGTTAGCTTTGCAGGCTCACGACATACCCTACAGAACTATCTTCAGCTTCAAAAGTGTTTTCCTGTCATCTAGAGATGATTGTCCAGTGTGCACTTGTTTTCTAATTAATTCTTATAAGTTTGAATTTCTATTTTTTGTCAAACGATAAAATTCCCCATATGCTGCCTGGATTCCTGGCTTTAATTGCCGTCGTATCTATTATATCGTTTTGCAACAACTGGCAATGTCAGATCTTATGTTCCCAACCATGTTTAAACCCACCACTTTCCTAGCTATAGCTACCCCATACTACTGAAAATAACCCTTGTCTACTGGTTCTTGTCGACCCATGGGCAGTGAGACGAGGTCGAGAGCTCTTCGGAGACTGCCGACCCGGAGCGGAGCGGAGCTCAGACATGTAACGGAAGCGGCGCTCGGTGTGACGGTGAATGTCAAAGCTCAATGCAACCAGAGCTATCTACTCTGTCCCAACAATGAACTGTTTCTCTGTGAAGTCAATAGTTGTAGTGAATGAAATGACTGCTGTGGCTTGGCTTGGCTGCTGTAAATACATGCCCAGCTCTCTAATTACAATCTACTATTACATGTAAAGGAAGATCAATAAAGACCAGACAGGAGCTTACAGTATTGCTCACCGTACCTGATATTGAAGAACCAATGACGGACATAACGAAACTGCTGAAACTGTTAGTCTGTCCTAGCTCGTTGGCTTACAGACGCATGACATGGGTTGAATCAGCATGGCATGTTATGAGAGGCGAAAGTTGAGAATAAGAAGAATAAGCAATCGTTGATTGGTCGAGAGCCCTTTGTCAGCAAGTTTTGACCAATCAGATCAAGTACGATTACCAGCTTCCAGATCCGCAAGATCGAAGCTCTGGCTGAAGTGGGTCAAACTCTTTGAAAGCCATCGAGTACAAATAACCCGACGAGCCGCTTCCATTGTTCGATATCACAAACAAGCATCTCACAATCCAATCACTTCTTTTCGACTCACCACACTTTCAACCAACCTCACCAACAACTTTACAACACTTCAAACCTTCAAAATGGTCGTCAACACTCCCGCTACCTGCTGCCGCTCTGGCGACAACGTTGAGTGCGCTTGTGGTATGTGACATCATCACCAGCTCTTCGACACCTCTCTAACAAATTCACAGCTCAAAAGGCTACCTGCTCTTGCGGTCAAAAGTCCGCTCTTCAGTGCACATGCGCCAAGGCCGCTACCGAGAACACCGTCAACGGCCCTCGATGCTCATGCCGCGCTCGTCCCGCTGGTGAATGCACCTGCGACCGTGCTGCTACCGAGAACGCTACCCCCAGTGGTTCTACTTGCGCTTGCGGATCTCGCCCTGCTGGTATGTAGAGACATGGCTTTTGTCTCTGTGTCGACTGTCTTGCTAACGGAATGTTGTTTAGGTGGCTGCACTTGCGAGAAGGCTGCCGATGGTGGCTTCAACCCTGCCAACGAGATCGACTTCACCACCAAGAAATAAACTCTGACGATGATATCAATAAACGGACGGTTTTAAAGAAAAACATTGGCATTTTATTAATTATGGCGTTGGGGAATGGGAACGGTAACCACAATTGGTTGATGACGACGAGGCGATAGATACCAGAGATGCAGAAATGAAATAACATTCATAATATTCACTTGATGAGTTCTTCTATTGTTGATTTGACAACACAATTGTGATGCGATTTTCGCTCGAACAATGGACAGTTCGTGATACAAAGGGAGGTTGGTATGGTTGCATTATGGGGCGTTCGCTTACTAGTTGACAATGAATGGGTCAGTTATGGATGCAAACGAAGGGCACGAGGGCTACCGAAGTCGATATCTGCATCACCGCTCATTCAAGCAAAACAATAGGAGAACAATAGACATCAATTGTTATTGAACCAGAACACTGGGCTGCCACTGTCTGTGCTCAACCAATGACACAGTCACTTCATCAAACGCGACGTTATGGAATCGCGTATCTGCAGACCAGGTAAAATGAACACCTAGCTTAGTCCAGCTTCAATTCACCGCCCTCCAAAGCTTTGACTCGAAATGGGAAATTTGTCCGGCAGAAAAGTCTTTAGCGCAATTGGACATGGTAGAAGCTGTCGGGCGGTGTCACCGCAACCAGGCATCATCCCCTGTCAGCCCACAGATGATCACTGCCCCCGGGACGGTCAGATCACTAATGTTATCAAGCCCAGCAGAAAAAAAATAGGGAACCCACCGCGCTCATCAGTCTTTTCCCCCAGAGCTTGATTTTATCATCAACACCATCACATCATCAATTTCTCTCCATCAACCGAGATTTAATCTACTCAGTTAAGCTTATTAGCTGTTTACTCGAGCTGAAATCTCTCGCCTCCACGCGTCACCCCATACATACATCACATAACACAACACGCGATGGCGCCACGAGCCAAAGCAGCTGCTGCCACAAAAACAGCAGCCCCCAAAAAGGCCACAACTGCTGCTGCTGCCAAGAAAGACACAAAGACCACAAAAGCCACAAAACCTGCCCCCAAGAAAGCTGAGCCTGCTACAAATGGCGTCTCCAAGAAGCGCAAGGCCGACACTGAGTCTGTCGAGGCAGAGGAGGATCGTCAGCCCAAGAAGACAAAGACCACAGAGCGCGTCGTCAAGCCCGTTGTAAAGCCTTCCGCGAAGGCAAAGACCACTGCTGCCAAGACAAAGACTGCTGCCACAAAGGCAAAGACCACAGCAAGAGCAAAGACTGATGAGCCTGAGGAGAAGCCCGCTGCCAAGAAGGCCGGTCGTCCTGCGGCCAAGAAGGCTGAGCCCAAGAAGAAGTCCGAGTTCCCTGACATTGGCAAGAAGATCAACGACGCGCCTACTCAGATCCTCGATGTCTACGTCTTTGGAGAGGGTTCCTCGGGTGAGCTTGGTCTCGGCAGCAAGCGCGTTAACAACAAGAAGCCCATCGATGTCAAGCGCCCCCGACTCAATGATAACCTCTCAGCCGCGAACGTCGGCGTTGTTCAGATTTCTTGCGGTGGTATGCACGCCGTCGCGTTGACACACGATAACAAGATCCTGACATGGGGCGTCAACGATCAGGGTGCTCTCGGAAGAGACACCAACTGGGACGGTGGTCTTCGCGACATGGATAAGCCGGAGGACTCAGACTCTGAAGATGAGGACGATACTGGTATTAACCCCAAGGAGAGCACACCGACCGCCGTTTCCGAGGAGTACTTTGCTCCTGGTACCAAGTTTGTCCAGATCGTTGCCAGTGACAGCGCCAGTTTCGCACTTACCGAGGACGGTCGCGTCTACGGCTGGGGAACCTTCCGATCCAGCGATGGTATTCTCGGTTTCTCAGAGACCGTCAAGGTCCAGTCTACTCCCCTCATGATCCGTGATCTCAAGAACATCAAGGCCCTCGCTGCCGGTTCCAACCACATTCTCGCTCTCGACCACAAGGGCAACGTTGTCGCCTGGGGCTGCGGACAGCAGAACCAGCTCGGTCGACGTATCATTGAGCGCAACAAGATGTCTTCCCTCATTCCTCAAGGTGTCGGTCTACCTCGAGGCAAGATTGCCAAGATTGCTTGCGGTTCATACCACAGTTTCGCCATTGACAAGGACGGTCAGGTTTACGGTTGGGGTCTCAACAACTTTGGCGAGATTGGTGTTGAGTCCAACGCTGGCGAGGACGATGCTGTTATCCTTCGACCTGCTAAGCTTACCTACCTCGATGACTTCAACATCACCGACATTGACGGTGGTGAGCACCACTCTCTCGCTTGCTCCGACAAGGGCGATCTCTTGACTTGGGGCCGTGTTGATGGTTACCAAGTTGGTTTCGAGTTTGACAAGCTGTCTGAGGAGAACGCCATCTACGATGAGCGAGGCAACGCCCGTATTCTGTTCAAGCCCACTGCTCAACCTGGTAAGATTCGCACAACTTTTAACTCTGATGTACAAGCTAACATTCCACTTCCAGACACCAAGGACATCGTCGCTGTCGCCGCCGGTACCGATAACAACTTCGCCATCGCCTCCGACGGCAAGGTCTTCTCCTGGGGTTTCTCAAGCAACTACCAGACCGGCCAAGGCACGATCGATGATATTAAAACCCCCACCGTGATCGACAACACCGCTATCCGCGGCAAGAAGATCATTGGAGCTGGCGCTGGTGGTCAATACTCCGTCCTCTTCGGCGTCGCTGATGATGCCCCAACAAATGGCGTCAAGACCAACGGCGCTTAAAAACAGATCGAAATGAGCAATGAATGATACGGAGGACTTTGCAAATACTGTCATGGATCTGGAATTTTCATATCAGCCCCTACTTAATTTGGCTGCTGGAGCTGGCAGCTTTCAACACACTTGTATTTTAACCCGCTTGGCGAAAAGGCGGATGCGTGGACGGGGGAATCGGACGGGCGGATTCTCTCACTGCTTATAAAAAAGGACGTTTTCATGATTAAGGAGGATGCATATTTGTTTTGATGCTTTGCATGGATGCTTTGTGGTATTTTATAGATGGTTACGATGTCTTTGCATACTTGAAACTTGCTTTTTGAGTCTTGTCTCAACGCTAAACCTCTCTCCCTCTGCCTCTGCTTCTTTTTAATCGTGACATACAAAAGTAATTATTCTAGTGCAAATGGCATAACCATGTAAATTGCGTATCCCGTCTCGACCCTGTCTTATCTGAAACGCCTGCCCATCCTACCTCTTGAGGTGCATCATACCTTGCCTCTGGGCAATTTCATGTACAGTATTGAGTTCCGCGCAGAAACTCCATCGTGATTGAATCTGTTGAATCGTTTAGGCCTTTGTGGCGAGCTTTGTAGCGGCGTTGGAGAACGTTCCACTTCCTCGGCTGCTGAAAATTCCCATGATGCCGAATCCAACGTAGAACAGCGCAAGAGGATACGCCACCAGTCCTCGCATGCGCTTCATCTGTCCCACCACGCAAAACATCCCGCTCGCGCTATAAGTACACCACAGAATAGCAGCCGTCGTAGCGACAATCCCAAAAGGTGTATCCATCCTCATAACAATGCCGAACAAACTCGTCGCAACAAGAGGTAAAAGACAGTATCCCAATACACTTGCGCTTCGGGGGTATGTAAGCGTCGCGGAGAAGTGGCCGCCTTGTTGTCCATCGTGCGGTTGCGGTGGCGCGGAGGGATCGCTGCTGTATTGGGGATAGCTGTTGACTTGTGCTGCTTCGGCGCCGGATGGTGACATGAGGGAGAGGATTAGGTGGAGAGAGATTGAGCCGAGGGCTGCGAGACCGTAGATGTAGCCGAAGTGGACTTGGCCTGAGAAGAGGAGAATGAAGCCGAATAGGAGGAAGAAGATCAGGGGGCCTGCGAGGTCGGAGTCGTCCATGATATGCGAATCGATCCGACGGAAGGGATTCAAAACAGCCAGTGTCTACAATTGATCAGCCACAGTCTGAAGATATGCGCACGGGGGGAAGGGCTCACCTTTGCTTGAATATGACCAAAGTTAACACCCAACTCCTCCAACAACGGCGGTTCACCATCATAACCCTCCGACGTAAACGCCGCAACCCAACCTGTTCTCAACCCACCCTGCTCGCCCATCCTCCCACTAACCTGCGCCGCACCAAACGCCGGTCCAGCGCTCGCAAAGTTCTGCTGTCCAGGCGCACCGACGCCATAACCGCCCTGATTTCCATAGCCATATCCACCAGGCTGGGGTGTCGAGGAGGTAGGGTTTGTGTACTGGGAGGGAAAGAACTGGAGGTTCTGGGCGGCGTTGGGGGCGCCTGTTGGTGGGTATTGCGGTTGTTGTGTTGAGTAGTAGTTTGACATTGTGATGGTTTCTGTTGATAAGGAGAGTAGGGGGAGAGGAGAGGTAAGGAGGGTGGTGGTGGTGATTTTTAGGCGGTCTTGAGGACAGTTTGGAGGTGAGAGCTCGGTGTGAGGCTGGTGGGGTTGACGTTGGTGGTTGGCGTGTGGCGGTGCAGGGGTCAGCCACAGTTGAAGCAACGTCTCAGAAATGTATCAAAGGAGTCACAGCAAGACATCTGTTAATGTAAATAAATATTTAGTTCCCATTTATTTAAGAAGAAGAACTTATTTCAGCCTTCTATTCTAATATGAAGTTGACCAATGACTCTAATGCGACGCTCTGCTCGACATTGCCCGTATTTCGCTCCACCGCATCTTGATAGACCTCCTCCGATAATTTCGGTTTCGCAAACTCCAATATTTGACCCAAGGCTTTAGCATTAAACTCAGGATGTGCCTGTAGTGACCAAAGCCGTTTCGGCAGGAATAGACCCTGTATTTTCGTATGGTCTGTCGACCCTAGATTCTGGAGTTGTCCCAAGTCTTGTTCTTTTACTTGGAACTGATGACCTTCATTTAAACACTATACTCAACGTAAGCCACTGCAATGGAAGAGAACTGTTTTCTGGCTGGACTTACTATTGAGTCTTGCTTGAAGAGTCTCTTTCCTGTATCTGATAGCTGGATGATTGTTGCAGAGAACTCGTATCCTGAATCACTGCATCCAACAGACAAGCCATGTGCCAAAGCCAGAATCTGATGACCGAAGCAAAAGCCGACAAATTTCTGAGTGTCTGTTGTTTCAACTTCTCTGTTGATGAACTCCCGTAGTTTGGCTAACCAGGGTTCGTCACCTTCTGGGTTTGCGGCTGAGTCCAAGATCGTCAGTGTCCAGATATCTTTTAGTAGTCTCAATGACAGTGACTCACGTGAACCAGTAATTATGATAACATCGTAATCTCCTGACTTAGGATACTCCATTCTATTCCTCACATCCCAGACACGTATCTCTGCGCGCTCCTGTAATCGATCGCTAGACCTGAGCCATTTGGAAACAAGAGGCCCGTAGCCACCCCATTTTGATCTATCAGGATCAATGTGATTGTCGCATTCCAAAATACTGATTCTGATGGAGGTATCCATAGTGAGCGACTGAAAAGGGAAGAATCTTTGGGAAAGGTACAGTTTTTTTTTTCTAAACCGAGAATGGTAATATCCAAGCTATATAGAGACACTAGTTTGCCAGTGACGTCTTTAAGCTGGGATAGAGTATACCCACTAGCCATATGTCTAGCTCGTCATATGTTTGATAAAGAGCTCTATGCGAGTCATAATATTAATGAGCGTCATATACTCCATTCTATGATCCACTAAGATACATGGTTTTTAGTTTACGCTTTACCTAATTTATTGTATCTATGACAGCTTCTAGTTCCCCTTTTGTGTCTCAATTTAGCCAAATAATTGAAGCCTCATTCCAATATGTTGAGAGGACAACGCTAAGTTTACACTTGTCTTAAAATGATTCGATGACACTGTCTGCTGCCCAAATAGTATGACCGGTATCACACCCTGCTAATTTTGGCAAACAGACTGCGTTTCTGAGGAGAGCTGTTAATATTGGATATATTCACAAGTCACTCCGAATCGGATGAGTAAAGCCAGCTTGAATCAACTACTAACATGATATAACAGGATAAAAGAAACTAAAACTAAGCTGTAACTGGAGCTGCGGCAAGGGATGAAATCGACCAAATTCTCTCAAACCGACGTCATTAAACCCGACATGGAAAAAGCAAACCTCCTTATCTGGCAAGTCACTCAGACAGGATGCTGAACAACAACTTGAGTATCAATACCGTGCAGGCGAGGAGGAAATCCACATGAAGGTCTAGAGCAAGGACAATGATGACCCTTGATACAATTCTCATCCTTGCAACTAGAACCTGCTTCACAAGGTGAAAGACGAGCCACAGCCCGCAAAGCATTCTTTTGCTCTTCATTAAGCTTGCCTCTGTGCTTGTGAGAGCAAGTGCCGTACTTTTCCATAAATGGACATTTACCCAGAAGAAAGAAACGATTGCAAAGCTTTCGGCTCTTGATAGATACGAAATCGCTTTCGCGATAGGTGATGGGCGGATCTAGGCGTTGCTGACTGTTGTTTCGCAAAATTCCTCCTCCTCTAGATTGCAAGATAGTCGTAACAGAAGCAGTCATAGAGACATGGAGAGCTGCGTGAAGCGAGCCTCCGGTGGGTGGATCTGATCTGGCCACATTTGCGTAATTAGGCGAACTGCTAGTTGAGACTCGTCGGTTGGTGTTGGGCAACTGTTGACTCTTGCGGAAGATGTCGAAAGAAACACATTCGAAATTGGGCTTCAGTTCAGCTAACTCGCGCTGGAACGGAGGTCCCTCGATGAGACAGATGCGCTCTCTATGTTTGTCGTCCTGAGTATAGGGTCCGAGAAGACGGGCATATCCGTTATCAGCGGATGCCCCGAAGAAAACATGTCGACAATGCACATCGTCGAGATAATGTCGAAACGTGGCTGGCAAAGTTAGCTTTGTTATACTAAAGACGATTTGTAGACCTTACCTTTGACCTTCTCATCAGCACACTCTTTGCCGTTTCCAGCATCCACAAAATCACACATGGGATCGCCCATATTGAAACCACGAACAAAATCTTCAAGGATTTCCCTATTGCTTAAAACACCAGAACTCTGGTATGCTTGAGCCAATCCCTTCAGATTTGCATAAACACGCACGATGATCTGAAGGTGAGGAGGCGAAGCAGTGTTGAGAGATTTCACCTTCTGTTCCACGCCTTGCTTTAACTGGCTGACAGCCTGCTTACCACCTTCCAGCCCTGCTTGAACAAGATCGTCACGGAACTACAAGGGTTAGACATATACATGCGAAAGAGATATGGGGGACATACCAACATGCAATCTCCATCAATGACAACAAACACAAAAGAGTGACGAGTCTGTTTCTCGTCAGATAGACTCTATAAAAGATCTGAAGGGCGACTTACCTTCTCCTGTTGGAAAGAAGCAACCTGAGCCTTGAGATCTTCATTTTCCTGGCGAATCACCTTGTTCACAAGACTTTTGTCTTCAACTTCTAACAATGCGTTGGACAATTGGCTCGACTGCAAATCGACATGGGCTAGAAGAGCCTATGAATACGTCAGTTAGTTAAGCTGTAAAGATATGGAAGTTAAATTCCAGTAGTTACCGTGATGAGTTCATGCTTTTCGTCATCTTGAGCCTTGCACCTCTTCCACTTTTGTTGTAATGTCTCCAGCTCAACTTCCATCGTGTTGAGCATGAGATCGTAAACGGAGCGTAAGAAAAAAGGGTTAAAACTGAAATAAGACAAGACAGTGGAAAGAGAGATATCAGAGGCCAAGAAGAGGCAGTATATATATAACTTTGGACATTGCTGTTGGTTCTACCTTGCAGTTTGCTGAGCCCGATTTCAAGGCACGGATGAGGCACAGGAGGGCGCTTACAAGAAAGTTGATTGGCAATTACAATTTATTCGATAGGCCATGGCCATGAAACAGCCAACAAGACTAAAGTAGAGAAAGAGATCCTGTCGGGTTGGTGATTTGCCTTGCCTGGCCGCATTTGGGTCGTGGCTGAAGCACTGTTGGCCTGTCTGCTCGGCCTTCGTGGGCCTGGTGGACTGATAGGTGATACCTGTATATCTGCTTGAAATGGGAACAGAAAAGGATTTCCGATAAAGAATATCCATTAAATAAACTATAATATCTTTCTCCTGGGACTTCAAAAACTTGTCAATCTCCCGACAAACTCCCCTTGAGACCATGTCTTCTTCGCTCTATTTCTGTTGACGTCTGTTTGCCATGAACGCTGTACGTGCACTCTCAACAAGTTTCTTGAAACATCCCGATAACTTATCGTAGTCTTTGAGCTTCTCCTCCATTCTTTGGTTAATCTCCTCTGCCTCTGCTGGCCAGGCATCAGTGGCCGGATTGTAGGTCTCAGGCAAAAGGTCCGCTGTCTCTTTGACTGCTAGCATGACCTCTTGATAATCCGAAGTGCTTAATTCTGCCTGTTTAGTTGTTAGCTCAAGACTTGAATTTAGATGGTAAAGGTACTTGTGCCATCCTCGAAAAGTTGGCGGTATATCGCATCGCCTCGAATGCGAGGGTGTTTTGCAGCGCATTGTTGAAATCCCTCGCTACGGTCCCTCGACCAGATTGATTTGAGCTTGACATGGGTGATTTGGAGAAGTATACAACGTGACAAGATGCAAGGTTTGTTTGGACCATGGAAACTGTTTGGGAGTGGCGTAGTTGGAAAGGGAACGAATGTTGTACGGTCAAGTTTATCTCAACCCCACCATTTGAATCAGCCCTACAAGGCTGACTGCCTGCTTTAGTGAGGCGGTCATTAGGCTTCCGAGTTGATTGACAGTAGAAACTGACAACATGCTGCACAATTGGATTAGTGAAACAATATAAGAAGGATTGCATTTATTGGACATGAAAGTTGAGGTAAATATTCCAGCACACTTTCTGTACATGTTAGATACCCACTGCAAATGGCACCTTCTCAGCCGGGTCAGAAATAATCAGCATACTAAGAGCTTATTTTAGGTAAAGTTATCCTAATATTTATGGCAGCAGCCCAACCTAATTCTTAAATAATCCCTCTTTTCCTCGGGTGGCCTGAGCCTGGAATGAACATCGTTCCCTCATCATCTCCCTAGAATATTTTCATCTCTGATATTAAGCAATTTCACCATTGAAGCGCCTTATTTCTCTATCCTAGGCTCTAACAACCATGCTCTGCCAGCTCTGCTCAAACCTTGATCTCGCCGCCATTATGCGCATCGATTACGACAACAGTGACAAAGGATATGATCAACATACCGGAATTTGGCGACTAATGTCCAATGACGATGAACCCCCCTTGCAGGACCAACTCGTCCCATACCATTCAACGTTTGAGGGTTTGCGCAAGTCTTCCGCCTGTGACCTTTGCCGGGTTTTACAACATTGCGCCGCTCCAACCGTGAATGTGTTGGAAGAGATCGAATCGCGGTCATATGTGGCCGACTCCAAACTCTTTCTATGTGGAGACGAACTTCACCAAGGCATTGTGCTCCTGGCGCAGGGTACACATGAAACTCATTACACGCTCTTAGGAAGAATTGCCTTTTCTGTTGACAAAGGTGAGACTCATTGGTTGTCAAGCTATTTTAAATATTGAATGAGCTAACAAGGTTGCTAGATAGTCCTCTCGCGAATATCATTCACAGAAGAACTTTGCCAGCATCACCACGATCTGACGAGGCCCTCCAGTGCATGAGAAATTGGCTGCAGGAGTGTTCTTCCAACCACCGACATCAACATGCCTCTTTGACGAAACCTACGCGTCTACTTAAATATGATCAAGAGAATGAAAAAGTCTACCTATGCACTGATCTCCCTTCAGATGCACAGTATGTCGCCCTCAGTCACTGCTGGGGCTCTGCACAGCCTCTCACTTTGAATAAAAACACACGCAAGCAGCTTGAAGAAGGACTGTCACTTGATGCATTCCCTGAAACATTCAAAGATGCCTTTTGGTTGAGCTCCAAGCTAAATATTCATTACCTTTGGATAGACAGTCTTTGTATTAGACAAGACGACAATGACGACTGGATTCACGAGTCCGCTCAGATGTGTGATGTGTACGGAAACGCCTATATTACTATCGCCGCCACGAAAGCCAGGAACTGTTCTGATGGGTTCTTGGGACCCAGAGAAAGGCTCGAGAATACCAGCCTTCTCTTTGAACAAGACGGAGTATCTGGAAAAGTCCATGTCTTTTTCCTGCCTACCAAAGAGATTTTAGAGCCTGACTATGACGCCGAGATGAAAGAAGACCCGCTATCAACACGTGCTTGGGTGCTTCAAGAACGTTATCTATCCCCAAGAACGTTGCACTTCGCACAAGGGCAGATATATTTTGAATGCGAGTCGTCTTTCTACGCGCAGGATGATCACCATGAGGCCAAAGGAGACTACCTCAAGTACCACATACGCCAAAGCTGGGGGGATCAAGGACCTAATTTGCTAATGGAATGGGCTGAAATTGTTTCAAGATACACGCAGCGTAATTTGACTATGGAAACCGACAAACTTCCTGCAATAAGCGGACTAGCTGCCCGTTTGTATCTTGAATGGGATCAAACGGATGGGCCTAGAAGCGACTATCTTGCAGGTCTGTGGAGGAAAAGCTTCCTCCCTCATCTTTGTTGGGAGGTCAACACCAAACCCAATGACCAAAAGCATGCCCCGACCACCTATACAGCTCCAACCTGGTCATGGGCTTCTGTGAGCTCCACGGTTATGTATTTTATTCCGGATCAAACATATGAACTAGCAATCCTGAAAGATGCAAAAACAGACTTGAGAAACGATGAAAATCCGTTTGGTAGGGTGACTGGTGGATGGGTACACTTGTCTATCATGAAACTACAACCATGCAAGATAGAAAGCGTAGGCTCTCTCTACGTTCAAGAAGGAGACTCTGATTTCTTTATACTGGCAAAAATGGATACTATGAGATATGGGTTGCCCGGAGTTTGTTTAACTGACTATGTGGACAAGATGTCCGAACTGGTGGTTGTACCACTATACTCAGACAAAGATGGCCCAAACGGCAGATTTAACCTGGGACCGTATTTTATAATTCTTATAAAGTCAACATCTCAAGAGGGCCCTGTTCGAAATCTCCCGCGCTTTCGGAGGGTCGGAACTGGCTTTGCTTGCTACAAACCACAAGACAAGGAGCTGAGAAAACGACTTCGAGAAAGGTTCCTGACAGAAAAAGAAGAAGGAAAGTTGGAGGACATTATTTTAGTTTGAGGCAGCTATAAATGGACCAGTGAAAGAACGATACCTGGTGTGATCAAATAATAGAGTCAATGACTTATAACTTTGATATGGTATATCGATAAGTTTACCAGTCGCGGAACGAATCATGATGCCGGCCTGTAATGAGCTGTTAAACTATACTTTGAATACAAGCAACTTGAAGTTTAAACCCGACTGCGCGCATTGTCTTGTCCATAAATCTGCTTGGGGCTCGCAGGCGATGAATCAAGTCAGACATGCTCAAAGAAGAGAATGAAATTAACTAGAGAACGCAAGTATTCTACTGGCTATTTTCATTGATCCATTAATGTGTCCAACGCCAAAGTTTTCTGAACCGGCACCTGCGCGCATTTTGGTAGAATGTATTTAAGAGAAAGAAATATTGATTCTGGTAATCCCTTTTCATCTCTGTCCATCATTCTTCACATATCTACCAAGTCTACCTAACGACAAGCTATCCAGACAAAATCTTTATACAAGAACTTGAAAAAGGATAATATTTAATTGAATACATTATAAACCATGGAACACGAACTTACACCCATGCTCGGATTTTCGAATCCCATTACAGACAACTATAATCAGTCAGTCTCCCCGGCAGACCGATGCACCCCGCTCCCTATCAAAATACTAATCATATCGATAAATAGGAAGACGACAATCCAGGACATACCTAGCGAGGTACTGTTACTCATAATAGAAGAATTTAACTCGCCAGATGATGTGCTCGCCCTCATAAGAGCACACTCCTCATCGCTCCAAGCCTTCCTCTCCCACCGACAACAGTGCAACGAGTCATGGATCCGTGATCTCCTATCCCTCCTCGAAAAGGTGCTCTGTCCTTCATTCCTCTTGGTAGCTCGAATCCACCACGTCAGGCAGCAGCCAGGCTTTGCAAACCTTACGAGCCACGCTGCTGAAAATATGATGTGGAACGCTGCGCTTCCATATATCTCCCCTGGAAGTCCCATGAAGTACCAATTGCATGAGATGTCACTCTCTGCACTTTGTTCTTTGTGGCATGTTGGCAATGATGCAGAGTGGCTCGTTGCGAACTACGCCCCTTATGCCCGAGCGCGAAAACTTAATCCCAATATGCGGGCCCTCGATAGCGGAAGAACAGAAGGTGAACTTTCAGAGAGAGAAAGAGAGAGGTTTCTCAAAGCCTCTTTTCACTTTGAAAGTTATTGCCAGATGTTCTTTCGTGAAGAAGAACTGTTGTTTAAATGGGAAGAGAACACAAAGGGTGCTATGTTTAGCAAGAGGATGTGCAAGACCGAGTACTTGTCCACTGGAGTCGAGAGGTTCTACTCGATTCTGTTTTACGTCTACTATCAGCACTGGTCAATCTTTGAGAACGTGGCCGATCAAGTTGATAAACTAGTCTGCAGATCTTGCGGCAAAGTCAACTGCGAGGCCACCATAGTCAAGGCTCAACTTCTCGGTCATGGCACCGAGGTGTGTGACTACTTACAGCCTTTCCATTTCGCCCGTGGAAATGAGAAAGGAAAGCACAAGTACTTGCATTACCTCTCCTCCCAGGGTATAAGAATGCTCCGAAACCTTCAAAGAATGGATTTCGAAGGGCAAGTAAAATTTACATTGCCAAAATTCGATGAAGTGTTGAGGAGTCAGTACCCCGCAGTATATATTACTCCTGAACCCCTGGGGTTTCGCTTGGGCACTGCTGGTCAGAACTCTTGGTTGCCTTGGCATAGGCTTGATGGATTGTTCACTGATGATCAAGATCATGAGCAGTGGACTGGACAGTGGACTTCTGCATTGGGGTTCTGGGATGAGAATGCGGATGATGAGGAGGACTCCGACGACTCTGACGATGAGGAGGATGGAGATGAGATGGAGTGGATAGCCACAGGATAAAGTTATTTCATGCTTAATAATTATGACTTTTCTGGATGATCAAGTTCAGCCCACAAGCCCTGCCCGCGCTCTTATCTGAAGTCAGCCCGACAGGTTTATCCAGCAGTCATCCAATCCAATTCAAGTCTAGCCTACGAGATTAAGAATGTAACCACTGAGAACGTTTGCGTATGGCCGACTCTCAAAATAATTTCACAAAAGTAAAAGTATTGATTATAGTTGAAGCAGCTGAACTCCAAGAAGCCTAGTGCACATCAAGGAGAGCCAGAGTTGCATCTGTGTTTGTGGCCTGGTATTCTTAAGCCATGATATGTTGTGACTAAATAAATCGTGCACATTGCTTTTCAGAATGCAATTATAACTTGAACACTTGAGAAGAGAGGATAGTCAGTGCTAAGGGTGCGAGATTAAGGCTTTCAGCCGAATGTAAACGAAGGGCTAAACAAATTGTTACAAAGTGCTTTCACTGTGTTGTTTGTCTTCAAGTAAAAGTCGCAATCCTTCTTTCAGATTGACATCCAATTTAGCATTAAAAGAGTTGCCTAACTATGAAATAGAGGGGCGGCTCGTGTCTCAAGCTCACAAACGTTTGATCAGAACGTGAGCCAAAGGAGTGTATGATATTACCTAAAGTAGAACCAGAGACGAAGGAAACAATAAGGTACAATCTTTGATGTTCAACATGAAGGAAACCAATAGCTATATCCCCTCCAAAATCAAACTAATGGCGAAAAGAAAATCTTGGTGAGTGCTGGAAAGTGGAAAGAGACATCCGTAATAAATCCGAACAAAGGCCCCCGAATATCGAAAAAGCGACTTCGTACTTGTTGCTCGCTATTCTGAGGAAGCCCTGCAACAGAGAGAACGTACTTGTCAATGACAAAACGCTAAGGGTATCCCAGTAAGATACTAATCTGGAACCAGACGCATCTTATCGGCAGCAGTTGAGCTCATCGATCGACAGACGTCGTGGAGCGCGAACGCTGAAGACATCGTGAACCATCTAAAATGCACTTGTGAGTTGCCGAACGTCTGCTTAGCATCATGAATAAGAGATTACACTTACATGAAGCTCATAGGTCCCATGGTCAAAGGTCTTTTTCAACAGAGTGGCAAGCTTCGTTGGGTCAACATTCTCTTTATTGACATCTTGGAACTCGCCTGTTTGATCAGGATTCCCAGCCTGGCAGTTGATACAGCATTGCCATTCGGAATTGCAATGACCGCAGGACCAGCAACTCGAAGAGAAACGAGAAGAACTCATAATAACAGAAATGGAGGTACGATGTTGACAAGGCTGGTGTTGATTCAGAAGATTATTAATGGCAAAAGAAATGAGTTGGGGTAAGTTGGAGACGACGATCTGGTTGTTGTCCTGATTTTATCCAGTGCCAGCTTGACATGAAAGCCTAGAGTATGCCTCGCGGCGTACTCCACGGAGCAAACAGGCAATCCAATCAAGCGACCGAAGTGAAAAGCACGGTGTGTGATCCTTGGTCTCAGAATTGCAATGTTAAATTTCCGTTAAGCGCCGAGAAGGGCCATTGTGGCGGTCGCCATTTGTATTTTTGTATTTTCAACCCCCCAGCCTTCAGGTCTGTTGCTATTTCGCGCAGTCACTGGCCACCTGAACAGGGCTGCGCCCTCTTGACTGACCATGAGAAGGGCCAGTTGAAGCAATGAGGGTGGTCATCGGTTAGGTTAGCCCCCAAAAGATCAACAGACCCCAAATGCCAGGCTGAATAGGACTTTAAGCCCAGAGCCTCGTTTTTATGCGACGCCCATTAACAAATGTTAGTGGTACAAAAACAATCGATCTGCCCCAATCCAATTCTTGATTGATGTGTTTACTCATTGCCGGCCATTGTGAGTCTTCCACGTCCTCTGAGTCAGTGGTAATTGAAGCATGCCTTCAACAGTCAACAATAACAACAGCTCGGAGGCTGTTGGCGTGCCAGATGCTGACTCGTCGTACGGGGACTCCGTTTCCAGCACAAGGGACAACGGCGCCACCGAGCTCAGCTCACCCTCTCACCGCAGTTCTCCTTTGACCGAAGACCCTTGTGAGCATGACAGATCGTACCAGTCGGTCTTATTACCTAAACTTGAGCTTCCACCACATATTGAACAGTCACCGCTCCTTGGAGCGACTGTCTCAGACAACGTAAGTTTAGAGGAAAATGAACCAAACGATCTTGTCGTGGCTGATAGCCGTGCAGGAGGACTCGAAATCTCTTCACTCCGTTGATGAGAATTTTGCCATCGCCAAAGAGGCGATTAGGGGCCAGAACTTGCCACTACAAGTGCCCAATTCGGGTCTACAGCCTAACAAGGAACCCACTGAGATATCTGATCTTGGCAACAATGCATACGATAGTCGCAAGCACCAAGACAGTGTTGTCGACTTCTACAAGTATAACGATGACTTACCGCATGAAGCTCCACTTCAAGACAAGCTTCTAGCCGAGCATCACAAATTCCATGATGGTCGCAAGGGTTTCATTCCGAGAGGCCATATCGAGAAGGTTATCACTGAGGAGGCAGTCAAGAACAACCTCCTCGAGTGTCTGCAAAACCTACCATATCGCCAGCGTGATGAGACCATTCAGCGATATGTCAAACAGATCTTTCGACAAGGTCCAGACAACAAGTCTTACGTCAACATCTTCACCATTTTAGTACTCACTGAAAAGTCGGACCGTATCGGAGACTTCCTCGAGGAAGGGGTCGATGATAGTGCGCTCCCCTTCAAGAAGCACAATCGTAAACCACAGGGACAACTTCCAAGCCTAGAACTCTGGCGGAGACACGGCAAAGAAAGCATCCAAGCGTTTCAAGGATGGTCCCTGGTCAAGAAGATGGCTTTTGAGGAGTGGCAGTGGGCTGTTAATGCCCCTTTCTTCTATCGTGAAAATGGCCAAGAAGCCAAGATCCTGACTCTTCAAGATCCAGCCGTCCTGCCATTTATCAAGGAAAACCCCGAGTCCGGAAATCAAGAGATTCAGGAACATCATGGGGGATTTGGTAAAGTCTCAAAGAGATATATCCACCCTGACCATCACGACTTAAAAGGTGCCGGGGTAAGTCAAAAATGTCTTCCTCCATTCTATTGCGAGGATCCATCTCTAACCCTATCACAGAGAAAGAACACAGCATTTGCGGTAAAGAAGTTGAGGTCAAATAACTATGAAGACTTCAAAGCCGAGTTCGACATGCTGTCCAGGCTTGGAAAGACCAATCACCGACATCTTGTTTCACTTTTAAGTGCCTACAGTCAACTGAACAATAACTACCTGATATTTGACTGGGCTGAGTCCGATCTTGTGAAGTACTGGAAAACTCATAATCCCAAATTCGATCTGGAGACTGTGACATGGGTTGCTGAGCAATGTTTTGGCCTTGCTAGTGCTCTGGAGCAAATCCATCGTTATGGTAGCATCACGCAGGAGAGGTGTCCTGGGGAGCACACTTTCAAGAAGCTCTATGGGCGCCATGGCGACATCAAGCCAGCTAACATTCTATGGTTCTGCGAGTCCGACTGCCCAAGGGATCGGGGAACTCTGAAGATTTGTGACTTTGGGGTATCAGAGTTCCATACTACGCAGAGCAGGTCCAATAGGCGCAACAACAATGTGGCATTGTCTCCCTACTATCGTCCTCCAGAAGTCGAACTCAAAGATGGCAAGATCAGCCGCTCATACGACATCTGGACAATGGGCTGCTTATACCTGGAGTTCCTGGCTTGGCTCCTCGGAGGATGGAACCTAGTACGAGAAATGATCATCGCCAGAAAGCCATGGTCGCCGTCTGGAGATCATGGCAGCAACCTCTATTTTGACTACCCCTATTATGACCTGGATGATGCTCGAGAGATCGCAACTATCAAGCCGGTAGTTACGGCTGTACGTATTAAAGGCTGACAAAATCTTGGTGTTCCCAACTAACCCATCGTCATTTAGTTCATCCAGCGTGCGCACGCCAATCCAAAATGTTCTGGATTTGTACACGACTTTCTCGATATCATTCAGAACCACTTGCTGATTGTTGAGACGAATGATTCAAACAGCTCTAAGCGTATCGGTTGCGGTCGTCTATCCTGTCTGTTGAGGGAGCTGCATGCCAAGTGCAAGTCTGAGCCTGGATACGCGGTAAGTCTGAAGCACTAGTATGGTAGTACACGAAAACAACGGGGGATCACAGGCCAAGTGGCATGGTAAACCTCGCGTGTTTGTATATAGTCCCTAGATTTGTAGTTAAATGAATGACCGTATTGTTAAATGATAGCAAGATTATAACCAGGCGTCTCAAAGTCAATGAACCATCCAGGTAGTCGCCCTGCACCAACTCTTTCACATGCCTCGATCTTTTTGAACCCTATCGAACCTGTTGGACGAACAAGAAGAACGTAGTGAGTGCGACCTCCCTCAGGCATAAGTCCCTTGGCTCTACCAATAATGACACATAGTGAATGCGATATCGGGGGTTGTGAGTGTCCTTTGAAGTTGAAGATCAAGTCCACATCCTCTTCAGAACCATTCCTTATCGATAGGCGATAGCCAGTCGCCCGTATGGCAAACGTATCAGAACCTCCTGATGATCGGGTTTCACTAGCTTCCCATGGTGACCTGAGGTCGGTCTCCCAATCAACTCCATCAAACGGAACACTCAAGTAATCGATGTCTCCCTTGAATGCCATCCACGACCAAGTTGGTACTTTTTGTCGATGGGGAGGAAAGTTAATCCTCTGGAGTGAGTCCCTGTTGGTAGCACGCACCCATAGCAAACTCCGGTGCAACAGACTCCTGTGATTCGCTTGAAGAGAATCGTCCAGGATACCAAACTGACCTCGACACTTAAAGCCCAAAGCTAGCCTTTGTTCCAGTCCTTTCATGGCCACAGAACGATCTTCCCATTGTGTGAAAGCTAGTCTTGAATAGGTCTTGTACAAATCTTGGTAGTAGAGAATACGTTGTCCTCGTGAGGTTTCCTGCTGAGAAGACGACGATCGAATAGCCTTTGCGGGAAAGTTTGGATCTCCCAAGAATGCTGCCAATTGACTAACGTATATGATCAGCAGGTATCATGGATTATCAGAGGCTCATATCTTACTTGGTCATTTTTGTTAACGTCTCGCATCGAACTCCGTCGCCACACTCCCAATAGGTTTGCTTTTCAGTAAAGTAGATGGTGCGTCGGGCGAGAGCTCGTTCCTGGAGGACCCATCCCCGTTGATTGAGCGATCCCTCAAGGACATCGTTGTTGAAGTCGTCCAAGAAACGACCTATATGAAGCGACGGGCTCTTCTCATGCTTGAAAGTTACATATTCGTTCTCAGAAGACTGAATCCTATCCATGAGGAAGCCGTCGCATTGACCCGAAGCACGACTTGCTGCGATAACACAATATGCTGAGCTGAACACTTGTTCCATGCGGCGACTCTCAGCGTTAAAGTCCCCACCACTACCTTGGATAATACAAAGGGAGTCGATCCATAGGTAGCGGACTCCCAGAGCTCTGGTAGTAGTAATCGCGTCTTTGAAGGTGTTGGGTAGTCGGTCAAAGTCAATCGCAGAACGATGAGCCGCCCAGTTGGCGGTTGTCGTGCAGAAGTGAGGATTCGATTCAGTGGCTTCTCCCCACGGATGTGACAGAGCAATGTATTTGAACTCATCGGGTCTGCTCTCAAGTTTGGTTTCGCAGAGACAGATCCTTGGTGCATCGAACGTGCCTAGATCGAGGAGCCTTGTTGGCAGCCGAGCCATTTTGCTTCGGAGACCTCGAGATATGATGGACTCAATATCCCCCGTCCCACGTGCCAGTGCGTTGACACCCTTCGCGTCGTTAGCCCCCGCCTCATGCTTGCAATCAGGGTGATTGGCATCGCAGTTCTCCAGCCATTGCTTGAGAAGTTGGAAATGCCCTACTTCTCGAGGGCTTCTAGTCAAAGCTGGTCTTCCGATCTGTATAGGCGAGATCGTCGCCGAATCTGGCTTTTCGTTAGCAATGGAAAATGCGGTTGGGAAGCTTGAAGTACCCTCAGATTTGAAGATTGAAAAGACTGGAGGATCATTTTCGTTCAGTTTGATGACGGAGCCAACTCTATCAAAGCGGACTCTGTCTGCCCTTCTTTCAAGATGCTTGCAGGCCTCCCATCTCATTTTACACCAACGACAATGTTGACCGCTGGCTTTGAGATCGCTCGGTCTGTCGCGAATGCTGAACTGAGGTGCCCAAACATCCAGACTTTCGCACCTCTTACACAACTGGCTTCCTTTCTCTACTTGGAGTTCTTGAAATCTTTGTTCCTCTGGCACAGATTTCAGATAGAAATTCGCAAACTTGTTGTCAACCATGTACTCCCATATCTTAATATCAAGCTATACCTAGAATTAGACCATAATCACAGTAAAGGGGAATGGGAGTACTTACACTCTATAACATATCAGTATTGAGCTGAATCACGACCGCGATGAACCTACTCTCTAATTCACCGGGTCGTTAATATTGCAATGATAAATGGACAGTTGAGTGCCAACTTACATGCTGATATGGTCAGTCACTCGCTACTCCTAGATTCATTCCCTCGTACTTACTGCCTGTAGATTGCTATGTCAGTCAAACACTTGATTGCCCAGAGATCAGACACTAACATACTAAATGATGTTAGTCACAATACTCAAATAGTTCTGTCTAATACTTACATCCTATTTTGAAGCCTTAGTATAATACTAACTCCTGTCTAAGTAATTTACCCACCGGCTATCAGCACATATATCGTCAGTATAATACCATTACAAAGCGTGGGATGCCTTGAACTTACGTTGTCCTTCATCTGTGTCAAAGGACTCGCCGTCTTTGGCCGCTTCGCGATCTCATGGGCCATGTTGGGATGTAATCCATTGATACCTTCCATGCTCAGTGTGGGGATGCTGGGTTGCCTAGAGCGTGGTTTGAATCCTGTGACATGGTAGTTATCATCACTTTTCGCTTTTTGTATTATATCAAATAGGGATTCTTTCAGGACCTTCGCTGTCACTCGAGTGGGCACCTGCTCTCTTTGTTTAGAGGGTGATGGCGGCTGGATGATCATCGGTCCTGTAGCATGTTCCGTGGTTTGTTGAGTTTCCTCTTCCATTGTTGGGAGATCAACGATAAGTAACTTGTCTCTCACAATGGCCACTAGATCTCCAAGGGCTGAGTGGCTTGAGCTATGGCCTATCTCCTCTGAGAGCTCACTCAGGCATTTTTCAACTAGCGGGTGAACGATGGCAGTCATTAGTGATCCGGGCCCCCCTTTGACTTTGTAATAAGGAGGCTCTGAGTCATGCTTCACACCCTCACGAATCGAAGTGTTGAACTCATCCAGTCTCTCTTGATCATACAACAGCCAGATGATAAATTCAAGGATGATGCAGCCCATGGACCATACATCATACAATCGCGAGGTCGCTCGGAGTTTGGATACCGAAACTTCAGGCGGCTCATAGCGGCGTGTACCATACTTTGTGCTCGTCATGTTCTCACGAAGGGTAGTACTGACTTCGTGGTGCTTTGCAAGTCCCATGTCGGCAATTTTGAGGATTCCAATCTCTGGGGACTCGGAGTCGTTGAATATCAGGATATTCTCAGGCTTGAGATCTCCATGTCGTATTCCTCCTGATTCATTGTACTGAGCTTCTGCAGATGCGTCTTGAGGGAAGGAATTGCTGCCAATGTAGCAATGCAGCTTCTCCAAAGCCTCGGCGAGTCCATGAAGCTGCCGTATAACGTCCAAAATGAAACTCCGTGAACTACTGGCTTTGCATTTGGTCCTCCAAAAGTCTCGAAGGTTACCACCATCAGCCCATGGAAAGAGGAAGTAATATGTAGATGTCATCTTGATTGCAGCAAGGCATGGTAACATGTGGGCATGCTTGACATCTCGGCACTTTGATAAAGCTTTTGCTTCAACATCGAAAGCCTTAGAAGCCTGTTCTTCAAGTAGCTGACTGGCCTTAATTTCTTTGACCGCGATGTTGGTTCTATGATAGTTCCTCTGATTTCCAATGTTAGACAAGGCAACGGTCCGCGAACAACTACTTACTTTCAGAAGCGCTTTATCCAAATGCTTCGGGTGGACATCAACTTGGTAGATGTCTCCAAATGTGCCTTCCTTGGTACCAGTTCCAATTTGTTTGAAGGGCAGTATGCACTTCTCATCGAGATGACATAGCAATGTTCCCTCTTCGAAGACGGGAGCCAGAAACCACCATTGCTTATCGCTAAAATCTTTCTTTCTCACAAGTGTCCATCCGACTCCAAAGGCTTCCTCAAAAGGGTTGAAGGACTTGGCCTCATCATCGTCGATGTCCAACTCAACCGGAAGACAGCTGTCGTCAAACTGTGTCTTTTGGAATGTCTCAATGGCTCTATAAACCTTCGAGCCTTCTTCGAGGACAACGCATGTTAACGCGAAAACCTTTTTTGCTCTAGTAAGAATGAAACGGACAAGCGAGCTGTCATTGCTGGGAAGATGCCCTAGCACACGCTGGACACTTTTGATGGTTACCAGTTCCTCGACACTGCCTTCTGGTAAATAATTTCTCTTTTCTCTATTATGATAGTTGCTTGTCTTAAGTTGAGTGCAGATAATGTCACCTAAGGATATAATATCTGTACTGTCATGGGCAGAGCCGAAATTGGCGTCTTGTTGGAAAGAGGTGGGCATTTCAGCTTGTCTAGGTGGCGAAACCTAGACCTCGCATTCAAATTTGTTTAGCAAACATGACCCATCAATTTTGAAACGAACGTGTACTATATAATATGATTTCGGGTTTCGTTGATAAGCGAACTGAGTGGGGGTCAGTTCTCGAAGGGATAGAGCCAGGTTGATCTCTCATCACAATCGTGCAGGTGATTATTGACCGAAGTGGCTTATCATCCCCGCACACTATTCCCTCTGGGGATAGAATGCAGGTGATATATGCAGTTGATGGGGGGCCTCAATCTGCATGATGTTCTTTACTTCAGCCTTAATAATGGTAGCGAACTAGAGAGCCAGGCCTGCCGCAGAGCCTCATGAACAAGTCCGGATTGTCCACATTGGAGTCAGATCATTGGTAAATGTGTCTCATTCGGTTGATCATCTGCCCCGGGTATTCTCTGCATATGTTCTGATCGGGTCACTAGGCTACTAGGGTCGCCTGCTACTCTACACGAGTTCCTATTATACAAGAACAGGGGGAGATTCAGCCTTGATTAACTATTATATATTCTTAGTGTCCCAGTAAATATCAAGAGCAACCTCCAATGTTCATTTGTCGGACATGCTCATTATTCATGGAATACCTCTCAGAAAAGGCTAGACAAATAATCCGAAAGCCGAGCCTGATTCACCTTCTGACCAACACAACTCATGACTCGGCTATGCCGAAGTGGCTGAACCCGATTCAGCTGAATTTGGATACAAAATGTCACATCGGCTGCAATATGAAGAAAGATATCACAATAATGACGAAAGTCACACTGGCTGAGCCAATATTTATGCACGCCTTGTCTCGTTGCCTTGATTCTCGGGTATCAAAATGCTTGGCGGCAAAGCCACAACAGACCTGAGCGTGATCAACGACGCTGCGATGAAAAGAATCATCTTAGTAAAACACACTTGCGATGGAAATAATTCACGTAATAGAAATATGAAGGCTAACGAAATAATTTATTATTTATATCAATGACATACGAGGCTTTTGTGGTTACATCCTAAATTTAACCATCCCTACTTGGCTTTGAGAATAACTCGTCTGTAAGTGGCGAGAGGTTGCTCCCGAGCGTCTCGAACAGCGAGAATAATATGCATTGTCTAGGAATGTCAAGTCAGTCGAGGTATACTTTGTCTTTGAAATCCGACTTACATCATTGAGCTTCTTGGCAGTCTCCAGCTTCACCACACTGCCATCAGCCTTCACGTTGGTGATGTTGACATTAGGGCTCTGGGGAGTCAGGATAGGCTTCATCTTGAGAGAAGGTTCAAAGCCCTCCAGGCCTCGTCCATACGTTTCACCAGGCTCGCGGTAATGGAACCAATCATAAGTAAGCTTGTCACCATCAGGGTCCCAACTGTTCGATGCGTCAAGAACAACACTCTGGCCAGGCTTGTACTCCAGCCTCAAAGGCGCTGGGCCACACGATCCGTTTACAATCGCGACGGGATGGTGGTTGTTCTCGGAGTACTTCTTGTTGATACTCCACTTCATTCTAGCAGCAAAGTCGAACTGGTAGTCTTTACGCCATCTCCAGATTGTAGCGAACTTGCTAGTGAATGCTCTCCCGTTGGCACCAATGACGTAGTCGCTTGTATCAGCATACACGCGTGTCTGGCCCGAGTGGTCAAGGAGGGTATAACGACCTCCCCAGCTACCCCATTCAGGATGATTGACGTCGCCCAAGCCGTTCTGGACAAGGGGTAAGAAAGCAGGCGTGTCGCCCTCCATGATAAAAGTCCAATTCAAGTAGTGAGAGCCCAGAGGTCCAAGTCGGATGTTCTCCTCAAGCCAGTCGTTGGAAACAATGCTGGAATCAGGGCCACCGTGATCGAAGTTGCGGTACTCCTCGCCTGAGATGCCGTTCCATGCTGCGACGGTGTACTCGCTGAAGCCAGTGAGAGATGTAACGTAGAAGAGCTGAGGATAGCGGAGACGGATCCAGACACCGGTGTCATCTTGGTCAGAGATGGCCAAAACATGCAACTTCTGAACGAATGCATCGACATCTTTTTCGCTTCGAGTGCGAGAGACGTGTTGAAGAGCCTCGGCTAAGATTGCGGATCCACCCCAGATGGAGACAGTGAGAGGGTCCTTCGCGCTCGACTTGTCGGCAGCTTTGACGAGTGCCTTGGCACCATCACTCATCGAGAGGTTGAGTGATTTTCGTCCATAAACAGGGTGGCCTTTGTGAAGTCGACTGAGGAGAGTTTTGTGAGAGGGGTAAGGTGAGTGAGAGGGAACATTGGCGTTGAGGTTATCGACAACCTTCTTATATCCATCGAGAACACCCACGACAGACTCATAGTCAATCTTGTTAGGCATCCATGTCGAAGTAGTCACAGAAATACCCTGAATATCAATCTCGTTGGCGTAAGTCAACAGACGAACCAGACTCATCTGGTCATCAGGCTCATTGCTAATATCCGTGAGCACAAATAGTCTGTGCTTGTGCTCAGTGCGCGTATTCGAGCATTGCTTGTCATAACCAGGAGCCGCCTGCGCAAAAGGAAGCGCCGTAAAAAGGGCGAACGCGCCTACAAGTTGAGAGAACATGTTGGGCATAGTATAATTCAACTCCGCTGCGACACTGAGATCCATCGTGACGAGTGACTGTGCCTTTATAATAAGCAGACCAGTAACTGACGATAAATCATGGTTCTCAACTCCAACCTCGGAGTGGTAAAAGTTGCCGTATGGGGTAACTTCGCCAGAGAAAATCCGCTAAGAAGACAAGCTTGGTTCTTTAACTACAAGCACGATCCTTGTCCATCTCCAGACTAGACGTCATGCCGGGATTGGTCTCCACATTGAGATCGTGTGATGAACCGCTCATTTGGAACAATCGAGGGAATTTTGGAATTTCCCCGAGGTGGGAAAAGGCGGGGTAGGAAACCGTTTACCGGTAGATGAAGCCGGTGATGCTTAAAATTACCAGTCTCGGTTCATAGTTTTTGGTCCGCAAAGTCTTCACTGGCTGTACAAAGAAAGGCTAAGAAATAGAATTCTTTGACGATGAAGAGGTCGGGCCATGATGAGAGACCTTCTCGATCACAATATATTGTAAACAGTCCGATATACGTAGGCTCAATTTAATAGAGAAAATCTAGAGTTCTCTCCGCAGGTAGATATAGCCCATCTACCCTATTTAACGGTTAGGTTCTAAACTTATTAGACTAGTCTGTATTAAGTTTATATTTACAGATAATATAAAGAATAATAATAAGTATATATAAAACTATTATGTCTCTTAATAATAGATTTAATATATATTAAGCCCAAATCAGTATTAAAAGGACTGGACAATCCATGCCGAAGGATTCAAAGACGATAATTGTTAAAACAGATTACAGCAAAGTCTCGGCAAAAACGATCTATGTGTTGGGCATACTGGTACTAGTTTCGGGGGAGCGCGCTATAATCCTTGAAAGCGAAAGAGAGATGAGAACAAAGACTGCGACGACGTCCAGAAGGCGGACCAACTGGGACTTGAAGACGGAAGCGTGTATGACATCTCTTATATGTCCGAGGAGGACATTGACGAAATGGTATGTGAGAACCCGATACATTATACTGCTTGCTGACAAGGTGTAGTAGGAACAAATATCTTTGGAACCTGAGCTGAGAAACAGTCATGTTTCGTACTAGAAGACTTTGCTAACTGTCCAATAGTGTTACCCTCGCTATGACTTGAGCGACTGCCGAGGGTTTGCCCAAGCTGGACAAACTACGCCGTCTGAAGCAATCGAGATCTTTGACTTTATTCTTGTCAGCCTCGAGTATGCGAAACCGTTTGTGCTTACTACTGACTACTATCTTTTGAATTCTATTTACTATAAGAGCAGAACTAGAGCACTTGGCGGAGCTTGGGTAGATAGAAGTACAGTCTCAATTGCTTGTATTGAGATATCAATCGACTGATGTCATTTAGTCTTGTTTGCAATACTTGTCTGTGTAATATCTGTTGAATTAAAGGACTGGCTGATTAACCTGACGCATTCAACGGAATTGAAATACGCATTTTGACTGTAATGGTTAGATTGAGAGTGAAAAGATCTGCTGAAATTATATTTAACTACCGTCATAGGTAAAGAATGCTTAATGACTTTTATACGGGCTAATTGTCTGTAGGAACTTGCGTACTTGTAGATTTCTTTTCTTGTAGATTTGAAACAGAATTATAACAGTGTTATAAATGCTTAAGGTCCTCTAATAATAGAAGACTGGTCTGACTTTTACTACAATAACAATTATATTTATACATAGCTTCTCGGTCTGTATTAATAAGAGAGATCCTACTATTAACAGCCTTAAATATTTGATTATAACTTAAGATACTAACTAGGCAGGTAAACTACCTCCATTCTTCCATTGACCACAAGGACCATTACTCAAGATCCAACTGCCAGCGGGTGAAGTCTGCTTTGTGAGGTAGTTTGCAAAGACGTACTGGCGGCCCGTACAGCGCGTAATATCGCTCGACAAGTAGGCGTAACATGAAGAAAGGCTACCAGGCTGTATCCAGCTGGTATAACAATATGGACGCGATGCACAAACCTGACAGCATTGGGTGGCAGATAGGCCATATCCGGCGAGAGACTTGTAATAACTAGGTGGCGTACCGGTTTGTGAGGTTATGAAGCCCCCCCCGTTCGCACCGCTGATAATGTTATTACTAGCGCAGATGGCGTATTCAGTGGCTGAGGGGATCTGACTCTCGACAGTCACTTAAGTAGCAGGTCAGCACTTATTATTTTAAAGTAGGTAAGTGTTTGAGCTTGAGCTTACAAGTCTGAATAATAGTGGAAGTAGACGTAATATCGGAGACAATTGTTGTCGTAGGATATACAGTAGTAGTAGAAGTAGTTTTGGCGTTGGGTGGATATTCTGTCGATATAGCAGTTGTTGATATAGTAACTACCTTGGTCTTTGTCGCACCTTTGAGAGTGCTGCGTGGCCCTTGGACTGTCGTGCTGATAGTCTTGGTAGTATAAGAAGGAATCTCTTTAATGCAGCCAACACTCTGAGGTAGTTCGCCACCAGGTGCTTGAGCATCAGCCTCAATGTTTCTCTGTTCTATAGCTCGCTTCCTAGCCTCATATAAAGGATCATCCTGGATTGCCGTAAAGCCAGCGGGTGCTGGCACTGTTGTTGTGATCCATTTAGTAGTAGTTGTGTAAGAGAGGCTCGTGCTGGTGGTCCAGGAGGTTCGAGTGAGGACAGTCGTAGATTCAGCTGCAACGGAGATTATTAGTTATACTTATCCAAGACCCAACTTATCGCTCTCGCATATATCTCGACTTACAAGTTACTGTGTCCCACGCTGTATCAGTCTGTTGATCAGCGGTAGAGACAATCGTGTCTGTGTTCGTGATGCGGATAGTAGTAGTCTTGGGTGCTGGAACAACAATGACGTTGACCTTGCGGATAACCTTCCGAATTACTGTGATATGCTTGGCCACAGTGGTAGTTGAAGTTGGGACATTCTTCACAGTCTTGGTGCCAAGAATGGTGGAGCAAGTAGGCGAAGGCCCAGCAAGGGCCTCTGCGCCAAGCGCGAGGAGAATGAAAAGAGATTTGAGAGCGACCATGATTGTGCTCGATAGATTGGGAAGGAGGATCTGATTACGCCCAAGTTAGGATTCGAGCGAGTTTTAACTCTGACAAGAAATCTCCTACCTGAGCTCCTTTACCCACATTTACTGGCTGTTGGTCAGGAGGGAAAAAAGACGTTAAGCGGTCTGTGATATTTCAATAGTCTATTATGATTTTACGCTATTGATTAGACTTAACGGATGAGCCCCACTGTTATGCATGACCAAACCCAGTACAACAGGGGTTGTATGGCAGAATGACAGTACGCTATCGAGGGTAGGGTCTTGGCAACTTAAGGAGCCAACACTTCAGCTTGGCCAAATCAATACATGCATGTTGGTTAAGGTTATTAATAGGAAAAATCAAACGATTACTCTGAATCCGTAGGAGGTCGAGACTTGAACTGCAGCTTCCTTAGCCCAAAAGGAGCTGAACTGACCAAGCTAGCTGAAATTGTTCAACCCAACCCGGTCAACCAGTTAACCCAGCCAAAGCATTTAAACCCATTCAGTCCGTTTAGCCACCTTAGTAAGCCCGGCACCGCCGTCTTCCTAGCTTCCTGGTCCACAAATTCTTACAACAGGAGGGCAGGCCTAGAAGCATCAGATTAATAGAAGAGATAAAAAGCAGTAATAATTAATAAACTACTATAAACTAGATTATTAATATGTAAAGGCTTAGTTATAATAAAAAAGGTACCTATTAATATATTAGTAAAGGATAAGTAAGGACGTACGACAGAGCGACAAAATCACACTACCAGTAGCGGTAGGCATCTCGAGGTAGTTTGTAAACCACAGGAAGAGTATTATGGCTTGGTGGAGCATGAGGTCTCGTCTCGCGAGATTGTATCCATTCTGGGAGCACTCGTCGTGCTGAGTGATCAACGAGTCCTGGTGCGTGAATGGAAGACGAGTATTCGGGACGGGAGTCTGTCAATGAAGCCGTCGAGAGATGACATCGGACAAGCGCGTCGTCGGATTGTAGCGGCTCGATTGTGACAAGGCGAATCTCATCTCTCCCATCGTTGAGTGGCTGGTATAGCGGTTGCTCGAGCGGAGGCTTTCCGCCAGACACCAGAGCCATAAGGTGTCGAGAGATTGGAGAGTCAATCATGGGCGAACAGAACAACGACCGCAGACTTTTAGTTTTAGAGGCAAACTAGCAATATATGAGTTAATTCAGTACATTCATTATAACTATAGGCGGAAAATATCTAGAGTGTGAGAGAGCCTACCAAAAAGTTAAATACTGGCACCCAATATGACCGACCGCATGGTCAGCCAGCTAAGACATATTACATTGGCAATCTGCTGGCTGCAATAACATTGGTAAATGATTAGCGCTCGGGCCTCCTTCCAGTGCACAGAGAGTTTTCAGCTGCTCATATGAAGCTACACCCAGCCACTGCAGGGTGCATGAATCCCTTGCAGGCTTACTTTTCAGGTAGGGGTACTGTACCCGAAAAAAGTTACCGGTATTGGCTGTACAAAGTGACATAGAACGCTCGGTTACAGCCAAGATGCAAAGCAATGCAGAGTTTTCATTCTATAGGGCGAAGCAGCCATATAGGTTCGTTGTTTGAATATCCAGCGTTCACCGCAGTGCAGGTCACTAACAACGACGTGATACTGACGGTGTGCAGGGTAAGCCCATAACCGTGATAACTGAGGAATACAAAATGATTGCTTTGTCTCGTCTTTCAGATCCGTGAGCAACGACCTCCGCCCCGGCTAATATTGGAGTGGTGGCGTAGATGTCTGGCACATACTATCATAGTCCTTTGCTTCTTTAGTTTTGAAATTATAAAACCTCTTCTCCTATTAGCGCATATGAAAATACATACACTTACTCAGCTGGACTATAAACAAGATATTGAGAGCATTCCTATAGCCTGTCTCCCTTTTCTAGCTCTTCCCGTATGCCCTCAAGTAGCTCTTGTGATTCGAAAGTCACATCATCATCTTCTCCGAGGACCTGCCTGAAAAGGTCAAAGGCTGTTTGAGCAAATTGCAGAGCCTCGCCATACCGCCCTTGTTCATAGTACATGGAACCCAATTGATATAACGTGTGAATGGTTTCAGGATCAAAATCTCCTCGTATTTCCCGTCTGAACTCTAGGACTTGTTTCATCAATTCTTCGCTCTCTTCATATCTTCCTTGATGCTTCCAGATCTGTGCTAGGGTTGAGGATGTCGAGATTGTTCTCAAGTCCTTTTCCCCAAATGCCTGCTTCCTTGTTTTCAGTACTTCCAGTAGGATCTTCTCAGCGTCTTCGTAGCGCCCTTCATCAGCATAATGAATCGGAAGCAATTCCATCATTATAGCCGTGGATCTCTCTTCGAGCACCTGTGGTTGACTATTTAGGATGCTTTGCAACAGGTCTCTAGCATCTGTCGTTCGAACCTGCTTCTTGTATATTGTCCAGAGTTGGGCCATGCTCTCAAGAACATCTGGGTGTCCCTCACCGTAAACCTCTCGTTTTACGTCTATCAATTCTCGTTGCATAAGCTCCGCTCTCTCTGTAAAGCCTAAATCACGATACACGCCGATCAGGCGTTCCTTTACAATGATTGTATCTGGGTGATTTTCCCCGAGCTTCTGTTGCCGGAGGCTTAGAGCGCGCTCGAGTATCGGTTCCGATTCTTTCCATCGATTCCGCATGACGAGAAATAGTGATACTCGAGCAAGTAGATTCGCTGTTTTGATCTCGAAGTTATTCTCTTCTGCCCACTTACTTACACGTACTGCATGAGTTACAAGCTGATCACATTGGGCCCATGTTTCCGGTGTGGGATCGGGAAAAAGGTCGCATATGGTCCCAAGTGCCACTTGAGAAAACAAGCTTTGCAATTTCGGCAGGGCTGAGTCTAGATCCGTCGGTCGTGTGCCGTTGGCAGTCATTGCCATCCCAGTCATTGCCATCCCATCAACGACGGATAGTCGGTATTGCAGGGCTTCCTGGACGAGCTTATGCATCTCATAGCTTCTCCTATCATTCTTAGTCGAACAGAAACTGATGAACGAAAACTCTCTGAGGCGTCCGATTGCTGATAGAAGTTGAAACTCTGTCACATCTGTAGAGGTCTCATTGTCGGCAATCAGATAGTCAGTTGCGACTGCTCTTAGCAAGTCTTCAGGTATATCTTGATTATCCAAGTAGGCAATAACGCATAATATGTGGTACGATACTTTGCTCTCGGCCATGATCCAGCGTATTGAGATCATCCATGTTTCCAGGATATTATTTGAAACATCTGGGCGCCGATGTCTTTCTGTATTGCTAATTTTAAGCAATTCCGAACGCGACGATTCCTCTTTGACAAGATTGAGATAGTGCTGCGGCGATATCGACATTTGTCGCATAAATGCCCCTGCTTGGGAGACAGCAAGTGGCAGACACTCCAATTCCTCGACAAGCGCCTCAACATCAACATCGAGGGATGTAGTGGGCGACGGGATACCTCTAGCCGTTGCAAGAAGTTTGGCAGCTTCAAGCATAGCCATAGACCTTACTTGGATACCACGAAGCGGGCTCACGCATGTTCCAAGGATACGCTCATCTCGACTTGTCCAAAGGACAGCTCCTCGCAAACCGTGGGGAACATAGTTATGGAGACTGCTGTTATGACCTAGGTGACGTACTCCAAACATGCCCAAGTCATCAGCATTGTCAATGACAAGAAGCCACCTTGGCCTTGATTCGATTCCTTTTCGTACTGCGTCGAGCAGGTCGGCGCCGATAAGTTGGTCGTCAAGTTCAAGCTCTTTCCCGATCTTCTCGTAGTCTGAAGTGAAATTGGCCTCACTATCGGCGTGAACCCAGAAGATAGAACATTCGTCATCTGTACAGCGTTGATACGCGTAGTGCAGAGCAATCTGGGTTTTGCTAGAGTTACCCTTCCATCAGTCCCGCATCCAGAGCACTACTATTGAGAGAGAAACAAACCCTGTTCCCCCAAGTCCCCAGAGTGCGGCATTACCAGATCCGCCTGCAAGAGGGAGGATATGGTTCAATAGGATGATAAGGCCCTTCCTAAGGACGAGGTCTTCATTGCGAGGATATGGGATGATGCGAATAACTTTGGGAGCAGGCGGCTGGGGTGAGCCATAGTTGACAATAAAGTTCCCTTGGACGTTCCCTTGATTGATCACCGTTTGGTTACCGAACTCGCAGTGGCTCACCTTCCGGCGTTTATTTGAGCCCATCTTGTCAGTCATTCGTCTGATGATGCCTAAGAGCTTAATTGCAACCCCGCTGTAGCTGAAAAGCACGCCCTCCCCAACATCAGCCGCACACGTGATGAGCCAACACCAGGCTGCGATTCGTCACAGAGGTTGTCGATTCTATCATATCCATCTCAAGCAAATATTGTCCAACTGCAAAGTTGAGCCATGATGAGCATGATGTCTTCAACAAGCCTCCTGCTACGTGCTTTGCGTCTTGAGGCCTATTCTGGCACCTTACTCGTCGACTAACTTTGGGAAGAGTGAAATGATATTTACAACTGACCAGAGTCAGATACTACTATTCATGTCATTAGGACATTGGGTAGCTCAATGTTATCCTGGCAGTTCGGTGTGCTTTAGGTGCAAACAACGGAGAATCCACAATATTCAACCAAAGAGCAAGGTTCAGAAACTTGGAACTTCAATTCTTGGTTGGACTCTGCAGCAGCCTGTCCTAGATTACTGGCATATATCTCTTCTTAGAGATATAGTAGCAAGCAGATCTGTTGTCTATATGACTCTATCTTGTGTTAACCGCATGGGGTTTGACAAAGGGCTCTTGATCACGTGCAATACCCCTTAATCTCAATTTCATGACTAATTACCAATCCCTTAAATGTCTCTGATACGGACAATACTAGTTGCTTATAATAACGAAACCCAAGTCAATCGTGACGAACTTCTCAGTACGATGTCAAAGGTTTCTGATAACACCCCCGGGTTCCTCAAATTATCCAACGAAATCCTGCTCATCATCTTTGGGTTGTTAGGCAGCAAGGCAGGAAAGGAGTTGGACGACAAGACAATCTTTAACCTGAGATTAACATGCTCGAGATTCTGTTTGCTATGCGAGGACAAGATTACTTGTCGCGCTGCTAGCGTGGACTTCAGCCGCCCTGAAACTCTTACACTATTTCGTCAAGTGCTCAGCAATCCGAAAATTGCCGCAAAGGTCTGCGAAGTCAAAGTGCGGCTACACTTTTACCATCCATGGATTGCAGCAAGTTTAGATAACTTTTTGATGGCCATCCGTTCGGAATGGGAGCAGCGAGCTGAGCATTGGGATACACCGCATACCCCGACGGATGGACGGGTGACATATGGGCACATGCTCGACCAATATTTGAAATCCTGTCACGATGAGGCACTACAAGCAGAGGGATCCTCCAAAAGTGTCGAGTGCGAAAGACAGGCTTGGTCAAAAAACATTAATCGCCAAGCTTACGAAATCTACAGACAAAAATACGATTCCCAAACAGCGTCACATAGCAACGGCGCTTTTGCAAAAAGGCTAACTGAGACTATGGTAATCCTGCCAAACCTCCGTCACATCACGCTTCACGATGGCGTTCTCGAAAATAATTATGATATAGGGCGTGTGATCGAGTCGGCGGACGAGCGAGACATATCGGCCCAAGCCGACATCTTGATAGAAACATTCTCTCGCCCAATGCTATGGGAGGAAGCACACTGGATCGAACCAACCGAATACATTTGGTCTGGAGTTCCGATAAACTTACTTGTTGATATTCCATTAGCACTGGGTTCAAATGACTCACTGATTGTCGACTTCCTCGCTATTGAGGTATCAGCGGCACCCGACTACACGGCACTTCGACTAAGCGACAATGATTTGGATCAGCTGTCAGCAGCAGTCAAAAGCATGGATCTTTTCCAATTCACATTCGCTCCTCGTTGTCGACATGGATGTGGTCCATGGCTCAGTGATGAAGAGGGCGACTTCGTTTATGCGGTCAGGACAGTAGATGAGATGAGTGTTATCAACCGATACATAGGCGCATTCTTCGCCGCCGGAACCATCAATCACGGCGACGTAAACTTTCTGGAATTTTGGTGTAGCCTGGGAGTCGAGCCTGTGCTTCATGCTCGAACTCCAGGCATTGCTATCACATGGCCCTTGAATTCCGATCTACAATCGATCAATCTCTACGATACCTGCGTAACGGATATAGAACTGGGTATGCTGGCCAAAGCTCTTCTGCCAGAAGGAAAGCTTTCACTCTTTTCTATTCATATCTACCAAGGCTTGTGGAGAGATGCGTTGGATGGAATGAGACAGGGATTGCGCAATCCACAGTCGGTGCGCATCAGGAATCTCACTGGTGGGGAGACTTTCAATCTTGAGGACCGTCATAAGAATTCAATTTTCCGACTTGAGAACGATGATGGTTACACAAAAGCCGATCAATATGTTATGGGGAAATTTTTGGAAAACCCCTTTGAAACATTTACATAGCGGAAGCTTTTTTATCTGACCACGGCAAGAAATATTCATAACCTAGTTGGGTCTTTAGATTGAAAATCTTGGTGCTGACTCGTCTGTCATTATATTCGAAGGGTTATGGTATAATGTCTAAATTGTGTATTAGAAGTCTTATTTATTGCTAAGACCCGTCTGTGGCTTAAAGCTTATCTTTGCCAACAACTTAACTTAACTTAGACGACGTGGTTTACCGACAGACTCGACGCAAGAGGATACGCTCCACGACAGCACAAGGGACATGGGAAACAAAATTTGTATTACCTTTAGAAAGAGGATTTGCCGATTCGATCTGTTTCTGCCTTCGATCACACTACTAATTCACAAATTAAACCACTTTTTCATTCGCCAAAATATATCGAAACCTTGGTTTCCCATCTTGTAGATCCTCCAGCACTTGATTTGCCTCTTTCTAGCTAGGAAACTCATATTTGATCCATCAACTGTACTGGTGATGACAATGATACACGTCCTCGACTAGTCGCTCAACGCTTCATTCCAAATTTCTTCATCATTGGCGTAAGCTTTTCAACCTTACTCCTTTTCGGCGGCTTATCATTCGAATCAGATGTCTTTCTCTTCTTGCTCTCATCATAGCGCCCATCAGCTGACATGATAGTCTCTGGCACGGGCGAAGACACAAAAAGAGAACCTTCAGGATTGTCTCCATGGCTTCGAGCTTGCGGCGAGAGGGCCGATAGGGGGACATCCTCGATGGTGTGTGCATCTCCATTCTCGATACTCTTCTGTTCATTCTTTCTCAGAGTTGATGATTCTTGTGCCTCAATCTCATGTTTGATAAAATAGTCCGTTGCGTGAAGTCTGTGGACGAGTTGATGATCTTTGGGAAGACGTTCGAGGATAATTTTGTGAAATGTGAGGGATGCTTGGAGCAAATAGCGCAAAGGGTTGAACTCTGGCTCCATAGTGTAGGCCTAGAAGGTCAAAACCGATGGAGTAAGTTGGAATCCTGCTGTTCACAGCGTAAGTAATAGTATGGTTGTGTCTCAGGTGGGCAATTTACAGTAAAGGTAACAGCCCTGGCGATAAGAGCAATATGGGAGAGGCGGCGACGAGCGCAATTATCGGTGTTTGTGAAAAAGATCAAGATCTCTGTATGACCATTGTCAAGGGGGCAAGAAACGCGAGAGCTTATATATTGGAATTCCATCTTGCTTCACACATCGTCTTCAGAGTGTGCAACATACAGCAACAAGGAAGATACGCTGAAAACATTAGTCTTGCAACAGAAGCCCATTCTTCAATATGCAGCGCACAAAGAAGTGCTCTTTTTTTAACGTAGAAGATTCTGTGAGATCCCTGTCGCCCGCTTCAGGTGTCAGCACGAGGTAGTATTTTCTTTGTGTCCAGGGTCGGATTCTGCACCAACTTTCAGCCATCAGTAATGGTGACTCAGTTTCTGGTTCATTTTTCCTATGCCTTTGTGGTTATACACTCTAATGATGCAGCCAAAGACGGAGATAGTAATGGTAAGGTTCAGAATTGGTAACATGACTTTGAGGAGAGTACGCATTCATTTATCTTCAAAAATATGATATGTGACAAACGTCTAGAACAGCCTGGGGAGCGCGTGGTGATAAGAGACTGCACCTTAGCGCCGAGCTAGAACATTACAGATCTTCTTGCTTTTAGTTTATGTAAACTCTTTGTTATTACGCGGGGTCAAAGTGGATTCTGCTGATGATATCTGCAAGAAAATATCGTTTTGTGCATCGCAAGACTCACAGCATGTTCAATTATCGGATAGACAAAGGTAAATGACGGATTTAAATATATTTTGGTTACCTAGATATGGCGTGATGAGATCACGTTACGCCTACCCTCTCCAATCTCAATCCAGCGGCTACCCCGTATTCTGGATCCAATGACTCTACAACCTACAGCACCGTCCCTAGTGGCGCCGTACATGTCTTCATAGACGACTCCAACCTTTTCATCGGGGGCAAACATGCCCACTACCGTCGGAAGTATGGCGAACCTGGAGAAAGCCTTTCCTGGCGCCAGAATATCAACGTTCTTCGAGACGTCATAGAGACTTACTCCGCCCCTGGAGACGATCAAGAGACACACTGGAATATCTACACATCAAACTTAACCTCTCATCGCTATCTTGGACTCTTAAATCATAAGATCCAGGTCAACGACTTTCCAAGAGTCAACGGACGCGAGAGTTGAGTCGATACCGCCCTCGTTAGCGATATGACAGCTTGTACACTCCACGGTCACTACAACAAGAAACAATCTGCCTTCGCACTGGTTTCTGGAGACGTTTATATGTTTCCTGCCGTAGAGCAGGCGGCAATATGCCACTATTCCATTGACATCTGGCCCTGGAAGGATTCTATGTCGGAGGACTACACAAAGCTGCTAGAGAATTCGTTTTGTCAATCTTACAAGAGGATCCACCACCTCGATCAACGTCTGGAGGCTCTCACAGCGGGCTGTGGGTTCTAAAGGCTCTCCTATTGACAGCATTCCCATTCCACCGGACAGCGTTGTATTTCGCGGCGTGGCAAACATTTTCCCTCTTATGCGCCAAACACACTTCCTCGCTCTAGATTTCCGATCCCACCACTGAGCTGAAGAGGTATTCTGAAGGAAAAGAAAACTCAAGTTGAAGATGCTTTCGTCGTTTCCCTCAAACCTCTATCAGACCCGGGCTTCCTTTTGAAGTATGCACGTCATTTCTTTTGTCTCAAAGAATAATTTGAGCCATGAGGACCACCTTCACATCATCTTGAACTAGGTCTCGAAATAAGGATGCATCGTTTTCCTCGTTGCATGGTAGCATAGGTGTGGAAATGCTAATTACTGCTGTCAGGGTTAACATGAACATGGATTCCAAGAACACTTCAATCGGCGTTGTGGTATGAAATATTAACAGGGAATTTGTTTAGAAAGGCTTTTCATTTTTAGTTACATGGTAAGATCTCTTTTGTTTTGGAAGTACAAACCAAGTCTCTTGTCTTTCAGCGTTGGTCCAAGGTTCAAGTGCATCGTCAGTGTTATCCGAGCTCTTTTGCGGCATTCACAGAAGATAGCAAGGTATTTGTTCATTTTTACCCGAACCCCACGGTTGCTGTTCACTCATTTCCTCGAAGACCCGATGGTGTTCTGACTTTTTAAAGACTTAGTTATATCCTATTGTTCAGGCATAGGCATTCAGTGCCGGGAGTATTTGAATCCTTGTTGTCCCATTATTACCATCCCTCATATACTTCCATTTACCAAAGAACAACAACGAACTCAATTCAATTCATCAGATCAAAAGATATCACCAACGGTCTCAACTTCTTCAGACACAATCAACAACAAACTATGGAATCTACCCACTCATCTGACTCTGACTCTAAGAGTCCTACACCTGGCAAGATTGTTCATGTCTTTCTTCACGAAGGGAACTTCCGTATCGAGGGTACAAAAGCGTTCAACAAAGTCAAGGGCGCTAGCTACACCGATCCCGTTCCTTGGGCCAACAATCTCGATGCCTTTTCCGGCGGGCCCTCACCTTGGACTTACGATGTCAGCGCACTCAGGGAAATCATTGAAGCTAGCTTTGGCCCTGAGAACGATCTTGACATCAAGTTCTATGTGTATGGATGGACCCTCGATCCTGTTGAATTCTCAAGTAACGGCTTCGAGGTGCATAGTTCTCAACTAGGCGGGAAAAGAAATCGTGTAGTGAACGAACTGACAGTTGATATGACGTCAATGTCTGTCTGGGGCAAGTCTTCGAAGTCCAAAATCGACTTTGTATTTATCTCTGGAGACTTTGCCCTGTTTCCTGCGGTAGAATGTGCGGTCCAGGAAGGACACAAGGTACATATCTGGTCCTGGAAGGATGCCATTTGTAGCGTATACAGAGATCTCCTGAAAAAAGAGGTGTACAAGGACCATGTCGCGGTTTCAAACCTCGATCCGTTTCTTGAGATGTTGACTCAAGAACCTTTAGAATGAGTCCTAAAGTCAAACTTTGGAATAGAGGCGCCCTACTTGGAAGCTTGACATGAACCTATGCGCTGCTGGACCATTTCAAGGCCGGAGTGGGACTATCAAAATATCAGAATGTTTGTTTTAGATTGATTCAAGTCCAAGCTATTGGCAAATACTACGGTAGCATTGGAAAGGATGGGGGGCTTCGTATTGTATGGCGTAAAGAATTAAAGAGAGAAAAGAGTGTCAACAGATGGAGTTTGTGGAAGCTTTGATCGTTATTGTGGTGACCATTGTTGGTTAATCTTTTCCAGAGGAATATCACATCACATATCCTCCAATTTGGTTTGACTGGGCCGTTAGTCCATCTGTAGCCGTCGGATTCAAAGGCGAGATATTTGCTTCTTTTGACCATACGTACTAGCTCATTCATCCGCTCATCCACCGCTTGTGGTATGACATTAATGGATATGTAGTGAGTCGTCGCTGGCTGCACATACGACTGTTGATGCAAGTGCAAGTGTGATAGTGATAGCAAGTGAATAGTTGGTGGGTGCAAAAGGGTGGTTGGAAAAGGATAGGCATCAGGAGTCGGTGCCATTACTTTCAAGGTGCAAAGGGGCTATAGGAGCGTCACCAAAACAGCCAAGATAACATACAGCAGCAAGCAACGAAGCTTAGGATCTCATCGTTGCCAGTCCTCCGTCCCAGGCTATCAAGGAGGCGGCTATGAACCTTCAAAAGGCCAACAGCTACCTTGAAACAGTGACGAACCCGGCCACGAGCGCGGATGATCGCAACACAGCTGTGAGCGAAGCTTATACCACTCTCAGCAAAATGAGCATGAAGCCTCGAATGAGAGGAGAAGAAGCGGACGGGTGACTTGTATCGAAGGAGGCGGAGACGATGGCTAACGTCATGCATGGGATAGATGAGCTATCGAAGCAAGAGGGTGCGTAAGGCGAAAACCAAAGTTATCGCAAGGAGCAGATCATGAATGATATAGGTCACGATGTGGACGATAGCCAGTTCGGTGACCCCAAGGGAGTAAACACACCACCACTCTCGGGCTGGGTGGAATACTTGAGTGCGTCTCAGTACGAATCAAATGCTTACTGCTGGACTACCATTTGGGTACAGAACAGTAATGCAAAATGAGAATATACTATGCTTTATATAGATAAGCTCTCAGTACATACTATCTTTCCCAATATCGTTGTTCATATTAAGATCTATCTCTATACCTACTGCAAAAGCCGGGTATCCTCATCCAAAACACCAAACAAACTCCCTATTTCCTTACCAACCATCCTCAACTCATCAGCAACTTGTCCCGTTACAAGGGCATAAGCATATAGTAGTGCATAATCGCTCTCCTCGACAAGCACCTCACTTTCATCATCGCTGCTGTCAACATCTCCATCAATCAACCTCCTTGGGTGCTCTTTTCGAAACTCAAAGATCTTACTCAGCAAGTTCTCACGCGCGGATACAATGCTGGGAGTTGCGTCAGCGAAGGGGTATTCCAGCATTGTTGAGCTGGCAACGATTTGGAAGGCTTGGCAGATATGATCACACAGAATAGCGCGCTCGCGGGCTGTGTATTCCAACAATGCCTTCTCGCCATCCGTGAGATGTCCCTTCCGGCACGCCACTAGACTCATGTTGTAAAAGCCATCTAGGATACGCATCGTCCCTTTCAGAACCCGTCCGTATACCTCCATGGGAAACGGACCACGTAGCTCAAACTCTGAGGCGGCTGAAACTCTCAAACTATCCAGATTGGCAGCGTATCTCTGCAAAGCAGCCTGTTCGCCGGATTTAAGATAGCTCTGGGAGCCTTCGCTGCGGAAAAGTACAGTAAGAGGACCTCGCTTCCAGATTAGACCCATCTGCAGGTGAAGTACAGATAAACTCTCTTTGAACTTGCGACGAGCTGAAATCGGCCATATGAGACGACAGACAACAAGACCCCAGATTATGCCAGCTGTAACAGCGATGGCGCGACGTTTTGCGATCTCCATGATATCGGGTTGCTCAAATTGACCATCATCAGTGGTATCATAACCATCTGCCTTTCTCTTAACTCTATAGGCGTAGAGTGTAGAAACATTATACGCGAGAAGAGAAATTCTCCCGAAAGATGCTTTCCCGTATTGTATGATGAGGAAGAAGTTGATGAAACTGGTCAACCATCCGAGAGGGATAAGCGCTAAGGCGTAGCCATGACTGATCTTCCAGTTGATAACGGAGAATAAAGCTCCGAACAGCGTTCCGATAAAGCGGGCGAAGCTGACAGTGTTACTGGCACCAACTGTGAAACTACAGACGATGATGAATGATAACAGACCCCATTCACCACGCCAGTGGGTGTATAAGTCTCTCGTCTTTTCTAGAAAGGCTAGCATAGCCCAAAGGGCGGCGCCAATTCCGACTTTGAGACCGAACTGAACTAGTACTAGTTAGCCAAGTGAATTGTCAAGCGGATATGTCCAACTTACTGTCGTCTCGCGCCATCTTCTTGAAGAAGGCCGAGAGATTTCGCCAGAACCAAGCCAATATCTTATTTAGATCAGGCGCATTATACCAAGTCCTTAAATCCACCGGTGCAGGAACAGTTGCGGATCCATCAGGAGCACTGACAGACCTTTGTCTCGTTCGCATGAGCGTATCGGCTTCTGCAGACTCGAATAGTCTGATAGCCTTATTGCGATCCTCTTCGGTTCCACTCTTCCACCAAAGCAGCCATCTCCAACTTCGACTCTTTCGTAGTATCACATATTCCAAGTCGTCTAGAACATCAAGGTACTGCAAAACGTCTTCTCCAAAGGATTGAAGACTGAATGTGAAATGGCCACAGGCAGCTGCTACTTCTTCAAGGTTTGCTCGCGTCGTTTCGTGAGAAGAAGCCATTATCTCAATTCTGTCGTAGAGTCCTTGCAAGGCATCTGATCTTGCCGTATCGAAGGTACTTAATGAGTCCATAAGGTTCCGCCGCAAATCTTCATCGACGTTGATTTCGAAGCTGGGTGGTTGTCCAAATTGGGGCTCATGTAAAATTCTGCAGAGATTTTGCCTTACATTTGTCATTGACAAGGTAATTGACTGATTGAACTGTTCGAATAATTGTCTTGCTGGGCTTGGTGTATCCGTTCCTATGGATTGTGGGCTGGCCTGTTTTGGATGTTTCAACTGTTCGAGCTGGGTATTGGTCGCGTTTCTTAAACCGCCCAGTGCCTGAGCCAGTGTCTCCATAGATCTTGCGACAGATTTTTCGTGTTCGTAAATTTCTTCGTGGCCAAGTAAATAATGCTCGAATTTGGCTTCTCTCATATCCTTCATCATCTGAGCATATGATTTGTTGTAATGCATCGACGCTGCTGTAAAGCCATCTGATACAAGTCCTTCTTCAGAGCCGCTGAGAAAACTATTGGTTATCATGTATAGCATATCTCCCAAAGGAATGGAAACTCGGTTCATCGTTTCGCGCAGCGATGTGCGAGCGGAAGTTCGCCAGAGCAGCAGATTAACTGCTGTCGTTGTGCTGATACCCATACAGAGCATTTTAAACACCTGTAGGACCTTTTCGTTTGAGAATACATTTGAAATGACGTGGTTTTCCTTTGTTACGACACCGATTATCGCCAAGGCCGCGAGGGTACTACCGACGTTCACGAGAGGATTCAGCATGCGCTGTTTCACCCAACCCATGAAGCCGAATCCACCACCGATGAATACAACCACGACCAAGACTTTAGCTAGAGTCACTAAGTGCATAGTCGAGCCAATAAACACAGACGTAACCATGGACAGTAGTGAAACAATCTCGGCGTAAGCAACAGCAACAATGGCGATAAGAATAGCCTCAATCATGGACCCAGCCGACCGCGCTGGGTGAAAATAAACTGTGATGGTAGCGACAACATGTTTACCCTCAGGCTTTCCAAGAAAATTGGCTAGAAACGGTACGAATGTCGCGAGACTGGCGATGGTGTATGCGACAGTACATTTCAACACGCCACGGCCATTTGGTGTGTTAAACCAAAGCTGAGCGCGTGCTACCGAATCGGAAATGCCATTTCTGAGAGTCTCACTTAACGGGGGCATTTCTTTGCTGCGTTAAGAGGGGAGATCAAATCGGTTTTGTCATGGTTGGTTGATGATAAAGTAAGATAGTGAGTGACGACAAAGGCATGATCCCGTGGCTGCCGAATGTTCTAATGATAAGCAACCTAAGGCAATCACGTGGTAGATCGCGGGATCTCAGGAAGCCCCATTTCTTCCTTTTTTTACTGGTTAAAACCATACACTCTAAATTTAAGCGCGGTTACCCGGGATCCCCACTAACCTTTACCACCTACACCTACTATGTAGCTATTCTGTCTTCCCTTGACTTACTTGTGCATAAATCCTGCAATCACCCGAATTGTCTCTGCTTCTGGCTCAGTTCCATCTGTCCAAAGAACATCACTAAATCCTGCATCTCGCATACATTTATTCCACAAAGTCTCACTCGTCACTGCATGTTCTCTGCCATCATTGAATAGCCACCAACCCTCGAAAAGACCAACAGCTATATCAAGCCAGAACATATTTTTAGTGATTTCCACCAATGTAACAATACCATCATCTCGGAGCATCTTCCGGATGTTGGTTAAAGAATGTGTCAAGTTCTGTGTTGCATGAATACAATTGGTCGAAATGATGATATGGTAGGATCCTGAATCTTCTGGTGCTGGTTCTTTCTCAATATCCATGACTCGGAACGACATTCCTGGTACAGTTTTGAATCTCCGTTTTGCTGCAGCAACCAGCGACGACGACAAATCCGTGAAGGTATATTCAAACGGGATACCATGACGCTGGAGGTGGTCGACTATGTACTTTGTCGTTCCACCTGTACCAGCCCCAATCTCCAAGATGCGAAATTTACCTGGACGATCGGGGTTCGCGAGAATGTTGACCAAGTATTCTCCAAGGGCAAGAGTTGCTGACCGAACCAAAGGCCAATTCTCGTACACGTCGTCGAGATTCTTCTTGTTCTCTTTGTTTCCGAAAACAAGTTGAAGACCGTCTTTAGCACCTGTCAAACATTCTGCAAGTTCAGATCCGGTGACCTGGACTAGCTTATGCACGTTGGCATGTTGAGGGTACTCGATCAAGATCTTGTCAAAGATGCGAGATGCTGGGGTTGGATCTATTGTGGTCGCTGTCCGAATGAACTGTCCGGACTGATCGATGGTAATAAGATTCGCATCTTCAAGGACTCGGTGGAGTTGTCTGACAAGTTGCTTATGCCTCGGAAGATAATTGAAGCTTGGTAAGGTATCACCTTTATGCAGTCGGCCAAGGTCACATCCAAGTTTCGCAAACCCTTCAACCACATAGGCAAGCACCAGACTTGCTTGCCAAGGGTATGCATCCCTCCAGAAATTCGCAGCTTTTGTCTCAACCGCAAATCGGTCATACACATGATGCCTGATCTCCTCAAATGCATCACGAGCTCCAAGCAGTTGGGGTCCACCTGCATCGCTATTTAATGTTTCGACGGCGGTTGCTTTGCTGGCCTTGGGCTTCTCTGTAGTCCCGTTGGTCTGGGGCTGGGCCGAAGTAACCCCTAGTTCCTTGTCGAGGTAGTTGTAGACAGCTCGGAGATTCGGTAGCATCAGAAATTTGTTCATATCGACTTCAAGACCACCAAAAGCTTTCTGGATTTCATTCAGAACCTCCGTCACCAAAAGTGAGTCAATTCCAAGATCCTCCAAACTGGAATCGTCATTGATCTCGTCAAGCGGAATATCTGTGATGGCCTGTATCAAGTCGAATAACTTTCCTCGGCTGCTTCCAGTAGGCTCGGGAGAGGGCACTGAGTTCCCGTTCGTCATCGTTTCGATAGGAAGCTCTTCCTTCTGAACGGAAGCAAGCTCAGGTCTCGGTTTGGGAGCTTGGTCTATCGCTGCATGGGATATCTTGGTCCCATTGACATCTCGCAGAGATTGTGAAAAGGATGATTGTGATGTCCGTACAAAGTGGAAACCGAGGAATGTCAAAACAAGCTTTCCAGTGTGTTCATCAAAGATATAAACGTCACAACTGGCCTCTTGCTCATTGTCATCAGTCGACACAGCATAGACGAGCCATTCCTTGGTCTCAGGGTCGAAGGTGCCGCCAGTCTCTATACGATCAATCGCCAGACATACCAAAACTTCTTCGAGACTGGGATGTCTAAAGTAGTTGACCAGAATTCCAGCATGTTGCATCAGAGAGTCAATCATCGGAGCATCGTAAAGCCGTTCATATGGTGCCAAATTTGGATCGATGGATGCAACAACCCTACCAGCTGCCTCATTACCTCGACAGGCTATGCTTTTGATTCCTTGATACATCGGGTCAAAATGCACCAGGCGTTCAATGGCTTGGTAGATGTGTTTACCACGCATCATTTCTGATTCGGTATCCTCCAAGATAGCATAGCATCGCCTGAGTCCGATCAAGGACTCATAACGATTGAAAGTCTGTGCCAGTTGGGTGTTTGTACGTTGTACCAGAGAAATCACACCTTTGATGTGCATCTTGGAATCAGTCCGTGCTGCATTCCCTTTAGGAGCACTAGACATGATGAAATCCCAACTTGTCTCTGCTGACTTGATTTGCTTCAGCCTGATGACAATGTCTTTATCACTGTCTAGGCCAACAGGCGCTTTCATCTGCAGTGAATCAATCCGGACGACGTGCGATGCATGCGACTTGGAATCGGGATGATGATGTAGCACGGCACGACATAAGAGCTCAATGTACAAAGAGACTGGAGCAAGTGCCTGACCTGATGTAATATGACCACTGAGTAGCTTGCGGTACCTTTCACTCTCTGGGTCGACCGAAAACACGGCACTCTGATCTTGATAACCGTCAAACTTGATAAAATGATGCTGAAGCGGCACTGGAGCCACAGAATCGGACTTTTTGACCTGTTCGCGATCCTCGGGTACAGTGAATGGAAGCCAGTGTTGAGCCTTCTCAAATTGGTATGGCGGAATGGTCAGATACTGGTACTGTTGCTTCTGTATAGAATGAAAAGCCCAGAATTGAACTGGATTGCCTGACTTCCATAGACCAATCGTTTGGTCAGACAGCACTTGTCCAGCATTTTGTAACCTCAGAGGCGATGGCACAATACTATTCTCTGACACTCCTTCAGCGCCAAGACATGTGCGGAGCAACTGAACCACGGAAGACCCATAACCGGCTTCGATCCAGGTACAGGTCTGGCCCGCAAATTTCTGAGACAGACGTTTAACGGCCTGTTCAAAGAAGACTGGCTTTCTCGTATGTTCAGTAACAAGGGTGGAGGGAGAGCCCTCGAAGGATTTCAACTCGGTACAGGTCTCGAGGTGAATAGTAGGCTCATGCCAAGTAAGTGTCTCAGCAAGATCCGCAAGATGTGAGAGGAGGTCATCAGTAAACCTGGAGTGGAATCCATGAGTTACATTCAGCCGTTTGAGTCTCGTAGAATCCCGGAATGTTGGGTTGCTTGCAACAACCTGCTCAAGCGATTGGATGGAGGTAGCTGAGCCCACAAGAACATGACTGTTGGGACCATTGAAGCAAGCAACCTCAATTGAGCCCTCGCCATCCAGTGCATTGACAGCGTTGACAATCTTGGCTATGTTGTCACGAGAGGTTTGGACGGCAATCATCGACCCTCGTTCAGAGCCCCAATAGCTCTCCATTAATCGGGCTCGACCAACAACGAGTTTCAGAGCATCGTGCAGTGAAAGCCGTCCTGAGATGCACAGGGCAGTCAATTGTCCGAAGCTATGGCCAATGACTGCATCTACCTTTATTCCACAGTCTAACCAGCACTTGGCAGAGGCATATTGGACAGAAAATATGGCACTATGTAAAGTGACAAGATTCGTGATTGGAGTGCTCTGGAAGATCGATGGGAACAGACTTCCTGCTTCCAAATGGCGCATGACTGTGTCACAAGTATCCAGATGATGTCGGAACAAGCTGATGGTTTCGTATAACTTTTCGGAAATGCCGACTATTTCGCTGTCTTGACCTCCGAAGACCATCACGACAGGGGCATCTTTATCATGAACAGTAGCCGCGCTGGATGTTGTAGTCTGTCGTAAAAAGCTTTCCATCTCCTCGGTGCTCGAGACTGTAGCTGTAGCTACAAAAGGCAAGGTTGAATTTGCTCTAGAGGACACGTTGAAAACTAGATCTGATAGTTTGAAAGAACCAGCTCGCATATACGACAGAATCTTCTGAGCGTAAGCGACAAGACTCTTTTCAGAAGACGCCGACAAGATAAGAGGGTAGTGAGAGGCTGAAATGAGCGTAGATGTAGTCCTTAGTCCCAATCCTTCTCGTACAGCGATCACTGCGTTACTTCCCGCAGCTCCATAGCTATTGACACAAGCCAAACGAGAAGGATTGTTCCAGCCTCGAGTTTCGGTTGCTATTGCCATACGATCTGATCCTAGGTTGGGGATCTTCGGGTTCAAGTTTAAGAAACTGGCTTGCTTGGGGATGGTCTTGTTGTGCATCATGAGGAGGACCTTAATAAGACCTGCGACACCTGCAGATGCCTCAGTGTGTCCAATGTGACCTTTCACCGAGCCAAAGTAGAGGTCATCGGCTCGGTGAGAACCCCCGAACGCGTCACGAATGCTCTGGCACTCGATGGGGTCTCCAACTTGAGTTCCTGTATGACGATTAGTAAATCAAAGTTTTCATTAGCGAGTTATAAGTTAACATACCTGTGCCATGAGCTTCCACATAAGAAACTGTGTTCGCACTCGCTTTTGCAATTGACAATGCGCGGTTATACGCCGAAGTCTGTGATGCAGAACAAGGTACAGTGATGTGGCTGTCATTGAAGTTCTGATTGACCGTCGACCCAACAATGACACCGAGTATATGATCGTTTTCTTCTAGGGCACAGCTCAAAGACTTGAGAACTACCGCTCCAACGCCTTCGCCTCGGCAATAGCCGTCGGCAGAGGCATCGAATGGCTTACACTGACCAGTCGGACTCAGGAAACCAGCAGCTGCTAGATTCTGATAGTCAAAAGGGCTTGTGAAAACATTGGTGCCTCCAGCAACTGCACGCGAGCATTCTCCTGCTTGAATGGCCTTGCAGGCTTCGTTGATGGCCACAAGGGAAGAAGAACAGGCTGTGTCGATTGACATGGAGGGACCTGTGAATCCGAACTGATGACTCAGACGACCGCTGAAGAAAGCCCTTGACGTTCCAAGCATCGAGTAGGCAGTTGGAGGATGGCATGACACGTTGTCATAGTAATTGTTGGCCACTGCTCCAATGTAACAACCGTAATCTTTGGGTTTCGACTCACACCCAACACCAAAATATCCGGATGATTCCAGGGCTTGGTATACTACTTGCAATAGTAATCGCTTCGATGGATCCCAATAAAGAATTTCCCGGGCCGATTTCTTGAAGAACCTGTGGTCAAACGTGTCTGGATTGTTGAGAAAGTTGCCCCACCAGGATATTCCATCCCGATCCTGAACACGTTGAGTGTTTAGAGGCAGTCGATCTAAAGGCGGTTCTTTGGCCATCGATTTTCCAGACAAGAGAACTTTCCAGAACTCATCTGTTGATTCGGCACCAGGGAACATACAGGCCATACCAACAATAGCGATAGAGCCTGGCGGATACAAGTCGGACTCTTCTGTTGAGTCAGGTGTTGGTATGTCAGAAAGATGCGGAATTCCGTTTGTCTTGATGCTTTCATGGCTCGTACCAGGCATTGACATGATGCGAATGTTACCAGCCTTTCTTAGGAGTGAGCGAGCAACTGGACTATCTCCAAACCCGAGGGATAGGATGCTGTGATCTGTATCCGAGGACATATTCTCAAAAGCCCCTTTCATGGTATTGTACCAATCTGCAGGGTGAATCAAAAGGCTTTGGGCGGCAACGTCGTGGAGAGGCTGATTAGGAATGGCCTTGCTGGATAGGTTGATGTTGGACCGCAGTGGGACACGAAGATGGCTGGCAGCTGGAAATTGCAAGGCCTGGTTGTGGAGACAGAATTCGTGAAGTTTAGACGCATCTGACTCGTGGACCTTACAATGATAGCGTCCCTGTATATCGATCTGGCGGAGACGAAAGCCGCGGTCACGGAGGTCTTTTGTCAGATCAGGCTCAAGATGGGCAGGGGCTGTGATCGTAAAGCAGTCTTCATCATTGACGCATGCCACATAGGTCTAAATCACGGTGGTCAGCCCTGAATAGAATGGCCAAATCAGTATTAACTCACCTCTGGATAGCTCTTCAAAAGCTGCTGTACTGTTTCACTATTCCAGTCCTCATTCTTCCATCGGATAACAAAGGTCGCTGCATCTGCAGACAACTGACCCAACGTAGACTCTTTGTCAATATAAGCACCGATGCACAAAGCAAGACGTAGGCTGATTGAGATGCAAGAAGCAATGTCATCATCTGTCTCTGAGAATGACAATGCCGCAGCAGTCAGAAACCCGAGGCAAAAGCCCTGAAATCCACCTTGGTCAAGATTACCCAAAAGAGTTTCATGGGGCTTATCGACGCCAAGACTATCTGTATAGTCTACGTACAGAGCTACTTGCAATAGAACCATGAGGGGAAGAGACGCAGTATTAGCCTGGTGGTTGAAACATGCGAGATTGCCGTTTTCAATCCACTCGTTTAAGTCAGAAACATAGGTTTCTCCCGGGATCTGACTTAGGTCTGGATCAAACCGGGATAAATCATCCCACAGACGCGGGAGGGCTTCTATGGTTGTTCGTAGAGCATCCAGTTTCGGATGAGAAGCTAGGATGTCTCTCAACTTTGTGAGTGTCTCGCCTGCTGGAGGTGTGCAGTGCGGTCCGAAGATGACCATTGAAGGAAGTGCTATAGGTTGAGACATTCTGCGAGTCATGGCCGTGTTGAAACTCAAACAATATTGGTAAAGAAAAAACGTATTTTTATCAGGTTTATAGATAATGATATGAGAGGCTTTAGAAGATGCGAAAGCAGATGTGGAAGAGGCTAGTATTCCACGTTCTTCCTTGACTTACTCCTTTGGAGCCACGCTATTTATGTCTCTATCATATTGCGATTACCTTATGCCACCAGACACACACTAGTCTTCCTCCACGTGCAATTCCCAAAAATGAAATTGAAGAAGAAAGAACGCTATCACTTGTTCGGGTTCCGTTTGACATCGTGCCGAGATTTCCGAATCTATCGCCAGAAGGATTTCAAACCATGCTTAAGTTGAACTGTATCTAAGCGACAGTCTCTTATCTCATGCACTTCCTCCCAACCTCATGCCGTCAGCAAGACTTCATAGAGTGATGAAGCTGAACTGCATGTAGGTGTCTTTATCTCACGCACTTCGCAAGTTCCTTCCAATCTTGTTTGTAGTGGTTGCAAGTTGCGCAATCTGGAGGATTTCTTCACAATGAAGGAAAGGACTCAAAATTGCAGAAGCGAGGTACATATATACGGGAACATACAGTTGCCTGATTGGCTATAGTACGACGGTTAAATTGTATTTACGTTCACCTAGACTAAACTCGGCTATTCATTGATTTACTCGGACCCGAGAGTCACTGAAAATCGATTCGAGCCAAGTTATTGAGCTATTCTAAATGCATATCGAGAAGAATTACAATACACTGGTCTTCTTCGCTACTACCAAAATCTCGCTGACAACAGCTGAAACGTCTTTAGAATGGATAGGCACTCTGTGGTCTCCATTCCACTCCACGAGATGAGCCGTCTCGTCTTGACAACACAACTCCAAAAGTTTCCTATGCAAATGCAGCCCCTGATCTCTCATACCGTGAACATGAACAGTCGGCAGTCTTAAAAGACTTTCCGGCTTTCTTAGACTTTGGAATGACGACGTAGTGATCTCAGAAGCCTCTGCTAAAGCTGGTGAAGTCACTATCTCAGAGTCAAGCGAAACAAGTGGTGGACGACCAGCCAAGAGCACCGCAAAGCGATAGTTAGAACCAGCTTCAGCTAGACCAAGCACATCAGCCCGCATTTGTTGGCGGTACAAAAGACTGGCGCAAATCTTGGCTCCTTGGCTGAATCCAAGCAATCCGACCCAGTCCCCAGTTGCTCCTTTGGCATCATCCTCATTCATTGCTGAACGAATACTGCGATCTATGTGATCAATTATTTCTTCTGGGTCATCTGGAAGATGGTCGGGTTTCCACCTGAGCCAACGGCGAAAAGGTGCAAAGCTTTGATATGTTGGAATCATCCCAGGACCTGGATCAGATAGAAATGGTCCGTCAACGAAGCAAAGTCTGAAGTGGTGCTGGAGTTGAGCTGTGAGGGTTCGGCTTTGAAGGGAGAAGACTTGAGCGTTGACGCCTCCTCCGTGTAAGCACAATATGCGAGGTCGATGTAGGTTTGAATCAGCCATTTTGTTCATATGAGGGTGGATTGAAAAAAATAGATTCTATGTTAGTGATGTTATGATCATTGCTATTCATAAGTATCTTGACTAAAACTCACATGTACCGTTCATCTGACGAAGCAGTAGTTCACAAGATACGCCGAAGTCGCAGAGCTGATTTCCCTGACAAGGGTACCACACCCCTGTTTCTCCAGCCGTCTACAGCGCAAGAATCCCCCTGATTCAGCTTTAGCTGACCACCCATCTCGGATTATGTGCCGGGCGGAAACTAACCGGGCTAACGATAACGTGCCGAACCGAACGGGAACTAAATAATGCCAAGGTGTCAAACGCGAACTTGACGTCCTGTCAATGAGCCCTCAACCCAATCAGATTGTGAAGTTAATTGCAGACATATCTCCGATAGATATCTCCGTAAGATGCACCAATCGGATCTCGGACATGTTCAACAATCTCCGGCCGAAAGAAGAGGTAAAAAGTAGAAACTCCCCGTGAATATCAGATCACTCTCCCAATGCAGATAGCTATCATACCAGAAGCGGACACTCCGCCTCCCCTCACCTATGGCACCTTATCAACAGACTACAGCGACACTGGGTGGAACACCTACATCCAGTGTTGACGTGCCAATATGCGCTGTCTTTATTGCTCTTTTCGCTACTGGAGCCGCAGGACATATGACGCTCTTTCGGCGGAACCTTGGTCGAAACCATAAATTTATTCCCTCAGCAGCCACTTTCGGCTTCTGCATGACCCGGATCACGGCAAACAGTTTACGCATTGCATGGACCTACCACCCATCCAACGTGCCCCTCACGATTGCGGCACAGATATTTGTTGCAGCTGGGGTTGTCATCCTTTTTGTTCTCAACCTGCTTTTTGCTCAACGTATCCTGCGAGAAGTAAACCCGTCCGTGGGGAATTCTCGGTGGCTTTCCGGTTTCTTCATTGGTGTCTATGGTCTCATCTTCTTTACGTTGGCGGCAGTGATTGCTTCTACGGTCGACAGCTTCTACACGTTGGACATCCATGCTAAGAAGGTCGACGTCGATCTACTTCGTTACGGTACCACCTACTTTGCAGTAGTAGCGTCAATGCCCCTGTTTATGATGGTGTACATTTTTCTCACATCTCATGGCCTGTTATCAGAAACTGGCAAGAAGAGTAGACAAGTCAATCTTCTCATTGTCACTGGAGCTGCACTGCTACTCTCTCTTGGGGCCTGGTACCGAGCTGGGATCAACTACCTTGCTCCAAGACCCCGTTCCGATCCTGCATGGTACCAGAGCAAGGCATGCTTCTATGTTTTCAACTTTAGCGTCGAGATTTTGGTCGTGTACACATACCTAATTTCAAGGGTGGATAAGCGATTCCATGTGCCAAGCAGAAGTTCGGTGGTGTGAACTTGCCTCGGAGGGACATAATACATCAGACGCGGGAGATAATATGGGGCTGATATGTGTTAAGGAATACCTAAAGTTATATATAAGTTTAGGTGATATATAGGTAATTCTTATATTTACAGGTAGACCTACGTCTGGTGTTTTGTGTCCCCCTCTAGATTCCATGGGATCTGACTGTATCGAACACGGGTTAGATAGGCAATAAGGTACGGGAGTAAGAAATATACAATGTCAGTCAACTATAAAAGGTGCAGGCCGGGTCACCACTTACTATGACACCTTCACAGTCGTGCAGTGCAGATCCTGTCTCATCACTTGCCAGCACTGTCCATTGTCAACACAACTCACCTTATCTTGAATCATGTATTCCAACGCTGTCGCCGTAGCTTTTGCTTTGTTTGCCGGTATCGCTACCGCATCTACCCCGCCTGGGTTTTCCCCTTCCGTCGGGAAGAATCTGGACATGGTCTTTGAGAACGGACATGTCGTTTTTCCCTCTGGCATATTGCTTTCAGAGGATAGTAAGTGCCACGCCAGGGTCTTACTTGAAGAAAGTTGGCAGTTATTAACGCAATAATTACTTAGTTGTTGTGGATCCGCCGACTCTATACGCGCCCAAATCTGTATACTCGGCTGCCAAGTACGCCTTGATAATGATTGATTGGGACGTTAATGTACAGGGTACCGAGACGACTGTTCTTCAATGGTATCAAGCAGATCTCGCCCCTGATTCCAAAGGCGTACTTCAAATCCAAGATACGTCGGCTCCAGCTGGTTCATACATTTCACCACAGCCCAACCAAGGACGTCCTCACAAATACATCGCGCTACTCTACTCTCAGCCACAGGGCTACACACTGCCATCTTGTCTGCAAACAGGTGCCCTCCCTCTGAGCGCCCGTGGGGGTTTCAACCTTGGTCAGTTTGTTTCCGAAGCACATCTGGGCTCGCCTGTGGCTGCGAACTGGTTTCAGGTGGAGAATCCTACGCCGGCAACAACTACCTACGGAATCACTGCGACCTCTACGAACAGCTATGTGTGCAAAGCGACATAGTCATGATATGTTATGCCCCACAGGACTGCTCAAGGAGGTCGTAAATATATTACATAGGTAGCTCACATCACATAGCCTTCTTTCAATTCTTAGAACAATTAGTTTATATATATATGGCAATTCAACTTGCTAATTTATCATGTACACGATTCATCCGGTATCAATTTCAATAGTTGAGCTCTTCCTTCTGCTGATCTCTAGTATTCTGATTGTTATAAAACAATACGGACTATAGACTCGAGCCTACTTGGTGTCGTAACATAACAATAGGTGGTAGTCTACTAAAATTCTCTATATCCTTCTTTAAGATTGAACCTTCTTCACTAGCCAATACACTCTCTCTTATCTCTATGCTGGCCCAAGTTACCACAGCCTCATGACTGTAGGGTGCGGTGTCGGGCAATTGGTACAATACCCATGACACCAATCTGGGGCCCAGTAGCTCTGTAGCTAATTTCATGTGAGTTTTCACATAATAATTGGCGTCGAACTCGGCGTCGCGAGAATAAAGGTTCTGGTATGATGGGTTAGAAACGAATAGCGCAAAACAGGGTTACCTACTGTAAATGTAGCTGTCATCTAGGGCGTTTGTGTATATAGCTTATTGTTAATTGGCATTGAGTTTTCACGCTCTAAATTTAAGGCTAAAATGAGAGACAATTACACTTTTAATATTACTCAAATCTCTTGATCTGCATCAGCTCAACTGACAGCGTGCAACCTTTTGCATTCCGTCCAGGGTACTGCCGTATTTGCCGAATGTTTCGGAACAAAGATGCCGCCACCACGCATCGATATCACATGTGCATAATACTGCATCTGACACAATAAGTACATAGTTACAAACCCCAGTATTCACTTATTTGTCTCAACGTCGTATAAAAGGACATTATATCTAATCTCCAGTCTTATCTCCGGCTCAACAATACCTTAACGCCTATCACCGGTCGTCACATACCAGGTTCTCTGTTTAGTCAATCAAGATCATACAATGAGTATCTACCTCTCTCTGACTCTTTTGATTTGATTTCTCGATAGCTGTCATTATTTTCAGCGTCGAAAAAATGCCGGCAAACTACAGCGTTCAGAAATCTATTCAGCTCATCAAGGATGATCCATCCAAGGTTCTTGGGCTCAAGGTCGGCTCATTCAGCAATTTCGCGCCCGGCCAGTACATCCCCAGAGCTGGTAAGAAACAATGACATAAACACGTATATCTGTTAACAAACACGATCAGATGCCCAGTCACCGCCGGAGCTGAGTTTTACAGGCCTTTCGCCCAATACCAACTATGTGGTGATCGGTCTAGACATCGACGCCCCTTTCCCTTCATTTGGCGTCCTGGGTCCAATCTTGCACTGGATTCAGCCTGGTCTGAAAGTCAACCCGGACAACACTCTCAAGTCAACGGCTCCATTTGTAGCTAATTTCATCGGCCCGGCGCCACCACCTGGAAGTTCACCACATCGCTACATCTTTTTTCTTTACGAGCAACCAGCGGGCTTCGATGGTAAGAAGCATGCTCCGCCAAATGGTCAGAACTTGGGAAATGCCAAACGGATGAGGTTCGATTTGGATGCATGGGAGAAGATGGCTGAGTTAGGACCAGTTTTGGCCTGTAATTATTTTACAAGCAATTGAGATTGACAGGGTTTTAGGGGATTAAGTGGACGAAACGAACTAGAGAGGAAAATTGAGAGTATTCTGTAAACCAGTCAAGACGTTTGCTTTAATTAAATTGCTTTAGTGTATGGTAGTCTTGGCTGTACCGGACTGTATGCATGTTTAACTTGTACGTTTACATCCCTTAGACTATTTGAAATCGATCCTCATGTATCACTGCGGCATCTACCAAGCCTGAAATTATATCAAGTCGTTGTGTCTTCAAGTTCAGGGTATATATCTTCAAACAAGCGAAAAGCATCTATCTCTAGAGATACAGGGGGGAGAGCAATCAGACCGCCAATCTCTTTGAATCTAACCTTGTTGACGAACTACGTTGCTTGCTTGCTTGTAGTCAATCTCTCGGAATGTGCCATAGCACAACTTGGAAGAGTTACAGGACACAAGATCAGGACAGAACGTAAATACCGATAAGAGTCTCTAGAGAGCGGGAAAGGTGAAAGGCGGATACAAAGCTAGAATTACGCTCTACTTGAATTGGCCTTAACGAAGCCCTCCATATCTATGAACAGTAAACGTTTTCACTATGTCCTCTTATATCACTAGTTTCCGCGGTCCGACCAGTTTCTACCAGATAAACGCCAAGCCGGCTAAAGTAAAAGCTATAGCAGGTATATAAAGCCCGGCTTGCGCCCCTTTAGCACCACTATTCTTAATCGAGTCAAAGCCCTCAACGGCGTACTTGTCGCTATCGACCTTTGCTAGCTTTTTCCCAGAATCATCGACGAGCCTGGCCTGGAATACATTCACCGCTTCTGGAGAGAGCGAGACATTCTTGTCCTTGATCCTTTTGATGATTGTTTCAGGGTTCCATTTGTAAGAGCCCGAAGAGAGTGATAGATTGGTAGCAAGCTCCCAGCCCATCGTGTCGCTTTTATCGTTTGTAAGCGCATTGAACCAGAGATGTAGTGTGTTGGCTTTTGGTTCCTGCAATGATCCAGTCGTGGCATTCCACTTGATCGTAATAGGTTGAGTGAGGTCAAGTTTCTCGCTTGGGTCGGGGCCAGTAAACTCGAAAGCATGAATCCCGTGAAAAGTGGTGCAGGCAAGAGTAGAAAGAAAGAAAGCTGAATACATCGTGTATTGTAATATTGGTCCTAGCGAGAACCTAGGTAGTGGAGGTGGCGAGGAAAAGATAGGCTGTAGGTAGACTCAGCGTAGAGTCAGTTCAGTCCAGCTACACTTAAGGTTTGAAAGAAAAGACAAAGGAAAAGATTAAAATTTGAAGGGCATTTGGGCAAGAGAAATGTATGTCTGACGGCCAAGCACTTATTCTCGAAATATAAAAGCTGCAGGCATATACTTCCGGAACTGGCAGGTAGAGACTTTGGTTGGTTGGTTGACGATCTTGGCGCAGAGTCGAGAACGAGTCGAATGTCACTCTAATAAATAAAACCAGGTGAAGATGATCCGGGCTATTATATAGGCTAAACCTCAGCATGGGGCCAAGTAACGGTGAGGGAGAAAACATGTTGGTTGAGAAAGGCTGGCTTGGCATTGAGAGTTATCGGTAACTATTAAGATGTACCTTGGTATGTAACTAAAAGATTCTAGACTATCCTTCAATATAAAGAATATCAGGACTTATATCAAGCGGTTGCGCGTTCTTTATAATTATCTAACTATTCGTTCATACAGAAGCCAAATGCTTCTTATCTTTAGTTTTTAGGATATCTTAGTATACCTCGCTCGGATGATGGATAAATCTGCCAGTCCAGTGTTGTTCGGTTTGTGAATCCATCATGTGACAAACATCGCGCCAAAACGACCATAGCGTGGCTACTGCCTATTGTCGATGCTACAGATATTTCTGTTGGTCCCAGTCACAACATCTGATTCTACCACAATTGCAACCCAAGCCCCCACAATGCCAAGGAAGCACTCCAATATAACATAACAACTTGGACCAGACGGAATAGAATCCTCTTACATCTCTTTTCCACGGCTATCTTTCTGCCTCGCAGACTAAAGCTCGGGCCAGATGGCCACTACTCTACCAACTGAACTTCTTAGCAAAGTTCTTCATGCCCTTGCAGTGAATTCAAAGACCGACATCATCCCTTGCTCACTTGTCAACCGAGCATGGCGAGATATCGCGATCTCTATCCTCTACAAAGACTTGGTCCTTTCCTGCGGTCCGAGGTTAGATCTCTTCCTGGCATGCCATGATCGCTGGGCGGTTACCTCCCTGACTCAATCCTTAACTCTATACATCACTCGATCTGAAAATTCAAATCGGAGTGGACATGACGAAACTGAAGCTCAATTCGTCCCTCTGGCGAAAGATGTGATTTCGCATATGACGAACTTGAAATGTTTCTCTCTTGCACAACACCATCAGCTCCCCAACATTTGGATTTCGAGATCAGTCATCCACACACTGCTGCAAGAGCTCCCTGCAAGCTGTGTCAACCTTGAACTGGCCTTGGGGGAGGCAGGTTTAAACACAGTCGAGGGATTCGACCACATCCCTACGCACCTATGCGATACCTTGCGCACTCTTCTTCCACGTATGGAACATGTTCGCCTTCACATAGCATGTCCATGTGATGCCATCTTGGGCAAATGGCATCGGGATGGCACTTTCACCCCTATCAGTCTACCTCGTCTCCGAAGCATTCATATCGACTGCGTGAGTTCTGAGTGGAGGAGAAAGTGTCCTTTTGACCAGCAGGAACGCAGTCCATCTGCAACTCCCTGGCACTCAATCATACAAGCGCTACAGCATGTAGTAAACGGGACAGAAACAGTTGCGGCCAAAGTCACCGTTTTAGGACACTCAAGAACAGGTGGTGATGACAAGAAGGACATATACAACACATACTTACGTTGCCACGTAAGAAAGGGAGATAACCGCACTACAACGTGGTTATTTCCAACCACCTTCCTCCCAGCAGGAGACAACACACGCCACTCATGTAGCTTGTTCATCCGCATGAATGATGATTCATACGTGGTAACTCAATTTTCAGACTTTCTTTATTTAGCAGCTGGACGTCCATGGAGAAGTCTCACCACAGGCTCAAGACTACCTAATGATTGGAAGACTGACGTTCCTCGGATCTCGGACGAAGAGCTTGAGATACTTCCCTGGGAAGAGTGGACGGAAAGATATCCTAGAAAGTCTGCTATGTTGATTTATAACGAGAGGTTGACTGGAATGAGGCTTATAGAAGCTGAGGAGCGTGAGGGTTATGAAATGACAAATTTGGTGGAAAGGACACCAGCTGGTTTCATTCGACCATATCATGACGGTCATTTTCGGGCTCAATTATACACTAAGGAAGATTACAGGGAGCAATTTGGATCTGATAGGGAGTGATAGGAGTACACTATTCGAAATGGGGCCAGTCGAAGAGGCCCCATATCATATATGTGAATTCACGGTTGAGGGTCTGTTTAACCTTCCCTTCCGCTGAAGTTCAGTATTTATCGCCACTGGATTCCATTCTTATGTAGACAAACATCTATAAAAGTCGAGAGTATTCACTATATGATCTTACTTGAGTAGGGAGTCTCAACTTGTTGAAGACATCTCACTCAAATATCTGCTGCTGTTTAACAACCTCAGCATCCACTATTGCGTAGCCAATCGGGTATTGCTCTAAGTAGTGCCAGCCATCATGTTAGGGGGAAAGGGTTGCTGCATCAAAGCAAAGTTGAAGTGATCGGTCTTATAGTTCATGGCAAAACTCACTGATTATCCATTTATCTATATTTTCTGCGAGTTTTAGGAGAATTCCAGCACCAATTTCCAAGCTCTAACCTGTATCTGAGATTCATGCAACTTTGAATCTTACCAATGGAAACTCAGCACTAATGTCGTGACCGGAAGCGGACAGAGTCTCATGGATGATGAATAGTGATGAAAATACCTTGTAACTGTTACGAAAATAGTAAAAATTTCATATTTCCAAAGTTATATCAACTTGTGGAGGAGACGTCGTTATAAAAGAATAACACAACGTTAGTGCTGAGTGGATGCTCGTTCCATCACTTCCATCGAAGTCATTTTCCAGATGATGTTTAATCACTTCTTAGCCTCGGGCGATATTCCTCCAGCCTCGTGACTTCGATTACCTCAAACTCTATAACGCTTTTATATTCCTACAACTAAGGTATATGAGTTTGGTTAAAAGTACGTCTAACAATAGATCCTTAAGCTGTCATTACCTTACACAGCGAGGCCCATGATAACTTCCCAATAAATCAAGCTCTTATTTATTTAATAATAGTTACTTTACATTACATTCAACTTCGAATATAAATTATTACCCGCAGTCGATTTATTAAACAACTAGCTGGCTCATATGCTATAAACTGATGGTTAACATTTCTGCTCTAGCCACTAATTAACGCTACTAAAACGATACCCTAGCCACTTCCTCATATACCTGCGTAACTGTCATCCCATAATCCAATTTGAAGTCCTCTAAGTGATATAGATACTCAACCATTCCCCATATGCCAAAAATCATATCCCGAGGATCGGAACATTCCTTGTGCCGCATGGTATGGGCGATATCCAGCAGGTCAGGGGCTGATCGGGTACACTCCCCCCAACCCTGACTAAACTGATTGGCGTCCTGAAAATCCAGCATTTCGAGCAACGGTCGTGTGTTCACCTTATCGAGACCTAATTGAGTCCATTCTGGCAGGATCTCGGCAAATTTGATCATCCGAATGAACCGCCGCACAGCGGTAGTGTTTGTTGACTGCCACTCAACGACATCTCCTCCACAGGTAAGCCTGGCACGGTGAGATCGCCCGATCTCCTGTACAACCCACATCCTTTCGAACCAACTGCGAGTTAACACGTCTTGCAACCCCTGATAAGCTTGTAGCCGGGGATATGTCTGCCACACAGGACGAACCCGGGGCTTTTTTTCATTGGCGAAATAACGAAGAATATCCATGCCGACTGGGCTGTACATAGTAGAGGGTCCAAGCCATATAAGGACATATTTTGCTTGCTCGTAGATATACCCCATGTTGGCGACTTGGTGGCTTCGCTCTACGACATCCTCCTGATTGATACAGATATAGTCGATCCACAGTGTTCTTGATTGCCCAGGGTGACGCAGGTGATCCAGGGCCGTCTTCAATGATCTCGTGACAGAGACAGTCTGGCCATTAATGCATATAGTTGTCGAGTCTTGCACATCCCCCCAGACATATGATAGGGCTTCGTAATCTGCGCCCCACGAGCAATGCTGGATACGGCCGGAGAGGGCGTCAGCACCCGAGCCTGGGTCTAGTATGAACAGCCGCATCTCGGATGGTTTCAGAGGCAGATAGTCGATTTTGGTGCCATTACCCTATCACATCAGCTCCAAGCCCCATCGAAAGGGGGAATATATATAAAAGAAATCTAACCTACCGATACTATAGGGGCTGTTTGGCTCTGATTCTCCTTTGAGAAGATTTGCAGCCAGTATCCGAACGAGATTGAATATGGCCAGACATTTGGAAATAGGTATGCAAGCCCAGCGAAAGTAAGTTCAAAGTGCCAAGCTTTATGAAAGATTCGCCGTAAATATGATGCCATGTCGGGAAAATGGAGCTACAAAGTTTATCCCAACTTGAACTAATCTCAGATAATGCGTGCTTTCATCAAGTACTTACTACTAGGTATGGCGATTCTGCCTAATGGTATTTTATTCTGCCTTACCCCGCCTACTTTGCTTATTGTTATTGCAGTTGTTGGTATGAGTGAAAAACGACTTTACTGTATCTTGATTGGGCCATTACCCTGCATTTCTAACCTCTCATACCTAAAATGCCATTCTGAGAGTGTGTAATCTGCACAGGTTACTTATGTTCGAACTAATATGTAAGTCTGGTTTTATCGGTTTAGAAATGCAAAGAATAAAAATGGGAGTATATCGTATAGTCTGCTCACATTTCGTGGATCCTAAAAATTAATGTTGAATTCATTACTGTCCATTTTACAACAGCTAATAATCACCCCATCCAATGTCAAATCTTGATATCTTAAAGAGTAATCCATGCGATTTACATCACGTTTCGAAGCCTATACATCTACCAATGATCAATGGCTCCACACGGTCGAAGGACCAGTGACTCCGTTTCCATGTGTATCCTCATGATCTCCCGGCGGGGGAGTAGCTAGCGGCTGTTCTTCATCATGCTCGTCGTGATAGTCCGATCGACCATGGCAGTGCGGGCGTGGGGGATGAGTGCTGGACACGAATTCACCCACGGATTCCCGAACTATATCCTGCATCTTGCGTGTCTTCAACAAGACAAGTAACATGAGGTAAGAGTGGAGGAACATATTCAACATTAATGGGCTGCATTGCCCTACGGAATGGATACTGGCAAGGCACTCACAGACTTGTATTGGACACAAACCGCCTCACTGAGTGTGTACTGTAGTTTGGTCTAGGTGGAGTGTTGGCTGAAATCTGCCTGATCTTCAAACAGGATCGCTTTCCCCTGCAACAGTGAGAACTAACGGTTTCTTTAAACTATTCGAGATCTCTAAAGATAGCGCTGGGTATAATGTAGAATTCTGGTAGTGATATCCTGAGGATCCCGGACGATCGATATGCTTACCTGTCGCTACCATGTTAGCCATATCTCTGCTGTATACAGGATCTCCCATCGTGCTTGGTTCATGAGCATCATGTGCGACTTTTCCCATTTATTTCGCAAGGCTCAGGTCTTCTTCCGCAGAAAGCATATCAATTATAGTAACATTACTAAGGAACAAGCTAAGGAGGCGGCGCAGTGGTACTCAGATTGGATCTGTCTACTTGCTTAGCTGCCCATTAGATAGCATCTTTCAGCTTGGAACCACGCTGGTGTTCCAGGCTTCAACTTCGGCGCTAAGGGAATTGCTGGTCTTCTTGCAGATATAAGGACACTTACTCTTTGGAATGATACAAGGGACGCTGGGTGAGCGTTCACCTATGCATGGCTCTGAGCAGATGGTGGATTGATCTTGGCATACATGGGCTCACTGGTGGGCCAAAGAAGTCAAGGGAATGTAAACAACAAGCAATGATGGTTTTCTTTCTTCTTTGTATTTTCCTTTTGGTGTAGATTGACTACCAAGTTTACTATTCACAGATCATTCTACAGCCAGGCTCGTTGTCGAGTAGTCCTGTCTAATATATAGCTTCATATCTAAAGATACGTTTACCTAGCAGTGAGAAAATTCAACATAAGTTCAGTGCATTTCGTGAGACTCAATCCGGACAGACTTGTCATATTATGTATGGCTGACTATTCAAGGCCATGACCTGTACTGAAACTTCGCCATGTATTAAGGATCTTGGTTGTTCTGAAAATAAAGCTGAAACTTCTATCATTCCCCTTACGCAACTCTTACTTCATCTCCCTTGCAAGGTCCAACTCGGCATGTTGCATGTACAGTAAACTAAAGAACGCGGTGATATTATCCTTGTTTACCTAACCCGATTCATATCAACGTTTGGGCTGTCACAAACGACACTCTGAGATTAATGAGGAAATTTGAGAAATACCATGGACATTACAGAAAATTGGTTCATCATCCGCCTCTTTTCATCTCCAGACAATAGCTCAAACCAAGCATACAAATCCCGAATTTCATGACAAAAAGAAACAGCCTTCAAGCTTGGGCATTTTTGATCTTCTAAAAAACGCACTTTGCCTATCCAAGTTGCAGAATGGCTTACGAAGCAAATCCTAAAAGGTTTCATGCCTAGGTGAATAGGCTGGCGAGACAATAATCCAGACACCTAAGAGCTTTTTATATAAATAGTTAAGTTTTGAGGTCGCAAGGCTTCTAGTTGTCCTCATCTTTACAACAACCTTACCTATTTCTTACACTAATCCCGAGTTTCCATAACCCACTTGCTAGATAGGTTAGTCAAATCTCATACAGCTCTAGAATCTCAGATCTTGAATATGGAAATAACGTATCTTTGTTATATCCTAACGTAACTAACTCAGCTACACCCAATAGAGAACTAGCCAGGTACGTTGCAGAAAAAGCGGCACTGAGGTGAGTGAGGTTAAGGTAAGGCTGCTATGAAGAATAGGATGGCTTTACCTAAAGTTTCAGGGCCTAAATACTTAACTATTCAAATCAGTAACCTCTAATGCGTTGATTTGTTTCTGGCCTGACTGCCAGTCAAGCGTTGAAGCCACAGTTCCATGCTTACACAACAGCATCATGTTTCTCCTGAGCCTGAAGATAGTTCAAGAGAATCGATCCATAGAACGCCACTGCCGTAAATTGTTGATAAGACAGGGTATTAGCCAATCATTTCTCCTTTTAACGCAACAACTTCAATTTCTTCTTTTACCAATCAAGTTCCTCAATATCTCACCCAACAGAACTCTCACCCAAAACCTCAAACTCACTCTCAAATCTCCCTTTCCCATCCTCAAACCCTCAATTCCCTCTTAATCCAATAAAAGCCCCTTAGTTAAGCATATCTCCAACTCAATTCCTACCATTAATCCGTATGGCTAGATCTATCCGGTCCATCCGAAGCCCAACACATGGCTTGCACACCAAGCCAAAACTTTATTTAAACCTCAAGTTACTAATCACATAAATCTACACTAATCATCTAAATCTACACCATTTTATTTAACTCTAGGTTTTCACCATAGGCCCAGTGATATTGTGTTTGTTGAGAAGATATCGTGAAGTCCTTGGCGTTTGAGTTATGGGGAATTGGTTCGGATGTACTGTATGTAAGTGGCTGTGATAATGATCGTAAAGTTTGAATGAGATTTTGTTGAACATGCTTGTCGTGTTGAAGGATAATTTGTATTGGTTGACTATAGAGTTTTGTGTTGCTTTCGCGTACAGCTGTATAAAAGAACACGATTTGGGCTGGTTGAATGATGCTGTGGTTGTTCTGTTGCGAGTGATATCGGGCCGTCGATGTTGAACGTTGAGCGATGCGATGCCGAAAAGCAGAAGGATTTGGCAAGAACAAGTCGAAAGACTTGAGAATTGAGGATCAGAGAATGCGGTATCCAGAGCAACTTCTAGTAAAGAATACAAAAGAAAACATGTCACATTGCAAGTAGGGAAAGGATAGTATAGTTTATAGATAACTTGAATTGAATTCAGTCTGTTTCTGATATTTACACATTAAACTCTCATGTACGTCCGCTTTCTCATAAGGTCGTTCACCGTGACCTCCAACCGTGGTATAATTATAAAAGAGATAACCTCCTCATCAAAAAAGTAACAATTGTTTGTTTGTTTGTTTAGTTTAGACGTTGTCGTCATGCTCGGTCTTGGGGACGACCTTGAGATCACCAGTACCCATGGTTCCCTGGGCGAAGGTGGTGTGGGGTCTCCACTTGGCAGAGGTTCGGGGAGTGGTCTCCTCCATCATCTTATCAACCTGCTCGAGAGACAGGCCCTTGGTCTCGGGGACAAGGAAGTAAGTGTAGACGAAGGCGCAGGTGCAGAGACCACCCCAGATGAAGAAGACGGAGGACTTGAGGTTGCCTCGGTTCTCTCCGACCATGTAGGGGGTGATGACAGCAATGATGGTGTTCCAGAGCCAGTTGGAGGCAGTGGACAGACCAACACCACGAGATCGGATGGGGATGGGGAAGATCTCGCCGATAACAATCCAGGCACCGGGACCCCAGGTGGAGGCGAACCAGAAGATGAAGATGGCGATGAAGGCAATCTGGGCGTTGACGGCGCTAATGTTGTCGGCAATGACAGCGTCGGCGTCAGAGGCGGTGGGAGCAGCGTGGGTGTGGTTGAAGCCGATGGTGACACCAATGATGGCGACGATGAACTGGCAAACAAGCATACCGAAAGCACCAACGAGGAGGATGCTTCGGCGACCGAATCGCTCAACAGTCCAGAAGGACAGAGGAGTGGAGAAGACGTTGACGAGGGTGAAGATGAGAGAGATGAGGAAGGGGTTGCTGATGGCGCCAGTGGACTTGAGGAAGGGAGTAGAGTAGTAGAAGATGAAGTTGACACCGGTCCTGCAGATTGTTAGCTGTCTGTGGCAGGCATATTTGGTATCGATGTTGAGAGTAGAACTTACCATTGCTGCATCATCTGCATAGAAGTACCAAGGATGGTTCGGCGAAGGTTAGACTTGCCATCCCAGAGGCTGCCCTTGAAGCAGTTGGCCCAAGAGCCGAACCAAGAGGTGCTGGGAATGATCTGGCGCTCGTACTCCTCGTTGGCGATGATCTCAGCGATCTCAGACTGGACGTATTTGGAGTCCTTGGGCTGGCCTCGGACCTTGGAGAGAGCGTCGATAGCATCTTCAATGCGGCCACGCTTGACGTAGTATCGAGGAGAGTCGGGAAGGAAGAAGAGACCACCACCGAGAATGGCGGCCCAGGGGAACTGCAGACCGATGGGGATCTGGTAGGACTTCATGCTGTCGAAGTGTTCGGTTCCGTAGACGATGCAAGCGGCGAGGAGGAGACCGATGGTGATACAGAATTGGTAACCAGCGACGAGGGCACCACGGACAGACTTGGGGCACTGGAATATTGTTAGTATGGAGTTCGTAGTGGGTAGGTGTTGTAGGCAGAGAAACTTACAATCTCGGACATGTAGAGAATGACAATGGCAGACTCGAAACCGACACCGAGACCAGCAATGAGACGACCGACGACAATGCAAGCAAGAGCATCACCGTGACCAGTGATCATCTGGATAACGACACCAATAGCGTAGATCAGGCAGCCCATAATGACAGTCCACTTGCGACCAATACGGTCGGCAAGATCACCAGCGATGAGAGCACCGAAGAAGGTACCACAAGAGAGAATAGAGACGATGAGAGACTGGTGGCTTTCGGAGAGCTTGTCCTGGCCAGCACCCTCGACCTGGTGAATGAAGTAGGCAGAGCCGTTGACACCATTGATGTAGCCAGAATCGTAACCGAAGAAGATACCACCGAAGGAAGCGAAAGCGCACATCAAGTAGGCCTTCCAGGTGACGGGAGCCTCGATCTCCTCGACATTCTCGGCTGTCTGGAGGGCGACTGAGCCGTGTCGCTCGTGTTGAGGATCTTCAACGCCCATTTTGGGATTTTGCTGGTGTCTTGATTATACCAGGCAGAAGATGGGAGGTTGGAGAGTTGAAGTAGTAGTTGTTGTTTGTTGTGAAATGAATCACAGTTCACAAGAGAGAAGAGAGAAGAGTAAGAGGTGAGTTGAGTGTGTGTGATGAAGTGAGAGAAGAAAGTTTGTACGAGGGGGGGGAACAGGGTCTATTTAATCTCGTAGAGGAAATAGAAGGTATTGAGGTGAGGTGCAGTGTAGCAGTGCAACGAGTGAGGTGCAACTCCTTCCTTGCAGCTCGTCGTGTGTCTTCAGTGACTAAAGCCAACGGTGCATGCAACTGTTCAACAGCTACTACCATTAACTAAACCGAACAAGGTCTAGAGCTTTACGTCTTCCAAGTCCCCAAAGGTTACAAGTTTCCTACTCGGGTAACTAAACTTGGCAACCTTCGGCCGTTCACGAGAATTCCCACTCAATCCAGACTCTCTGCAGTCCATTCTAGCTCCCATAGAACACACAATCGGAGCTTTGCGAAAGCTAAGACTAGGGGCTAGCTAGACTAACTAATGGTCCCCGGGGGCCCATGGGGCACGGTAAATGGGGGAACAGGGGGGAGATGCATGACCATTTTGCGAGGACATGTTATTTGCACACCCTATTTCTCACTGCAAATGCGGAGGCGGCCGCAGAAAAAGGTCATCGAATCTTAGGTGTGGCGTTATGAAAAACATGGCAAATACGCGGAGAAGCGAATGTCTAAGTTGAGTGATCGAGCATAGCATTCCAATATCATATCACTATATAACAGACTGCCGACAATAACAAAGAATTTTCGTACAACCCATGAATCATGTAGTGTTCAATTTCCCGTTTCACGAGTAACTAGAGCTACCACCATACCAATGCCATGTCCTGCCCTTTCAGCTCATCAATTATTGATGATTAATTAATTGATTGGGAAAAAAAACTTCAAACTTCCACGCGCTCCAATATCTTCAGGTCTGGGGAATATCGCGTGGGGATTGGATCCTCCCATCTAAACCTGTCGAGGGTGTGCTACGAAGTAAGGCCGAGAGCAGTGGAGGTGACCTGGCCGGGGCGGGTTATGGGTTTAACGGTTTAGGTGGTCCATGGCATCAAGAAGCGCCGAGTATCGCCCGGCCGTTTATTTCCTTCCAGTTGCACGGGTCTTCATCACGGGACCCGACAGACATTCTACCATTATTCCAGACTTCAATACAGTCGAGTCAGACGGACGGGAACGGACTCTAAAGAGGGAACCATCCTGGCGGTATGCATGGAACATTAACATGGTGGTTCAGAACTGACACCTATCAAATATTTGCATTGACCATCTTTAATTGAAGGGTCTGAACTGTATTCGTACTATCTCGACTGCTGATCTTGGGTACCAACCCTACCAACCCTAGGTGCCATATCTACGCATCTACAATGGCATCCTACCTACTGTAGGCATCCCACACTTTCTTGCCAACCAGTCGATCGGGCATCCCATCCCATCCTATCCTCAAAACCCCGACGCGGGGAAATATTTGCACCAAAATGTAAATGTCATGTTCAGGTAGACCCAGACCCAGCAAAAAGGGGTCCCTAATGGGACAACTCTCGGTGGTACTCGAGGCGCTACACCCCTGTTCTGCTCCGACTGCATGGATGGTTGTAATTGACCGAGCTCAACACCGCGAACCTATGCCATTCTTTGGGGTAATACCCTCTCTCTCAAACCTCATTCATCCATCCCATCCCATCCCCCAGAGGGATTGAATCGAACCGATTCCCCAGAGAATATGCCACTATAGTGCCTCCGAGTCGGCCACCGAGATGCCTTATAGTGGCATGCATCTGACCCCAGAATCTCCGGATTTTCATTCAGACAGTCTGGGGGAAAGACGCCGAGATACTGATTTCCACCGAACCGAGCTGTCAAATGTCTTGTCATCAATTAAGAAAACCACAGCACAGATGATATTGACCGTGTGTATTGAAGGCTGAAGGAATTAGAGGAAGAATACAAGCCACTACCGTCACGAGAACGCGCGAATCGTCCTGTCATGCATAATTTCCGGCCCGAAACGTCAGGGCCTGGCCAAGGCCACACCACTGTCCACACCACTATCAGCCTGCTTGCTTGCTGCAGCGGGTAGGGGTGCGAAAAGAAGGACTTTTTCTTCGTCAACTGAACTGTGAGCACACAAACCAGCTCACCAACCGTAAATGTTTGCCGCGAATGGGTCTAGCTGCACACACTTACGGATTTATTACACATTAGATCTCTATATTTTGCCCGTTCTCGTAACCGCGATGACCATACCACTGCCATGTGAGATTGAGAGTGAGAGTGAGAGGGAGCCGCCGTCTTGACTCCTGAACTAAATTAATAACCTTACGTTACAGTATTGTTGGTTGCGGGGAGGGAGAGGAGATTGAAGCAACCAAAAAGCAAGTAAGTAAGCTGCAGTAGGTAACTTGGGCCGAGGTTGGCTTACAAGCAACATTGAGTTACAGTTAAAGTTATTTTATTATATTCCAAAAATAATACATCCATGAATTAATTGTACATATTATTCAGTATAGGTACTTCAATATCAGGACATATTATTGATGTGAACCACTGCACCGGAATTGATCCATTGTATTAGCTCTATTTCCGGGGGTCACATGGAGATGCGATGTCTTCAGATAGAGTACCAGAACAAAGTTGTCAACCATGACCAAGCAAAAAGATGGAACCACCAAAGATCGAGTCGTATTTTTTATTTTTTTTTTTATTTTTTTGCCGAAAATCAACCAGACTTTCTATTCACCCCTTACCCTGCTGATGGCTCACATCATTGGAACACCCCTGGCCATGATTGAATCCAAGTGGGTCCTCGGCCGGACTCACTCTGAAGCCATCGTGTCAGATTCCCCCAGCTTGTTACTGTAGCTAATTAGAGTCCCTAGGTACGCCTAACTCCGGGGTGATTGTGTTCTCGTGACTGGAGAAAAAAAAAAAGTCTTTTAATTAACTATATTCAAGACATACTCGGCCGAGAATCTTGGAATGGCAAAACAGCAATAGCCGTGTTCCGAGAATTCACGGGTGAGTTTTCCAAATCGAGTATACTTCCGATGAACGAGTGGCGTTGTAATTCCAGTTGTTCAAAGTCATCTGGCCTTGGAGATCCGATCCTTTTCAGCTAGAGACGTGACTAGACGTTCAGCCTCTGACGAGTTATCTGCTGTTATTGCTTACCGCCGGGGACGGCAGCATAACTTGGCTGGAACAGTTGTTCTAGTTGTCGATGTCTCATCGCAATGAATGGAATGGACGATTACGGGCTGTCTCAGATTGCATGGATTCTCGTCTCGCCTGCTGATCGACGCTGCCATCCAATCGCCCATCCACACCATCTTCTTTTGCTTTCTTCCCCCGCAACATGCAACAATAGACCATTGACATTGCATTCTGCCATTCTGACAGTCTGATACGTCCATACCATCCAACGCAACGTTGAATCCAATCCGTCCTGGCGGCGGTTCGACGGTCCAAGACTTCCGTCTGTTCTTCCAACGTGACTCTCACCCAGTCACTAGTAAGACAATTACCTTTTCTAAGCGTAAAGTTAGAGTTGCCCTGTGTTCTTCAGCCAAGACAATTGACTTCCCCGTTGTTTTGCCAAGCCGCCAAGATCGTCAGCTCTAAGGCTTGCAAGCAGATGCAGTGAATATCTATTTCCTCTTCAATGAATGGTGTTTCGGTCTCGTGATGGTCTATTACGCTCTCTTTCCGGCTTGGTGTAAACGATAATTCACAATAGCGATCTGACTAAAAGTATCAGATGTTTTTTGGTGATCCGACTTAATGCTATGCTAAGTTGGTATAGGTTATGCATACGAAAATCCATCATATCATCAACCTGAATCGCTATAATATGGTATGATAATTATTGAAGATCCAACATTTTGGTAAATGTATCTTATAGGTTGACATACGATTAACAGGATGATCATCATTAATGCAACAGCGATGGCAATTGCTGATGTTGAGATGTGATTGATGGTGGTCTTACCCTAGATCCCCCATGATTTTCTGCTGGGATACGATTTTTTGGTGGCGGCTCTGCATTGAGTAAGCATCATCCTTCACAACTCCAGCTTCTGACTCAAGCCAGTAAAGCTTCATTATTCACGACAACAACAGTGCATATGAAACTGAATCTGAGGCCAGCCCTATTTACATGGCACGTGTACACGGATCTCTTGCTCATATATTTCTTGCAGCTCGAAACGCTGTTCTCATCAGCTTCCATGGCCTTGATAGGTCTTCCTTCGTCGAGCGCGTTTCAATGCGTCATTATTCACTTTTATGATTTGAGCTGACACTTCACAGACACATTTACGCGTTGCAGAAACGATAGACGCGATATCCATTCAGATCTTCAAGCGCGATGACTTGTTGGGCTTCCGAAGGCGCTGCCGCCCGCGCTTCTCACCACAAACCTCGTTCAGCACACAACGACGACACACAACGCCAGTGATTCATTCCCGCAAAGCCCCAAAAGCCATATATCCAGTCCCGTACCCGATTTCCCGCCTCCCGTGGCGTTTGCGATGTCGTTCCTGAGCTCACCTCCGCATCGTTGTCTCAGCAGCAGCCCTACGACATCATCACCAGATGTTTCCCTCAAACAAATCTCTTACCCACCAAGAAAGGAGGGGTGTGTACCCTTTCTCTGGGTTCTACCATCACAATCAGATTTTGTAGATTGGGATTGAGGGGATATACGGGCCGACTCTGCTGTATCAATGTCTGTGGATCATTGTCTATTTCGCAGCGGACAGGGAAAGGCAATCTCCTGCGCATTGATCACAGATTGACGCCCAAGTTCAGATCAAGTGGTCTGAGAAATACGTCAAAGTTGATGTTGATCTTGAGAACCCTTGATCAAAGCTATAAATGAGGCTCTTGACGAGATTCTCGATATTATCAGATCATACCATACCCCCCGCATCGCGACAATCAGCAACCATTTCGGACATGCCGACACATTGCAAATTTCTTATAAATTATTCATGAATGTAACACGCTGAATAATACTATTAATTTAGGTATATAGATAGAAACAAGTCTCCATAAAAGAGACGGCTTCTGGAACGATTCTGGATCTTGATCCGAGCCTCGGCATCTCCATCTCCACTCATTAACAATTTTTCGCCTCTTAATCTTTTTACTTTTTATTTTTTATTAGACGTCATGGACACTTATACATGATGATGCGCTGACTTTACGTTTATGTGATATTGTGTTAATTGACATTACTGCCGGGCATTACTCAACATTACAAGATCTCACCATAATACTTTACCATAACGATTAACCATCTCAGCAATTGCGGTACAAAAAGTAACCTGACTTTCTTCAAACATCAATTCAAACAATTACAATCCTCCAAACAATCATCAACATGTCGGAAATGCGAGCTTGGCAGGTGGCCAACCCAGGCCCAATCACCAAAACTCTTCAACTCAAGACGATTCCTCAACCAGCTCTCAAATCAGGCCAAGTCCTCGTCAAAGTCTCCCGCGCAGCTCTCAACCCAGCTGATTATAAACTCGTCGAACTCGGCATGGCTGCTCGCATGATCACTTCTTTCCCCAAGACTCTAGGCATGGATCTCGCCGGTCGCATTGTCGCTGTCGCAGATGACATCAAGGATGCCAAGGAAGGCGACTTCATTCTTGCGCGAGCTTCACCACTGAAGGGACCTGGTTCATTGGCAGAGTATGTCGTTTGCGACAGAGAGGGGTTCAGTGTTATTTCTGAGGATATGGATATGGACCAAGCTGCCGGTGTTGGAACAGCTGGATTGACCGCGTACCAGACTATTCAGCCGTATGTCAAGGCTGGTGACAAGGTCTTTTTGAACGGCGGTTCAGGCGGTGTTGGACTCTGGGGCATTCAAATCGCAAAGGCACTGGGCTGCCACGTCACAGTAACATGCTCAACCCAAAAAGCCGATCTGTGCAAGAGTCTGGGCGCCGATGATATTATCGATTACAAGATCAGCGATGTCATTTCCGAGCTTCAAAAGCGCGGCCAAGTCTACAGTCTCTGCGTCGACAACGTCTGCGATTCACCACACAACCTGTACGCCATGTCGAATGACTTCCTCCTCCCAGGAAGTAGCTTCGTCTTCGTAGGCGGGCACGTTTCAGCAAAGAGCTTTCTAAGTTTGTCGACGAGCATGGCGCGCCCTGCGTTTTTGGGAGGTGTCAAGAGTAAGCTTGTTACGTTTGCTACGGCGAACAAACAGAAGGATTTGGATCAGTTGAGGGATTGGATGGTTGAGGGTAAGGTTAAGACTGTGATTGATTCGACGTTTGAGTTTGAGGAGGTTGATAAGGCGTTGGAGCATTTGAAGAAGGGGTCTAGTGGGGGAAAGATCGTTATTCGTGTTGAGGGGGATGAGAAATTGTGATACCATTGATATGCGACGCGGGAATTTTATTATATAGACTATTGTTACAGTAATTTACGTTGATCTGAGCCTGCATCAGTGGCCTTTTGTGAAGCGTGTAAAGCCTACTCGTGATAGCCTCAATCTTTGTCCACCAATGCGATGCTGAGGGATCGGCACAAGAAGCCTTCGGCAGACCTCATGGTTCCAGTCTGAATTGGCATCGCATGACAAACCGAGCTTTTCATCAGACGTAGACATGGCGCATGCTATGAGCTGTCCAGACTTGGGCCAACCGCTGTTCAGCACAAGGCCTGCCTGATGCTCCCTCGACGCCAGCTTGCAGTATCATCTCCGTGACGCTGCCTGCTTGCCCTCGCATCCGGGGAGAAGGCCAACTGCTTCACCATAATCTCGTTATGGAATGAAGGGTCAGTTTCTGAGAGGAAACACAACCGTCCTCAAGTCCCTAGCCCAGCAGCAAACTTCCTCGCAACCCACTGCGCTCCATTCTCGTCATACTCCGCCTTCGTAACAGCCAACCGTTCAATATGCGCATGTCTCGCCAAATTCGCACCCCCATACCAAGTCTGCGTAACCGGATCCGCAGGCCTCGCAACCCTAACAATACAATCATCCGGAACTCTCTGCACAACCTCCTTCTGCAGTCTCTGTATAAACCCATCGAAATGTGTGTTTCCGCCAACCACTATAATATTGGCGAGAAGACTTGGCCATAGACCAATGGGGAGTTCGTAGAGGGATTCTTGGACGAGTTCTGCGAGGCCTGGTTGACGAATTCCGACGTCGGAGGGGTTGAAGATTAGTTCGGGAACGGTGAAGCGTTCGTTGCGCAAGGTCAAGGCGTCTTCTTCGGATTGGTTTGCCATCTTTCTTGCTTTGGAGTGACGGGAGGGTTCGTAGTCGCATAGAGTACCTTTGAATCGAGCGTGGAAGTCAGGAAGGATGTAATCTTTTGCAATTCCAGCACCTGATAAATAATCCGGTCGACGTTCGCCTCTTGTTCCTTTCCATGACTTTTCTAGATCTGCTTTGAAGTCGGCTGATACGTAGCAGGATAGTTCCTTCATCTCGTTGACAATGTATGTATCGTTGCGCATATCGAAATGTCGTTGGGAGATTAATCGTGTTAAGTAGTTGGTGAGGACCTTTCCACCAACGTCTAACCGTTTGACGGCTGAGTGTAATGGTTGACCGCGGAGGACTGGTGTGATTGTTGTATGTGAATATCCAGAATCGATGACCATGATAGCTTCGGCGGGGGAATTCGCGACGGTGGGATTCTCTTGGGGTGTTCGAAAGATATTCTGTACATCGTGGTAGGCATTAAACGTCGATCCTACATCCGTCAGTACTGGCTTTCTTAGGTATATCGCAAAACTTACCTATCCCCCTATAATAACTAGCAAAACCATACTCCTCAAAAACAATCTGATCACAATTGGCCTGCAAAATAGGCAATCCATTCGGCGGTTCCGCAAGAATCAACCTCGCATCCTTAGTATCAAACTTCGCCTCATCAAAAATCTCTCTATCCCAAATCTCCTTCTGCGCCTCCCAATTAACAATAAACCCCTTCTCAACCGGTCTTCGAAACTGTATCTCCCCAAAGTCACGACACTTTTCTAGCTCGGAAGCGACGTAGACTTTGCGCGCGCGATCACGGGCTATGACGTTTGGGATTATGCGTGGAGACTCGGTGGAGATATTGGAGTCGGTGACTAGACCTGCTTTTATTGTTGAGGCGCCGTTGTCGAGGATGAGGGTTGTTGAGGGGCCTTTTGGGGGCTGGGGTTTTGGTTTGCGTGCACCGGCCATGGTGATGTTGAAGATAAATTGGTGATGGATTCTTGGAGTTTTGGACGCGATGGTAAGGTGGAGTGGTTACGTAAGCCATCATGAAATGAACTCATGATGTGTAATTGTCTTTGCTCTTGGCATGATTGAGGCCTTCAACGTTCTCAAGCATTAAATATTTGAGATAAATAGTCTACTAGATCTCTAATGAATGATCAAGATATGGTTGTCTTAACTCACGGGCGTAGAATACCCGATCTCAAGAACGGCACCTCAAGTCCTTTCACATTCCCATCCTCACCAACATACAACAACACCCTATCCAAAGGCTCACCTCCATAATGAACCCAATCCTGAATTGACCACCCAACACAATTCATGTCCTCAATCTCATTCCCCGGGAGATCAGTTTTAAACCCTGACTTAAGATCAGGCCACAGATGCCATATCTCTTTCACAACAGCCTTCCCATCCAATGTCGCATTCTCATGAAGCTGACTCGGAAACACTCGGATCTTTGGCCCAACTTCAGGAAGAAAGTCACCGAGTGCGAGACCCCAAATTTCTGCAAGACTGGAAACAAGATCTGTGCCGTTTCGACGTAGTGATGCCAATATCATTGAGTTGTTGTCTTGCTTCAGAGATGCTTCAATATGCACGCCCTTTTCTCCATCATTCGTGTACTTCCGCTCATATACCTTAGCCTGCTCCCTAGAAATATCATCTGCAGCAGAAATAAACGTAGAAAGCATCGCATTCGTAAGAATAGGCGCCGCCTTCATCGGTCCAGCTGTCAAGATAATTATCGCCAGTCCATAATCATCCATGAAGCTAAGTTGGCTTCTGTAGTTCTGTGCACCGCCGCTCTTACCATAGATAGTAACACTATGAGGACGTTTTGGCGTTATGTTTGGAAGACGTAGAATTTCCCAAGGCATGCCTGTCATGGTGTATGCGTTACCAGCGAAGGCAGCTGGCTTGAGCCACCCGTTTATCTCGGTTGAGGTCATGTTCAGGGTCCGTGAGAGCAAGGCGTGAGAGAATTTGGAGAGATCGGATAAGGAGGAAACCAAACCTCCTGCACTGTTAATAGTCAGTACTTCATAGATAGCCTGTGAATATTGGACTTGCGGAGTGTTTAGCTTGTAATCGGAACCCCAGCTACTATCACCCGATGGAATGACGGCTGTACCATCATTTCCAGGCGAAGGAAATGTGCTGTTCATTTCTAAAGGACCAGTTGCTATTTCTTTAAGTAGCTGAGTGAAGTTCTTTCCGGTATACTCCTCCATAGCCATGCCGAGGATGACAAAGGCCATATTAGAGTAGGCTGGCCTCTCGTTGGGAGTCGTTTGCGGGTAAGAATCTTTCATTCCCGACAGAATCTCTGTAAATAGTTAGTATAGATACAATCATGTTGACGTATAAACTTACGTTGACCTGTGCACCCTTTGTTGAGACCTACGACACCACATGGTGGGTAGTTATCTTCCTCAATAGGCGGGAAGCCATATACAAGAAAAACATCTTTCAAGAAGTAAAAGTCGGAGAATCCATCTATTACCAGTTAGCCATAAGCCGTTCAAAAGAGGTCCAAACCTACAATTCGCTGGTGTACCACCCAAGTACGAAGCCAACATCCTCAAACTCACATCCCTCCACTGAATACTCGACTTCCCATTGAGGCTCGGAAGGTACCTCGTCACAGGAGCATCAAGATCCATGCCATTCTTTAACATCAAATAATCAGTAAATAACTTTGAAACTGAACCAATGAGATACTGCGAATCTCTGTTGAGGTGCTTAGTGCCCTTGGTGTTGGTGGCTGCAAGGTGGTGATACTCCCATATCGGCACACCAGGCTCATCCTGATCTGCGTTTACAACAGCGAGAGAGAACGAGACATTTTTTACCGGCCAACCGGCTGTGATCGAACCAGAGATAGCTTCATTGAGAGTGTTTGTCAAATTCGTGGCTGCTGCTTGAAAGAGTGCCGAGTTTGCGAGGTCTGTTGGTTGTGGAAGTACGGGACCTTCTGGACGGCATTTGAGCTCCGCTGAGGTGACACCAACTGTCAAAGACAGTAAAAGCACAATTGATCGTGAGAAGAACATTGTCGCGACTTGTGCAACAGGTATCACCCATCATGCTCTTCTGAACGTGAGCTCTTATACTCTTTTCTCATGCGTCTTTACAACTCAAATGACATGAATTCGCGTCCAAAATACGAAATACGAAACAATCGAATCCATCATTATTCGATATTAGGTTCCTGACCTGCAGATCTAGATGATCGGCATGGCACTTACATGGCGGCGCAGCGCTAAGGCACGGTTGAATGCGAAATACGATGCAGATCCATAATTGCGACTACTCTATCAGACGTAGGTCTATATCTTTAGGGCCTGTACATATAAGAACTACCTAAATCTTACCTAAAATTATACCTAACTTTAGGTATTCCTTAATAAATATTAGCCCTCCTATATTATCTCCCGCGTCCGATGTCTTATATCTCCCCGAGGAGAGGTAACATAAATCATGTTTATTCATGTCTCATCAAATCTTGGCTGTCTCCATAACACTGGGTATCAACCTCCACCTCTGCGCAGTCTCATCCCTCGGCACAACTCCCATATCCTCAACCCTTCTTGCATTCACAAAATTAGGTCCCCCGCTCTCCCACGCATAATCCTTCCACTTTCCAAGCGTAGGCCACATCTTCTCTGTAACAATTCTCTCAATCTTCATCTTGCGCTGCGTCGCCTCTTCATCTCCCGTAAGACCTACCACGCTCGTCCAAAGCGCCCATGTCTCTTCGAGCTCATCTACGCTTGATACTCCCATGACGCTAACGCCCAGACGGCCTGTGTCGCTGGAGTTTATCTTTGTGCCGAATTGAGATCCTATGCGTGCCCAGTTCTCAAGCGCCCATCGGATTGCGACTTCTTCGAGATGTTCGCCTTCGGATTGGGAGATTGTGGAGAGCTGTGCGCAGAGATCGCGGAGTTCTTCTGGTGAAGGGTGCCATGCGCGCATCGGACTGTTGTCAATACCGCGGGTAGTCAAGAGTCCCATGCCGAGCATACTGGCGTTGGGTACACAGTCTACACCGGCTGCTTGGAACCGATCTAGCAATGCCTTGTTTCCCAACTGGCTATTCTGTACGCAGAAGTTGCTATACGACATAACAGCGTCCAAAGGCTCTCCTGTCTCGCGCAAGATCATTTCTGCCAGTGACGCAAGTGTATCGACGGGATATCCACTGATACCCACGTATCGAATAAGACCTTGATCTCTTAACCGTCGAAGCTCCATCACAGCAGCGAGAACCTCCTCAGGAGAAACAAACTCGACATCGTGTGTGTAGACAAGATCCAAGTATGGGGTGTTCAAGCGCTCAAGACTGCGACACACGCTATATCGGATCCAAGCGGGTGAGTAGTCAAACTCATCTCCCGCAATGCGACCAGCTTTTGTGATAAGGAAGTAACCCTCTCTGGGTGGCGGAGGAGTTAACTTGCGCAGCGCATCGCCGAGAAGAATCTCAGAGGGACCGTAGTAGGGGGATGTATCGAAGCCGAGGATATTATGAGCTAGGGCGCGGCCTACGATGTCGGTATATGGCATGTGAGTTGGATCGGGATGATATTGGTGGTTGAAAGTAGCTGTCCCGAGAATAAGAGGAGGGAGGACCTCATGGAGAGGTTTTCGCGCCATCGCCATTGCCATTGTGACTGAAGATTATGACAGAGAAAGAGAATAAAAGAAGACTTTTTGACTTTTGTTGCGCTCGATCTTCAGGGTCCGTTATTTTTTTGCGTAGGGATCGGATCGGGTAGTGGGGGATAAAGATGGAGGGGCTCGGCGATATCGGTTCGATCAGATAAAACCAGAATGCGAGAGTTAGGATCGCGAGTAGAAAAGCATGTCAGCTTGAACAAGTTATTTATCACTAGATAAATAATTAAACAATAAAATAAGGGTCCTGATCGTTAGTAATTCATTCAATTACCGCTCTTAATCAGCGATCTACAGCCATGATGAGCTATCGCCGTGTCACTGTGATGAATCATGATGGATAGAAATTTGCCCGAGAGGAACCGGATACACACGGACCAAACCTGAAAGAGAAGGACGGAAACGAGTACGTAATTTAAGCATTCGGTTGCGCCATTTGGCAGATTGACCTGTCAATTGCGCACGTTGTATGATAGAGTTTGATTGTCATGATATTAGACATGAAATGGAGGTGTAGGTGAGAGTAAGGTTTTGACAAGAGAATTAATATATTTAGAGGTGAACCCCCAATTGAACCCCCAAAGTAAGTGGATTCAATTAACCTTCTATGAATCCTTCTATCGGATCTTCTATCATTCCGAGCGGGGAGAACTAGGGTCTCTGTACATACACATACTACGGAGTACTAATGCAGTGGTTCGAGATGGCATCACCCCATATCTCACTCATCTCATCTTATCTCACAAGCACACAAATTTCAGCGGAGAAGTGGCATGATATTTTAGATCAGAACCAGCCTAACCCTGTTATCTTATTCAGAAAGTGGTGAGTATCTGCAAATAAAAAGAGTCGAGTTTCATCCGTCCATCCATCCTTGTTTACGCCCCGACTCCAATAACAAAACAAACAAATCCGAATACGCTTCATCATGACGCCTCGCTCAGTCCACTATCCCTAAAAAAAAGACCCCATATTTCAGGGATCAATGCGCCAAGGCATGATCAGATGTATGCATATCGTTCCCAAGACGTTGCATCGACACACGTCAAGCGTTTGAGATACGTCTGAGACCGCGACCTCGACAGAAACACCCTGTGAAGCAATGTTAGCCATTGAAACAGCTCAATATTAAAGCAAGTAACATACAATCGCACTAAAAATAGTTAGTAAATAGGTATCATTTGGAGAAATAGGGTATACTCACAAATGCACTTGATGATCCCTCGTTGTGAATCAGACAATATCCGCCACCGCACTTTTTGCAAAACTTTTGAGTGCGCTCAATACACTCATTGCACTAGAAACGATTAGCTTCAATACTCCCAATCAATGTAAATTTCTCACGTTGATGCCGCATTCCCAGCAGCTTCGAGAAACATGTCGCTTTGAATCATGCTCCCCTCCATGTCCGAAAGGCTGATAACACGTCTCGCACCACCACTTATTACAAGAAACACAGAATCTATCCCTCAAGCAATCAGCGCACCTTGGCACAAAATCCTCATGTCCTGGTCGAGGCGATGTGGCAGCCTGCACAGATGACGAGAGGATCGGCGGGGGAGCTAGTAGTGGTAGTGAAGAGCAGTGTGTCTTTGCTGTCATGACACCCTCGGGCGCTTTGCCACAGCCTGCACATCCCCCTACTGCAAACGTGGCCACGGCTGGACTGCATGGTGATCGCACGCTGCCGACGGTGCCAAAGGATGGTGAGTTGGCGTGTCGCGGGCCCTGGCAGAGTACTGCGTCGAAGGAGATTATGCCCTGGCATGCGAGGAGACACTGTGCCCATTCATCCATGTCGCTGGTTGAGTCTAGCATACGGCCCTTTTTAGACCACCAAGCATCAGCGTCGTCTTGACCACAGCTAATCTGCGCATTTTCATCGCAGATTGGGCTGAAGATGTATACAGCTTTAAGACGTGGGGTGTTCTCTGGGCGAGAACTGCGACACGCAAAAGCTAGCGCAGAGCGCAGTTTTCCATGGTTCAAATTATTGACACCGCGGATCGAGAGCATGCGCACGCTGTATGTAGGATCGTTAATGATATCGTGGCATAGCTCTGCCGTGACAGAGAGGCCGTCGAGGATCAGCGATTGAACATCGCGAAGAATATCGCGTTGTCGCAAGGTAGAAAATATGCCCCTCAAGGGCCCGGCGTAGAAGCTATGGATCCTGTAAGCTAACAGCCGTTTAAAGTGGTCGCAGCGCATAACCATAACAAGGGTATTGTGGATATGGATATAGATAGACTCACTCATCTTCAGTCAAGTAGTCAGAAAGATTGACATTATGCCAAACTGCAAGATTGCGCTCCGATTCCTTACGAGCGTCTTCACAATGCGCTGTCTTGACACGGGTAAGGTCGAGGTGACGAAAGACACCTGGTGTTTCGTGGAGGAGATGACGAATATCGCGACAGGTGGCGGCGAGGTTTAGAAGGCCTGAGACGGGGAGGTAGGGAAGGGTGTGGCGGAGGACGAGGGAGTTGTATAGAGTGTCAAAGAGGGTCAAGGCCTTTGGTTGTTGGATCTGGGTGATCTCTGCGCGCGTTTGGTGGTCGACGATAACTTGGCTCATGTCAGGCTGGCATGAGGAATTGTAACAGAAGAAGAATAAAGGAATGATGACAGCCCAACTGGCAAGGAGGGCTAATTGAGGTTTATGGGGGATGAGGATGGAAGAAGAGGAGGAGGAGAGAAGTCATGGAGGTTGGTATTAGATATCTATATAGATTACACAGTAGCTAGAGTAGAGGAGAGCACAGCTGGAGACAGTGACAAGACAAGGCATGAGGGATGGGCCGTGTCATGCCAGCGGCCAAAGCGGCAGTGATTTACTTGAACGAGGTGAGCTTGGTCTTGGTCTGGGGGAGCTGGGCGAGAGCTGGACCATGGAGATGGCCGTTTAGGTGGGATGGGACATGGGCAAGGGGGACGGGACAACCAAAAAGATGGTCTGAGATGAGATTGGATTGGCGAGGCTACTATCGCCAAGTGTATGTAACTTCAGGTAGGCCCGTATAGTAATTTGCATTTTACCTGCACGTGTGTGAGTCAAGCTTGCTATGCTATGCAATGCATTACACAAGCTTGTTAGTGATGATCAGTTTGTGTGGGGGTTTATTGGTTTCGCTCAACAATAAAACAAAACACCAAAGAAACACCGGCTGAACCGGATACAAGAAAAAATAGATGTCAGTCTGTGTCTTGTGAGAGGTAGGGAGGGGTCTCTTGGAGATCGGCCCGTGTGAGCAGTCGATGTGGGGATTGGATGCCACAGTCTGGCCGACTGATGATATCTTGACAAGATGGCATCACCAAGAGAGGGAGGGGATCTTATCTTAGAGGCGCACCATTGACCACTCAATCACACGGGAGCTAGTCACCTACATACAGTAAAAAATGGGGTTACAGGGCCAAAGTAGGTCATGTAGGGTCCTGTTCTTCCGTAGATCTGTTCCCCCCTTTTGAGATTGGAAAGAGAGTACTCCGTACAGCGGGTAAATTGAGCTGTGATACTGAGGGATCAGACCGGTCACAAAGAAATGATTCAGATCAACTCATGCCAAGTGTTATTGCAGATCTTACAGCTTATACACTTCGGGGTCCGAGATTGCCAAGCTAAGTTAAGACAGCCTCATCATAGATAGCTCAACAAAGAAATGAATATCATTTTGCCAGAAAACAAGATAACCCGTCTTACTTGTACGTCTAGCTAGGTGTTGTCATCTCCCACTCTGTGGCGTCTTTAGCTTGGTAGCTTGGCTTGCTTCTGCTTGCTTGTCCTGTCGGTCCGGGGATACATGACCGGGCTCATCATCCATCATGACCGCTTTGTATTCATCCATCATGGATGGGTTACTCTGCATTTAGCCATTCAGTGGGGGTTCACACGGACGGCGGCTGTATGTATGTAGTATGTACGATATTGTTTCACTCAAGTGTCGCGGACTCGCGGAGTTGTAATAGCGGTGAAAAAAGGCTGGGGTATGTTGTTTTTTTCCTTTTTTTGATCGACATGAGTGAACATCATTTCATGCCAAGACGAGTAGCACAGAGCTTCTTTGTGGTTGAGATTACGCGTTGATATTGCCCCAAGCCACGAGCTGGAATTTTACTGGCAGACATAGTTCGCTAAAAGGCTATTGACATATATAGTCAAGCATTTTTGGCTTTAAATAGGCAGTAAAGTGTCCTTGTATTTATGACACCTTTGCATAATTCTGGCCTCTGTTTCAAGGCGGGATTCTCCACGGTTTGAAGGGAAACTGTGACAACGATGTCTGAGGCCGGCCAGTCAGGGTTTCAGTATAGTTTGTAGTCTAATTTTAACCATGATATTAAGCATTCATCACAGTCTGTGCTCTGAAGTCAACTCATAAATGCCGAAATTCGATCTGCAACACCAAAAGATCCTATGTCGATTACTTCTTGGCAAGCAACAAGTCGCATCTCACTCTGTGTTGTGAGACTTCGGATTTCTTCGTATCCGCTGACTAAGGCAGCTGTTTCCGCTTACTTAAAGTGCTGACATAAGGCTTTTAGGCAACTCAAATCCCGCGTGTCTTTTGGTTCTTCTGGACGATGCTGGAAGAACGTCACCGAATTAGCTGACTGAGCATTGCCGTTGAGAGCCTGTTTGTTTCTGCCTATTACACGTTAAACCTTCTAGAAATAATATTAATTAAATTCTTTTCATTCTGTATTATATCGCCTCTTCATGATTGTCTTTAATCGCGTCTAATCTATTGCCTACTACGTAATTGCTGTATCTTATCAACCCCACCAAATCACCACTGACCTTGACATCACAACGCAACCTACCTAATCTTCAAGCTCCAGAGAAAAGCCCAGCCATGGAAGAGCCAGCCCCCCTGCGCTGGTCGAGCGCATTACCTGTTATAAGTCCCTCCGCTATAGCGACCAAGAATCTTCGAGGCGACAAGATCCTTCTCCCACAATCCGCTCTCGAGCAACTCCTAGCCGCGGCGCGATCCCGACCCTCTACGACAACAACTGCACGATCAGACCCATGGTCGTATTCAACAACAGACGCCGATACCGCACAACAACTTCCGAACCCGTTAACTTTCCGACTCGTGAATCCCAAGAATAAAAATGCTGTCTTTGCGGGCATCAGAGAGTTTTCTGCGTTGGAGGGAACATTGGGATTGAGCCCGTGGTTGACAGAAGCTTTGGGTATTCAAGAAGATGAATGCGTGACACCAAAGGAGACGATCGACTCAGAACAAGATCTAGGGCAGGCAGAAAGCGAAAGTATGGACATCGATGGTATTCAGATCAAGGTTGAAGCGCGACAACTTCCCAAGGGCACATACGTACGGCTCAGACCGTTGGAAGCGGGCTACAACCCAGATGATTGGAAGCCACTTCTCGAACGACAATTACGAGAGAATTTTACAACGCTCAGCAAAGGCTCGATGTTGGCGGTCAAAGGTGCGCGAGGGGAGGAGTTCAAGTTACTCGTGGATAAGGTCGCTCCCGAGGGAGACGGCATCTGCGTTGTGGACACGGATCTCGAGGTCGATATCGAGGCTTTGGATGAAGAGCAAGCGAGAGAAACATTAAGACGAATTATATCTGCTCAACGAGGATCTACGGGCGGAAGCTCTACGGGCGGAGAGATTGATATTTGGAAGGCTGTTGAAGGACAGGTTCTTGAGGGCGAATATGTCGATTATGTGCTTCCTTCATGGAATAAGTCGCAGCCTCTTGCGATTGAGCTGACTACAGACGAAGACGAAGACACGCTCGATTTGTTTGTTACACCAAAATCTTCACGGCAAAGGGCACTTCCCCGAGAAAGCGTTCATGTCTTTGGTGATTTCTCACCAGCGGTTAATGGCGTGAAGAGGATTGTGATAAGTCCTACCAACGTCGAACTAGAGGGTGCAGAACAAATCGCGATTTCGGTTCATGGATACAAGCCAGATGGTACAGAAGGAACTGGAAAGACGTTACAGTACTCGTTACGAGCTAAAGTCGACTTACCAAAGGAGGATTCGAATGGGACAGCTAATAGGACGAAAGACCAAGAGCATCCCCCCGATGAGGAGCAGTGCAGCAACTGTTTGCAATTTATTCCCAAGCGAACAATGGTCCTACACGAGAACTTCTGTCGGAGGAATAATATCGTATGCCCCGACTGCAAATCCGTATTCAAGAAAGGCTCTCCAGAATGGGAAGCGCATTGGCATTGTGAAAAGGACAATGCTTTTGGTACCTCGGCCCAGAGCAAAGCGAAGCACGACGACATATTTCACACGCAACGACAATGTACTCACTGCGAGTTCTCAACGAACTCACTGGCCGACTTGGCCAGACATCAGACGAGCGTATGTCCTGGAAAGCTCATCCTCTGTCGATTTTGTCATCTCGAAGTCCCTCAAGAAGGCGACCCATTCAACCCCAGTCCAGAAGTCGTTCTATCGGGCTTAACAGCACATGAACTCGCAGACGGAACACGCACAACAGAATGCCACCTCTGCGATAAGATCGTTCGTCTAAAAGACATGGAAACACATCTTAAACATCACGAACTCGATAAAGTATCACGTCTCAAACCTCCAATCTGTCGTAACGCCAACTGCGGAAGAACAATGTTCGGCGTTGGTCCAAGAGGTCAAGTCCGCCAAACAGCACCCACCGACCAAGCCTCAAACGATATTGGTCTCTGCTCAATCTGCTTCGGTCCCTTGTACGTAAGCATGCATGACCCAGAAGGCAAAGCCCTCAAACGACGTATCGAGCGCCGCTATCTAGGTCAACTAATGACGGGTTGTGGAAAATCACACTGCGGAAACATCTGGTGTAAAACAGGTCGCTCAAATGCAGGATTAGAGAGTAAGCCTTCTAGCGCGAGAGAGGTTTTACCATTGGTTAAGCCGCTGCTGGGGGATGTTATGGATATGGAGAAGATGTTGTGGTTTTGTACGGATGAGGGGAGTCAAAGGGGGAGGAAGTTTGCGGAGATGATGGCGGAGGAGGGGGTTTGGGATGTTGAGTGGTGTGTTGCTGCTGCGGAGGCTGAGAAGGGGAGTTTGGAGAGGATGAGGGATTGGTTGCAGGCTTGGGCGCCTACTAAATAGATGTTGTATAACAGATGGTTATGATGTATATGATGAGATGATGAGATGACGATGTGTGATGGTGGCATGGGTATAGAGATAGATATTCAATAAGATACCAGTTGAACAACGTCTTGGATGATCATAGATGATATCAAATGGTTTAATAATTTTATATAAATTCTAAATTATGTTATGCTCTATTTGAGACAGGGATGAAGTCTATGTAATGATCGTGAGGGACATTTCCCAATTCTTATGACACCCTGCAGGTTAGCTACCACGATTAATAAAATAAACACGAAATAAATATCCGAACACGACGTTGAGTTACATCCATCATCCGGATCTTTCGGAGACAATCAGCCCATGTCCCATCAAATGCACGAATATCCAATTCTATATCCAGCAAAGACAGCTGTCAATGTTTCAGCTCGAGTTGAAACAAGGAAATATCCAAATATTTTCTTGATTTTTATATGGGTGCTAGGTTCAAGGATCCGATTGTCAGATTTTGTTTTAGTGATGGTTCATGACGTGTGTGTACGAGTCAGGTAAAACTGACGTTTTAATGCAGATCTTGGAACTTGACTTGTGATAAAAGTTTTGATCTGGAAACAAAGCAAAAGAAAAAGCAAAGAAAAAGGGTGAAGAATATTGAATAATTGGGGTTACTATGGTGAAGGCATGAATTGGGCAGTGATGTTGGTCATTGCGGACCTCAATTCAAAGTCCTGGTAGATAAAAAACTCTAGGGTTGGCATAATGTACAGAGTAAGGCATCGTCAATTTTCAAGGTTTGGCTTTTAGGAGCTTGGGATAGCTTACGACGCTTGTAGGGGAAGGTCTTTTAAGCTTCTCTGATGTGGACTCTCCAGTGAGAGGGGCTTTAATTGATTCCTCAGTCATCAACCGGCAGTTAATGTTTAACTCAACTTATCATCAGCAATAACTTCAACAACACCAACCAACTCTTCAACATCATATTCTCTACGGATAGTGACGCTATCTCTGTACCCCGCTGCATTTACCCGCCCGCCTGGCTCGTGGGCTCCATTATTCGATCGCAGCTAATCCAGGTCGAGACTCACCTAAGCCAACGCCAACAGACACTGAACTGAGGCTTCAGTACAGTTACAGTTACAGGCTGGTGTATCCGCCTCCTCATCCCCCAATCTTGCTTTGCTGCCTCCACCTCTAGTCGCATCCATCCAATTCATTCCCAACCATCAACAAAAAACAACAACAACCAACTTTCTGTTATCGCTACACTCCATCATCGTCATCATCATTGTCAACTCTTTCTTATTGTCGAGCATTAATAGTAATACCATACCACTGATCTTCTCATCAACGACAAGTTCTCACCCAAGCGAAATGCTCTCTGTGGTGACCCCCGTCGTCTGACGCCCCTCCCCCATCCATCATCCATCATCTATCGCGGGACATCCGGTAACCGTCCGTTCCTATCGATACAAGCTCCTTGTCTTGTCTCATATCGTCTCTACTCGATATCGCTCAACTCAACTCAACTCTCTCAACTTCACGACCATCACTCACACTACTCTCTTTTTTCTCTTCCGATCTTCTATCCATTATCATCGACGATAACACCCCTCCCCTGCTCCACGCCATCCACGCCAGATAAGACCAGCCCAAGTGCGCGATCGCGCCACATCACCCAGCTGCTGTCGTCTTCCAAAATCTCACCATGGGTAATTCAAACACAAAAGAGTCCCGCCCCGAAGGCGATTCCTCTCGTCGTTATTCTGGGCCTGGCGATCCTTCAGTACGCGAGCATTTACGAGACCAAAACTCGAGAGCGAACCGCCGAATGAGCAGGGCTGAAATTAACATCTTCGGTATTGGCCCAAGTTCTTCTCGTAACCGTGATCAGCAAGATGCTCCTTTTGAGCGTCGCGAGACGAAACAGGAGCGTGAGGCGAGGAGGTTAGAGAGGGAGCGCGTAGCTAGAGCCAAGGAACGTGAGAGGAGTATGCGCGAAGAACATGTCGATGGAGGTTATCTGGTCACATTGGGTACCTATACTGGTACCGAGGACTTTAGCAAGCCCACTGTGAGACAGCTACAGGTATGTCATTCTGTTGTTTGTTGTTTGTCTCGGTAGGCTGACATCTCACAGATCGAAAGAAAGCTTGCGCCTTTCTGGCGAGGCCTCAATGACTGGTCTTCCAGTTGGGCTGAGCATCAACTGGTCGCTGCAGCTCGTGGCCTCCCCATTCCTCCCGCCGATGCGCCTCCCGATCCAGAACTTATCCCGCAACCTCCCACCGCAGATAACCCATCTTCTTCGAATCAGCATATCCAGAACCTTACGGTGCCTATGGGCCCCAGGACACTTTCTGCCGCATCAGATCGCAGTGGATCAAACACAGGTTCCGCTCTTCCTTCCCCCTCCACAACTGGACAGAGTAAGACACCTTTCAAGCCCCGGGCGAAGGCTCTTGCAGCTGCTCTCAGTGGAGGATCCCGAAATGCCTCGTCGACCGATTTGTCACCCAAGGAAATAGCTCTGCCTAATGATCCTTTTGTCAATGGTCAACCTCTCGAGGTTTTCTTGTACAAGGACGCTGACGAGTGTCCCATCTGCTTCCTGACATATCCACCTTACTTGAACCACACCAGATGTTGCGACCAACCTATCTGCAGCGAATGCTTTGTTCAGATCAAGCGTGCTGATCCACATCTTCCCGAGCATCATCCCAACGGTGAAGCTCGAGACCCTAACGAAGGACTCAACCCCGATGATCCTCCAGAGATGCTCATTTCGGAGCCGTCAGCATGCCCATACTGCCAACAGCCCGAATTTGGCGTGACTTACGAACCTCCCCCATTCCGACGGGGTCTCGCATATTCTGGTGGCCCATCGCATAACACAGCCATGTCTTCTCAGACTTCGCTAAACAGCACACTGCAGACCCCGCCCACCCCCGGCCGTCGACGCGCACATAGTTTGTCTGCGAACGCGCCGAATGTCATCACCACCGATCGCGTACGCCCCGATTGGGCGTCGAAGCTTGCATCAGCGAGAAACCATCAAGCGCGAAGAGCCGCTGCTGCGACCGCCCTTCACACAGCTGCATTCCTCATGGGAGGCAACGAACAAAGATCGATCCTTAGACCTGGTCGGTTTGGCCGAAGAAATACTGGTAACAACGATTCAAACGCCAGCCCTGCCAGTGGACAAGTCCAAAATCAGGACGGTGCACAAGATGACGAGGGCCCAGAACCTGGAGCTAGAGGATCTTCACGGAACGGCACAGGACGTAGAAGTCGCATGGACGAACTTGAAGAGATGATGTTCATGGAAGCTGTTCGTCTCTCCCTAGCCTCAGAAGAAGAGCGCAAACGTAAGGAGGAAAAAGCTATACGAAAGGAAACTAAGAGACGAGAGAAGGAGGAAAAGAAGGCTGCCAAGAAAGGCGGAAATCCTTACAGTGGTAGTGCAAGTGGTGCGAGCGCCAGCAGCTTGTCTCTAGGATTGGGACGTCGACGTGGCAATAGTACTGCCAGCAACCTGCGAGTGGAAGCTACTATGTCGAGAGCCTCACAGGCGTCGAGTGCCCCGGAATCACCCGCCGATGCAAAGCCCAAGGACGACAGCCCTGCTGGAAAAGGCAAGGGAGTTGACCGAAGTACACCAGAGACACAGGCTGGACCAACTTCATCATCGAGCTCTCTACCGCTACCGTCTGGACCATCCCGCGGAGGATCTCATCTTAGGCAGATGAGCAATGCCTCTTCAGTGGGTTCTTCAGTCAACGATAGCCCGGTTGGAACGTACACAGGACCTGATTATCTAGGCACAGATGGACCTCGGTCTAGTGGACTGAGCCTTGGTGCCTACAGTGACGACGGAGAGCGTGACGGTGGAAGTGCTGGCTCTGAGCCCATGTTTAACTTTAGCAGCTTGGCTCAGATGGTTGGCGCTGATCTCGAACACGGTTCGATGCATCCTGACGATGGAGAGTCTCCCGACACATACGCTCGACCACTCTCACAAGTGAAGGAGGATGATAAGGAGGACGCAGAGGCGGAACACGTTGAGAGCACAAGACCTGCCAAGACAGAGATCGTACCCAGCTCTCTGGCAGCACCTGCTGTGATGATCACACCAGAGACACCAGCACCAGCGGACGAGGCAGAACACGAGGCTAAGCAGCTCGGACATTCTCAAACAACAATGGCTACTACGGAACAGAGACACGTTTAGATTGGGAGTTTTGTCAAGGAAGAGAGGGAGTTTGGGATCTACACAGGCTTTCTTTCAAGATACGATACATGGAGTGAGTGAGGAAGGGAAAGGAAGCGTTGACTGGTTGAGAAATGAATGTACTTTGTATAAGGTAGCGATATGTAGCAGGCATGTAATATCGATGCCATGATGAGAGGATTACTAGAATGTCTCTAATCGTTTAATGTCTTGACGTTACGCATTTTCTGTTCATGTCTTCTTAACCTCAACCTTGAACTTTTCCATCCACTCGCTGTATTCATCACTCTCCCCCTCCCATCCCATCTTCAAAATCTCACCAACTCCAACCGCACTCTCGAAACAATCCTCCATAAGTCGATCAATCTCCTCCGCATCGAGATCATAAAACGCACCAGCCAAATCTCCAAACTTATCAGGTAGGCTTTCCAACACAACAGCTGTGCGGTCTAACTTTGAGGGCATCTCGCCTTGGGTTGTATCCTTGGGTAGTTTCTTGAAACGGCGTTTGGAGAGGGCTTGGTAGAGAAGGACGATCATTCGGAGACGCTTCAGTGTTGATTCGAGACGGGGGCGGATCTTGTCAGGGTCGGATTTTGGAATGGCGGATGAGGAATCCATGATGTCGTCGACGAGGTCTTGTTTGGAGAGTGTTGTTTCGTTGAGTTGATCTGCTAGATCATCCACATCATCTTCATCATCACCCTCTTCTTCTCCCCATTCCTTTAACTCCTCCATAACATCCTTAAGTGTATCCCTCCACTCCTGAGCCTTCTTAACAAAAAACCCTCCAACGCCCATATTCGCCAACGCGACGACTTCATCACACGCAGACCAAAGCATACCCGTCAATGCAAGACTTCCCTTCCCACCATCCTTACCTCCCCCCGACAAAACTTTCCCATCTTTGGGTACACGCTTCAGTAGATTCGCTAGCTCAACGAGAACCTTTTGTGCTCTATACGCAAGTTCTTTTCGAACAACGGATGTATAGCGTTTTGTTTCACATGCTTGTGCGGCGGTGGCAAGACCTGGGATGGGTCCTTTTACGAGCTCGCGGATGACGGTTGATATAGCGCTTGGCGTGAAGGGTTCGTTTATTAAGAGGAGGGATATCTTTGTTGTGTGGGCGCGGATGAGGGAGGATGTGTCGCGGGCTAGAGCGAGGGCATCGATGTTTTCGGTTTCGGGGGATGGAGTGGGTGTTGTTGGGGATCGTTGGATTTGGATTAAGGATGATTGGAGTTGTTCGATGAGGGTTGAGGAGGTTGTTATGAGTGTTTCGAGGGCTTTGCGAGCCTCTTCATCGTTGGGAGCCATGATGATGTATGCGTCACAGTTGATGTTGGAGGGGTTGAGTTCTCTTTTTTTTATCCCCCACCTTTAGTGCTTGATCTCTCAGTGGATTAGGGCGGTTCAAATTCCGCAGTGTCAGATCGGCCGAATATTTACCGTCCAGGGGATCATGAGCTTGTAGGTTTCAGTGGATACCTCTGGTGTTATAGCTGACCTGGCCAACTCAACTCAACCTCCAATTCCAACTTCCATCCATTGGGATCAATTACACAAACAAAAACCACCACCAAGAAATGCAACATCCCAATTCTTTGGCGCTCCTTAGCGCTATTTATGCCTTTACTCTGGCAGCTGCTGGCGGCGTGCCTAGAGGTGTTGGTCCTGAATGTAAGTGACAACAGCAATAGTGGTGATGTTGGTGGAAGCTATACTAACAGCTGTTCTTTTTAGTTGTCTCTCATTACCAGGGCGAAGAATTCTCTTGCATCACCAATGCAGCTATCAAACTAAGCCTCAAACAAATCAACGACAATACCTGCGATTGCCCCGATGGCTCCGACGAACCAGGCACAGCTGCTTGTGCAAACCTCGATCCTCTATCCCCCGAGCAACCTCTCGAAGGGTCCATCACCGGCACTACAAACACCACCAATGCGCTCCCTGGTTTCTGGTGTGAGAACAAGGGTCACATTGGAATGTACGTTCCGTTTATGTACGTCAATGACGGCGTGTGCGATTACGAACTCTGCTGTGACGGCTCAGAGGAGTACGGCGGTGTCGGTGGTGTAAAGTGTGAGAACAAGTGTGCTGAGATTGGAAAAGAGCATAGAAGGCTTGAGGATGAGAAGAGGAAGAACTTGCAAAAAGCTGCTAAGAAACGAGGTGCTATGGTTCAAGAAGCAAAAGATCTGAGACAAAAGGTTGAGACCAAGGTCGAACACCTAAAGAAGGAGATCGAAGCTCTTGAAATCAAGAAAGAGGAACTTACCCAGAAGCACCGCGAGGCTCAACAGCAAGACAAGGGTAAAGTTGTCCGCGAGGGCAGTGGAGGCGGTAAGCTTGGTGTTCTTGTCGGTCTAGCCAAGACACGCGTCAACGAGCTCCGCGACACTCTTGACAGCGTTGTCAACCAGCGAGATGCACTCAAGGAGAGAGTTGGAGAGCTTGAGGAGCTTTTGACAAAGTTCAAGACGGATTATAACCCCAACTTCAACGATGAAGGTGTCAAGGCTGCTATTCGATCTTTTGAGGATTACTCTGCTCGTCAGGCGGATATTGTTGACAAGGTTGTTCCTGATGAGGATGTTTTGAGTGTGCTCAAGGAGGATGGGGAGGGTAATGGTGTGAACTGGAGTGAGTTTGAGGAGGGTGATGGAAGTGATACTGATATCCGTAAGTTGTCCAAGTCTTGATCATGATGTTTTGCTAACAAGTCAGTCTACAACTTTGAGGCATACCTCCCTTCTACCATCCGCTCCTTTATCCATGAAGGTCTCGACAGCCTTCGAGTCTGGGCCATCACCAACGGCATCCTCGCCGACAACTCCTCCCCCGGCAAAGAATCTACTCTCGTCCGCACCGCCCGCGAAGCAATGGAATCCGCCAACCGCGACCTCACCGACAAGAAATCCACTCTCGACGTCGAACAAGCCGATCTCGCCACCGACTACGGTCCAGATGATATCTTCCGCGCCCTCAAGGATAAATGCGTCAGCCTCGAAGCTGGAGAGTACACCTATGAGCAATGCTGGTTGGGAAGCACTAAGCAAAAGTCAAAGAAGGGTCATGGATCGAGTAATATGGGTAACTTTAAGCGAATTGATCGTGAGATGGCTGACGATGAAGAGAGAATTGATGGCAAGAGTCTTGGGAGAGGTGAGAGGATGGTTCTCAGGTATGAGGATGGTCAGCAGTGTTGGAATGGACCTCAGCGAAGAACAGATGTGTGGTTGGGTTGTGCTGAGACGGAGGAGTTGTGGAGGGTGAGTGAGAGTGAGAAGTGTGTTTACAGGATGGAGATCGGTACACCTGCTGCTTGTGATTTCTCCAGGTGGGATGTTGGAAGTCAGCCCAAGAAGCCCAGAGAGAGAGATGAGCTATAAGTAGGCAGTGGTTGAAGATGTCTTTGTTGTTTGTGTTAGAGAAAAAGGTTGAATTATTTAGAATAAACACCTATTCACAATATCATACGATCTATACTCGTACACTACATGGACAAACAAAAGTTCCCGATATCAATCACATTCCATCCCCCTCAAACTCCTAGCAAGCATGGCAAACAATCGCTCTCCTCCTTTCAATCTAACCTCCCTCCACTTCTTATGTAGTAAGCAATAATGTTTCGAATCTACCAGAAGCTGCACCATCCTATATAGTGCTGACACAGATTCTCCAGCTTAGTAGCCTCCATGATCAACTTATTAACCTGGTTAATAACATCCAACTCCTCATTATTCTTGAAATCGCGACCCGTAAGTTTCTGTTGCACACGATCCAACACCTCCACGGCCCTCGCGTTCTGACTTTCTACCTCTGGTGCACCGTTCGTCATCGCACCATCCGCCGAGCTGTTGGTTCTAGCGCGAGCTCGGGTTTGGATAGATGGTTCTGGGGCGTTGAGGAGTTCTGAGGGTGCGACGTCGCTGTCGAGGATGGATTGACGACGGGCGCGGACACCACCTGGCACTGGCATCGCTGTGTCTCTATCAGAGCGGAAGTTGGGGCCTGCTGGTGACGCGGCGTTTGTTAAGCGCCAGGTAAGAAGAGGATCATGAATGAACTGCCAAAGTTAGTATAGAGACAAATAAACTGAAGGAGTAAAACTTACGGCTTCAAGAACAGCCATGACGCTTTCCTTGTTATCTCTCAGAACTCTCATCACGTTCTCACATGTGATTCTGAAACTACCCTCAATGTTGCTAACCTCCATAGCATAAGTTAACATGCGAGTGAGACGGAAAGGAACCCTCTCGGGGTACTTTTCTCTCTTCATGGCGACTTCGAAACAATCACCGAAATCGATATGGATGATCTTTCCAGTGACGCGGTCGAGCATAAGGTTAGAAGGATGACGATCACCGAGTCCAAGAATGTAGCCCACCATGGACATGACACCAAGAGAGCGGGTGTAGTTTGTTCGTCGTTCAAGCCAAGCCTCTGAAGATTTCGACTTGAGCCACAGCACACGGTACAAATCTTGCCCGGTGGTGTTATCCAGAGCATAACCAAAGACCTCGACCTTCTGCATGAGAGTGAGGTTATCGTAATCAGGAGCCATCTGAAGCATGATGCGATGTTCAATGTTGAGAAGAATCTTGCGACTCTCACGATACTCCCTAATAAGAACGTGCAGAGTGTCACTGTTGGGAACCCAACCGAGCAGACCGCTATTCTGCGACAGAGGGATTGCAGGATAACGTTGAATGTTAAGATGACGTTTGAAGCACTCAGAGTCGTGCGCCAAGAGGGTATTGCACAGGCCAAACAGCTGCATAACTCGTTCGTCCTGACGAATATCCTCATGACCCTTGAGCAAGAACGCGAATGACTTTCCGTCGCTGCCGTTGACGTTGAGCTTTCGTGGACGCTGCTTAGAGTTGATAACACTAAATGTCGTGTCAAAGGACATGATGCTCACGATGGGCTGTCCGCTCTTGTAAGTTCCGGGGACTGCGAGGTCCAAGTTCTTTGCGTTGAGAAGTTTGGGGGAACAGTATGTCAACTCCAGAGTGGTCACCTGAGGTAGCTGCCTACTTATTCTGCGGAATACCTGGTAGTAAAGATCCCACGCCTGGTTAAGGTCGTTGACGTCTTGACTTGTCTCGTACTGCCTGCACCAATCTTGTGCCTCCTTGAGGTCTCGGCCGAAAGCTTGGGCGAAAGAAATCTCACGAAGGGTTTCAGGGCCGCGCTCCAGAAGTTCATGCAGGGGCTCAAGTGTGGCAAACATGCCCTCAATGTTGTGATCCCCAAAGTACAATCGCGATGCCTCTTCAAGTCCCTCATGCCAGAGTTCATGCCACAAAACAGCCACGCGAATCAGCTCATGACTGACAGTGTCAGCCTGAGCGACGAGGTTTGCGCTGTGTTGTCTCATACTGTCCATAATCTGAGCTGCAGAGCGGGATCGGCGTGTGTTCTGCCAAGATTTCATGGCGACAGTCAGAGGGTAGACCAGAGCCTGGGGATGAGCTCGTCCAACATCGGCCAGAAGGTTATGCACTGACTGCTGAACTCGCTTGTTAGGCTGGTTGATTCGCGCAATCAACTGAGGAATGACTTCGAGCCATGTGTCGACGCTTACATTGGCAAAGCCTTCTGTCACGGCTGTGTTGACATCCGCGCTGCCTCCATGCGTAAACCAGAGTGTTAGCAGACGGAGAGTATCCTGCAGCGAGCTACCTTCTGACAGTGCAATTGACTTGAAGAATCCCCTGACAGCAGGGACAACGTGGTCAATAACCATATTATGGTCTGTCCTTGACATGTGTCCCTCGTTGCCAGCAGTGAGCGTCTGGACGATCTCAAAGTTGGCCAGTGCCCAAGCATGCCAAGCCTTGTACCAACGGGGGTTGTACTTTGTCGCTTGAGAGTACGATGTGAGTATATCTTGGACCTGGGTGTATTGCCAATCATCCTTGTTGAGTGCAATTAACCATTCACCCTGTCTCAAGTAGCACTTGGCCAACAGGACCGTTTGGTCATACAAAGCTCGCTGTGTCTGTGGGCTCATGAGAGCAGGATCCATGGGGTTCTGGAAGCCATAATCGCCAGTGATGTTGACTTCGCTACCAACTTGAGCATTCAGGTGGGCCTTAGCAACCTCCAACCGGTGAGCAGCATCGTTAGTGAATTTGCGCAGACAGTACAAAGTCTTCTCGGGGATAGATGTCTTCTTAGCAACAGGCTGCTGTCCGAGCTCCCACTGGTACTTGAGCACAGCGTAAATAACCTGTGCTGCTGGTGCACCTCTTGGACCGGATCCAGGTTGTCGTTGATCGTTCCAGTAGGGAATCATAGATTCCAAAGGAGCGTCGGATCCGATGAGTTGCTTAAGCGACTTCTCGGCAAGTCCCATTCGGCCAGACTTGCGGCAGAGGTTGGCAAACTTGATCCACATGTGCATGTTCTCGGTTGGTGCGATCACGATGGCACGTAACCTAAGCATGCGCTGCCAAACCTCCACGTTCCTCTGGCAACCCTTCAATCGAGTCTCCCACGTTCTTCTCATAATGGCCTGCTTCTTCTCGTCACATTGCTTGTAGACGATGAGTTCCTCGAGCTCAGCAAGCATCTGGACTCGAACGACGACCTGGTATGCTCGGTTGTACGACTCACTAACCAAAGCACTCAACTCGGTGTCCAGACCTTCACGAGCTTGCGTAACGCAGGCGATCGCTTCGCGGAACTGGTTACGATGGAGGGCCAGGATGGCACCAAAGAATGACCGATCGGGTGAGTACCTCTTGAGTGATGAGAGATAATTGTCCATAGAATCCCACTTATTCAGACCCCATGCAGCAGCTGTCGCAAGAGGAGCAATCATTCGCTGAACCTCGGGTGTAGAGTTGGCCCAGGTGCTGCCTGTCAAAGTAGCCAGAGCTTCCCACTCTCCCAAAGCGTGCAAACAACGCATCTTACCCATGACAATGTCAACAGGAATTGCTTGATCTTCAGGTACCTCCTCTTCACGCTTGTTGTAGAACGCAAGCGCTTCTTCCCAGCGCTCCAACTTCTCGAACCATGTTTCTCGCAGCTGGATGCCTTCCTTATACAGTTGAGCTTTGCGAAGAATACCAATGGCAGCATCGGACTGTTGTAACTGATTGTTGATAACGATCAGAGCCTCGACTGCACCACTGCTCTGGTCTTGAAGGAACTCGAGTTCTTTGTAGTGCAAGGCCTTTGCATACGCGTGACAGCGAGCAGCCTCCCTACCGAGAACTCGGATGTCGATCGGCAAAGCCTTGTCGTCATGCTCCATAAACTCGGCGAGATTGAGTAGGAGGCCGAGCAGATCAGGCGGGACATTCTCGGATTTGATGGCGCTCTCAATGTTTTGAATGAGCTCATCTTGGAATTGCTCGTAGAGCTCACTCCAACAGGAAACGAACGCTGAGTTGAAGAGCTCTCGGGCAAGAGGTAGGTAAACACTTGCTAGACTGGCGCAAGCTCGAAGAGCATGGTTTGGTGACTCAGTGAGCAGTGTTGTACTGAAGCGTCGCAACCATTCTTGCCAATCTTCCTTTGTTGACTTGCCTTTGGTATCCCAGGCAGCCTTCAAGTGAATGGCATTCATCTCCAGCTTCTTGGTGCCTTGGTCTGCAAAAGCAGTCTCGTCTGCGCCATCGGTAAAGCCTACTGCAGAACTCAGATCCTGTGGCAGAACCTCGCCCTTCTGGAGTTTGCTGACAAGCAGCTCGTAGTTCTGGTGCTGGATCTGGTGAAGATTAATCGTCTTGTTGACAGTTCCCATGAAGTGGAGATAGTCTTTGCCCAGCTGTTGGATGAGCGCACAGAGCGTATCTAGGGCAGCGGTGCGAAGCACAGGCTCGCCCATATCCAAAACACGAGTAAGTGGGTGAATAATCTTCGCGGCGTAGTCATTGAGATTAACTTGGCGAGAGATCTTGCCGATCGTATCGATAGCTTGTTTCCTGATGGAGGTAGGTTGACCCTGCTTCTCGAACGTGCGGACGATGACGGGAATGATGAGATGCATGTACTCCTCAGAACTGGCACCAAACACCAAGAAAGCGTGCATCACCCTCTCCGATGGCGTACGCTTGGGTGAGGCGTCCTTGTCAAGCACGCCGAGCATCAACGGCAGCAAACCAGCCAGGTAAATCTTGAATTCACCTTCAAGCGATCTGGAGATAGCCTCAACAAGGGACAGAATTGTAGTCTGTAGCGATGGGGAAGTGTGCCAGTATTCTTGAAGAATCTCGACAATCGACGGCAGGTAATTTCTGATATGTTGCCGAACAATACTGACGAGAGTGGCCAGTTGGTTGAAGTAAGACTCAAGTCTTGTGGAGGTGGCTGATCGTATCACCTGTAGGAATGCTGGTATAATTCTATCAAGGAACGAAACACACTCCAATCCGAGGGTGCGGAAGATGTTCATGATGGCTTCAATCACAGATGCGTGGTACTGGACCAGGGAAGAGTCTTTCAAGATCTGGAGGAGGGCGTTGATAACTACAGTCGGGAAATATTCCTTGTTAGATGGTGTCAATCCGGTCATCATGAGGGAAATGTCGGTCATTTGGTTAGCCTCGCCAGTTCGCGAGTCGGGGGTTCGTTCTTCGGCCTGGCCTGGTGTTAATAGTTGTTGCATCTTTCGATGGCGAGCGAGGTTTACCTGATGCTTGTAAGGGTCGAGCGCACCCAGAATACCCATCAATTTAATGGTCTCTTGTCGCAGAGGTACTCGTTGTCCCTCGGTCCTGATAATACTTTGCAAAATTTCGAGAAGCTGGGGGTATTCGATGTATGGTTGGATGACGTATCCCGAGTTACTGGCAAGTTGTCCCAGGGCGTGTAAAGCAGCCTCTCTCTTTGCGTTGGAGCTCTGATCCTGTAGCGCATCGAGAATGAGCGGCATCAATCGATCCTTGTATGGCATCATGTCCTCACCACCGACAGTAGCAAGCTCACCGATAGCCTTGAGGATGGTGGCGGCAACTGAAGGGTTGCTGTCCTTCGCTTTGGGGAGAAGAACTGAAATCATGGGCTCAACGTATGGCTTGATAAGTGATTGCGCATTCTGAACCAAGAGACTCAGCAGCTTCGCGCTCTCTTCCTTATTGCGCGCAACATCAGAGAACTCGAGTTCAGTGAGCATCTGAATAAGTGTCTTTCGTAGTGAAGGGATGACATATGCTGGGTTGTATCTTGCCAGGCGACCAATAATCGAGATGGAGACTTCTCTGATAGAGAAGACTTCATCATTCAAAGCAAAGAAGAGGATGCGAATATTCTCAGCCTTGGCCAAGTGCCTGTCGAATCGCTCGTCAAGAGCCGCCAGAACCGTCCGTCTGATACTCGGTTCAGGATCCGAGACTCCGACAGTAAGAAGCTTTTCTATAACATCACCAACGACCTGAAGCGCATGGTAACTAGTCTGGTTAACGATCGGATCGCGGACGTATAGTTGGCAGCATGTCAACGCTGCTGCTTCACGGATTTCGGGATCTTCGTCTTCGACATATTTAATTGCGACGTCACGGACAAACTCGTTCAGAACGTGGCCCGAGAAGTCGAAGCTACCGAGTGTGTTGAGTGCCAGCTTGACCTCGGCCCTCCGGTGCTCATAAGCCTGAGGGTCTTTGGCGTCCCTGGGAATAATTGGAACTGAACTGAGAGTGTTGGGCTGGGGTGCGCCAAGGGGTTTGAAGGGTTCACCGCAGAGTACTACACTGAGCATGTCGAGTAGTCTTTCCTGGATGGTCGGCTTGACCGGAGGGATATAAAAAGCCATATCGACAAGGGCTTGGGTGAGCTTTGGGGTAAGGTCGCAGGCGAAAATGGGGTCCAGCAGGGCTTCCATGTATTTACTCAGTGTCTGACCGACAGCCACAGCAAGGCGACTGATACAGTCAAAGACGGGGTCGACTGAACCTCTCTTGCGGGACTGAAGGCTGAGACCTTCGCGAACGTAGATCAAGACGCCGTCGAGGTATGGAGCAATGGCGCTCTTGACCGAATTGGCAATGTTACCAATTGCGAGGAAGGCATCGTTTCGCTCCTTGTCCTTCTTCAACATACCAGACAGATACACCATGAACTTGTGCAGCCAGGCGTGCGCAAAGTCTGCTGGAGAATAACTGGCCAGATCAGGAATGAGAAGAACCACAGTCTTTCGAATAGTCGGATCCCTGTGGTCCTTGTGCTTGAAGACAATATCACATGCCTGTTGATAATGTTCTTGCATGTACATAGCTCCCTGCTCAAGCAACTCCTTCAAAACGAGCAATGAACCGTGGATGGATTCGACAGTGTTGACCTTGAGGCCCTGCTTCGATTCGTTGTAAATCTTGCTCATCCAAAGTTGCTTCATCTCCTGATCTCGCTCGCGAAGGATTCGGAAGCAGGCGCTAACTGTTTCCGCAGATGTCGCCCGGATAAGCTGTCGCGAGTCTCGAAGACCTATCCAGATCCAGTCGAAGATTGTCGGAATATATTGATACATAAGAGTCGGGGCGCTGCGGGCCAATTCGCGCAGGACGAGGACGGCGCTGTATCGTCGCTCTTCTACGCGGTCGTTCTGGAGCCATTCAAGGGCTGTGTTGACCTCTGAGTCCACCACTTCCGATATCATCGATCCGCCAGGTCGACATAACTTTCCAAGTGCGATCGCTGCTGGTTGCATAGGGTTGATGTCCTTGCCACGAAGGATGGTCTTGAGATTCTGTGTGAAACGCGGGTATTTCACACCCACGTCGACGCCTTCGAAGTCGATGAGCGCATCGAGGGCGTAGATACCTCCGAGTCGCTCGGATGAATCGCTGCCATGTGTAATAAGCTGTGTAATCTTTTGGTTCACAGAGTTGTAAAAGGCCTGGAATTGTTCGGGGCTAAGGTCTCGATGACATAAAGCCACAAGCTCTCGAAGCTGTACGGCGGATCGTTTCCGTAAATCGTCGCTAGTTCTGAGAAAATGATTAGGTTTGGTTGTCATCACGTCCATCGTAGAACCGACCTCGACCGTAGGCCACGAGAGACCTGCTCCAGTCGCTCTAAAGCGACTTGCTGTGCCTGCGCCATGATGCCGTCGCGGCACTGGTGTATGATCTATCAACGGCGCATGTAACTAATATCGAGCGCTCGACGGCGGGCGGGCGTCTTGTGTGAAGGAGGGGGGAGGTCAAAAGATTAGAGGGGAGACGCAATTAAGCTTCAAGCCTGAGCGCGCGGTTGCACGTGTTGTTTTGTTATGAAGACGACCAAAAATTTCCAAGGAATAAATACTCAGAAAGAGTCCTCAGTTGGAAAACGCCTTGGATATGAACCACGGAGGGAGAGAGGGTATTAAGAATGGCGCATAGCACCCAAGGAGGTTGACGTTGGAGGTTGATGAGCTTGGGTAGGGCGGAGGTTAGATGGATCGAGGTTTGGGAAACGGCGGGCCAGCTGTGGACCGCTACTGAGGTATCCCCACAGTGCTAATTGCGACAGAATCAGGAACGGTAAGCTAAAAGTACACTAAGAGACAGTGCTTAGATTAGCTTTTATACAGTCTGTCTACTTTAACCTTGCATCCTCTTCGCTGTCTTATCGATAAGCCGTGTCTGGACCCAACTTTAGGAATCGCCTCAACCTCTAGAATTCTTAACTCGTAACTTCTTTCATCCACGTGCACTCAAATATTACCCATTCCTAACGCTCGTGTTTCTAATCACTCTCACTGCGGGTCTCGTATCACTGCGCCGACATCAGCTACCGATTTCACCCTCCTATCACCATCACGCGACTGTTGTAACAACCCCCCAACTCATCCATCATGGGTAACGACGGCGGCTCCATTCCCAAGCGTCGCGAGCTTGTCAAGAATGCTGCGCGCGCTCCTACTACTTCCGAACTTAAAGCAACAGCCCTCGAGTCACTTGCTCATGCATGGGCGCACTGCGCTCTTAGTGGCGATCCCCTCGACATCGATACTCTTGTCTCCGACTGGCGCGGCCGTCTGTATAATTACGAAGCGATCCTCAACGGTCTCATGCCCTCCGACGAACCCGTTGATATCACACCCGCGAGCCTGGGTATCAAATCACTACGAGATGTGGCAAAGCTGAAGGTTTCCAAGAACGGTGATAAGTTGGTGTGTCCTATCTCTATGAAGGAGCTTGGCCCTGCCGTCAAAACTGTTTATCTGGTTCCTTGCGGCCATATCTTTGCAGATGTTGCGATGAAGGAGATTCAAGAGAAGACATGCCCAGAGTGCGGCACCGAGTTCAGCCAAGACAATATCGTCACGCTTCTTGCGAGCTCCGAGGCAGACATCGAACGCTTAGAGAAGAGAATCGAGAACCTCAAAAGCCAAGGCCTTACACATACTTTGAAGAAGGACAAGTCGGAAAAGAAGAAGAAGCGCAAGGGTGATGATGTCAAGGAAGAAGACAAGGCTACAAGCGCGAAGGAGAAGAAGAGCGAGGATTCAAGAATTAGTGGCATCAACAACGAATTTGCTGCTTCGTTAACAGCTAAGGTATTGGCTGAGCAGGATGAAAGGAATAAGAGAAGAAAGCTGGTGGCTGAGGCGACGCGACAGGAGACAGCCAGAGGTTGAGGAATAGGACTACAGCACATGATGATACCCAAAATATAATGAAAACTCGCATTTGATATGATGTTTTGTTAGAGTTTTGCACTCATTTGAACTGCTTCTTGCTGCTTCGTGACTGTAAAGTCGTTTTGGATCTCACTGGGTTAGATGATGTTCGAGCTGATTCAGGACACAGATGGTGCTTCTGTTCGTCCAATGGACAATACAGCAGAACCGTTAACAACAATGTAAAAGTTTAAAATTATGCCAATAATCACATGACAACTAAATAATGTCTAATAGCCCACCTTTTCGATGTCATTGCTGAGAACCACGATACAGACAACTGCTTTAGGGTAGGGTAAGTCAGTAGCTGAGGCTGTGATAGAGTATGATGGATAATAGCCAATGCATCACCATCTCGAGCCGAATAGAAGCCAATTTAGAGTTGAATATGCATTTCAGGATAACGATTTAAAACTAGCAGTAGATAAATAATAAGCGAATCAACTGAATCTTTGCCATATCAGCTGGATACCCCAATCGGAGGGAGTACAATAATTACTATAGACCACCCTGTGGCATTCGTAAAAGATAAAACATAAGTCTATAAACATAAAAGCATGGGTATATCACATATCATCATCAACCATATCTGTACATAACTCTCAAAAGTCCTAACATCTCAACCATTCCCTTGTGATTTTCCACTTCGTCTCTCCCGGCTGAGGATCATGGAAAAACGTAACCGAGATCCCTCCCTCCTCCGCCGGTCCAATAATCGTATTCTTGATCCGTCGATTCTCTGGTAGACCAAACGGCGGCTCAAGATTGGCTGATTTGAGTTTTGTAGCATCAAAATGCTGGATACTATCGAGCGCTGCTGTTATAGGCGACGTGGGTTCTGGCGCGAGAGTGGGAGATGATCCACTCGATACCACGCTACTGGGTGAGCCACCGGAGAGAAGCTCCTCAGATGTTGGATCGGTGAAAGAAGGGGTTGGCGGAGGGAGACCAGGATAGTTGGAGATGTCGATTTTGATCTTGTTGGGGTCGCATGTCAAGAGATACGCAGCATTGTCTGGTTCAATATGTACAGAACCGGGACTCGATCCAGGTTGTTCATCTGTAGTCGTCGCATCGAGGTTGAAGTCAAGGTCGAAAAAGGTGTTGAAATCGGATTCTTCAATCTCAATACAGCGCGCAGCAATAACAGATGTTTCTCGAGCGTGCCAGAGATTCTCTCTGCGATTGCGCATTTGATCTCGTGTCAAGAGCTTGAGAGCTGCGCGGCGCAGTAAAGGATGACGACAGCGGGTGGCTGTCCAGTAAACGTGAGGAATAATCTCTGTCTCGAAACTGAAAGGTTCTAATCTGGCGTTGAAGGGCACTGCGCCGATGACAGTGGACGCCAAAGTGATGATGTTTGCAAAATTGGCTGTGAAGCGATCATATTTAAGCTCCCCTGTTTCCAAGGTCGTATTAATCCAGATTAGAGTTGACTCGTGGTACATCCGAAGAATGTTCGATTGGCTTTCCATAGAAGGTGATTGCGAGCTCATTGATGCGATGACAGTAAAGGCAGCATGCCATCGTGCCAATTGTGAAAGAAGTCGTTGTTGCTCATTCTGAAGTTGCATCATCTCTTCAAGTTCCGGTTCAAGACGGTAGACAGGAACACGAGCCCTGGTGCTGAACTGCAAAATATCATCGGAAAGAAGAAACAGCGCAACTCTCGCTTCTTCAATGGTAGCGAACACGGCGGGCATTTCGATCCAGCTTCGTAGATGTGTTGGTATGGGTGCAGGACGACTGCCGAAGAGAAAACTCGAGAGACTTAGACGAGAGTAGATGGGAACAAGAGCATGCTTGATCAACTCCATAGATGGAGAATGTCCATCACCGAGAGTAGAGAGGATCTGTCGACCTTGGCAGATATGCATCTGCGCAGCTGGATCGCGATCAATGAGAAACTCAACACAAATGAACAAGACGCAGACAAGCAGCGGCACAACAGAAGGTTCACTGCGCTGTCCCCAATTCCTCAACGACATAATCGCATTTGAGTATTCTCTAAATGCAAACCGCGTATCCATTTGTCTCACACTTTTTCCCTTTGAGTCAACAGCCTCGTGGAGACTGCTAATAGCGAGAATGGCATGTCGCACAGCTGGTTCAGTGGTGCTCAGCTTAAGAACCACACCGCCCCAGAAACTTGCATCGATGGGACCTGATAGAACCTTTGCGGTGCGAAGACGATAATGATCAAATGCGCGTGCTTCTTGGGAGTTTTCAATGCCTGGGATTGTATTTAGACCCATGGGTTCTGGGGATGAGTTTGGTGATATGCGGTAGCCATCGCATTGACGACCAGTTTTGATACATCGTAGACAATATGGTTTTGCTTCTGCTCAGTTGTTAGGCATTAGAGAAAAAAAAAGGCGAGACACGCATATGTATTTACCATCACATTTTACTTTGCGAATTCTGTGCGTCTAGTTAGTAAATATTGATCTAGATATGCAGTGATAGCACGAACTTGCAGGTGATGCAGCCAGTGCGGACCTTTTTGCTACCCTTGCGGCCCGAAGGCTTGGGGGGCGACTGAGCTGGGATTGAATACATGAAGCTAGTAAGGAATGTGTATTGTAATGTAATTCTAGGGCTGACGATAGTCGCTGACCGACTAGAAAGCTGACAGGTCGGGGTCCTGGGGGGTTTGAGGTGTTTATGAGTCCGAGATGTCAAGTCCGAGCCTAGTAAATGAAAGGAGTCTCGTGCGTGGTGGTGAGGAGTTGTTTTTTATCGCTTGGGGGGTGGCCCCGTTGTAAATGTAGGGGCCCATTTGGATCCTTCGATGATCACTACTGTATCTTGTTGGTTGCTTACAGCCCCTCGGCAGTGTCTGTGTGAGCTTATTTGCTGGAGAGGCGCGGATGACAGGGTATGTGGTTGAGGCGCAGCAGCTCTGAGAGATATGGAGAGGGCTGAGCAGCTATGAAGGAATAGCTCTGAGGTTCATGATGAAACGACAATAAATTGGTTACGGATTCAGCCTTTAATCCCTTATGTATGTTGCTTAAACGAGCTATCATGGAATGAAATTGACAATGGTAGCTGGAGGATCAGCATGTTGAATGGAGCTCCGGCTAAATACGGCCAATTCTTCTGCATTTAGTATGACAAAATAGGAAAAAAGGGAGAAATATTTCATGACCTCCGATATGTTAAATACCCAACGGCCTCATTGAAACCGCTAGAAAAAAAGAAAAGCCAAAGAACACCCAAGTTGAACGTCAACGGCTGTCATTATCCATGGGTCTCTACGTACACTGCTACGTAGGCTCTTCAGCCTTACAGCTCTTAGCCCCGCTATAGCTATAGCTATAACCAGAATCCCATCGGGATAAACCCCTACTGATTGGTCCCCTCGCACTCGGAATTCCGTCAAAGGCGCCCGGCGCAGCGAGAACGAACCTAACACAAGCGCTAAATCCTTCAGCTTTCTAGTGCCTCGCACTCAACAGCCCGAGATTAAAGCCAAGCTCTGATTATCGCATCCCAAACTATAACATGAGATCTTCATAGCTCCAGCATTGAGGCTTGTTAGTATCCGAAAATAAATGCATTGGAATCCGAATTGAAGCTAGGCTTAGCTACTCTGTATAGACTATAGTTGATGTGACAAGACGATCCTTCCAGTGATATGCATATGCTATAAAACGAGGACGATCCGCCGTAGAGGTACCAATCATTTACACTACATCTCATCATTCCTCTCTATTCTCTTAATAATGCCATCTCTTTCAAAGATTGCAGCTGTAGCTGCAAGTGCTTTCGTCCTCGCCGATGCAAAAGCATGCCCGCCTCTCGGCGCAGTCTTCCCAGCACCCCAAGCCCCAGGCTCAAGCCAAATCGTAAAGAAAGCAGCATCAACTCTCAAAGCCGGTCTCGATGCCAAGATCTCATCTCAGTTCAACAACTCTGGTTTAGCCATTGGTGTTAAGTCTATCCATGAGGATGAGCCTTTGTTTACATACCACTTCACACCACCTAACCCTGGTGAGGGTACTGATAAAATTGATGAGGATACTGTCTTCCGAATTGCGAGTGGTTCCAAGCTTATTACGGCCTTGGCGGTGAGAATTAGTGATAAGATTGACTTGGAGGCTTCGGTTTTGAAGTATTTGCCTGAGTTGAACAAGACGGCTGGCGATGATGATATCTTTTCGCTCAAGTGGGAGGATATCACTGTTGGATCACTTGCTAGTCATCTTTCAGGTGTTGGTGTTGACAGCAAGTCCTTCTCCTCCTATAACATGTACTCTACTGACTCTCAATAGGTGCCCAGGATCTTGCTATCGTTGGTTCAGCTCCATGGAAGCCCTTCGGTCTTCCTGAGATCCCCAAGGGCAAGGGACCCAACTGCTCTGGTCTTCCGGGCACCATCCCTTGTACCAAAAAGGATCTTGTTGAGCAAGTCAACCTTCGACCTCCTGTGTATGCTCCTTTCACCAACCCAATCTACTCTAACATCGGCTTTGCTCTGCTTGGTCTTGTCATCGAGGCCGCTGAGAAGATGCCCTATGAGGAGGTCGTCAAGCGTGACATTCTTGATGTTGTTGGCATGAAGCATACCTATGTCGACAAGACTCCTCCTGTAAAGGAGCTCTTCATCCCTCACAAGGAGCCTACCTGGAACTCAACCCTTGCTGTCTTTGATGCGTAAGAGTCCCATCTCCAAGATGAGTTGTTCTCGCTAACTGTCCTAGTGCTGGTGGAATCTTTTCTTCCGTTTCTGATATGCTTCTCCTTGCCGACGGTATTCTCAACAACAAGTTCCTTACCCCTGTTGAAACCCGCAAGTGGATGAAGCCTGAAGCCAACACTGCTTCTTGGGGTTACCAAGTCGGTGGTCCTTGGGAGATTCTCCGTGGCGACAACATCACATCCGATGGTCGTCTCATTGACATCTACACCAAGAGCGGTGATCTCGGCCTTTACCACACTCAGACCGTCCTCATTCCCGACTACGACATTGTCATCTCCATCATGTCCGGCGGTCTCGAGGCTAGCGCCAACGCCTACGTTACCGGCGAAATCCTTACCGCCATTATCCAGAACCTTCTCCCCGCTGTTGAGAAGGTCGGTCGTGATGATACCCAGAAGGGCTTTGCAGGTGACTACGAGGATAAGGACACCAACTCAAGCATCTCATTCCAAATCGACAACGGTCCCGGTATGAAGATCAAGAGCTGGCAAATCCGCGGTTTCGATGTCCTCAACAACATTGGAAACTTCAACTTCAACGCCCTCGAGTCCAACGCCTCCACAAAGACCCCCTACGTTGACGCCCGCATGTATCCCAGCAACCTCAACAAGAAGGGCCAAACAGCCTGGCGCGCCGTCTTCGACCGCACAACTTCCGCCGCCGATGCGGCCTACGACAGCAAATTGTTCTTCAAGAACGGAACATGCCAGACCTGGTTCCAGCAGGATCGCATGGTTTACGATTACCTCCCCCTTGATCTGTTCGTTTTCACGGAGGGTGAGGATGGTGCTAGTGAGGCTGTTAGAAGTCCTGGCTTCAACGTCACTTTGACAAAGGTACGCCAGCCCGCGGAGAAGAAAGCACCCACAGAGAAGGGAGCAGCGGGAGAGAAGAATGCTGCTGGTGAAACTGAGCGTTTTGGTGTGCTTGGTGTCTCACTCGTGGGTGTTGCGATGATGATGAGATTTTTCTAATGAGTTTATAGGTTAAGTCTCACGGATCAGGATATTAATGAGGGAGTTGGGGATTAATAGCGATTGAAGTCGATTCACAATTACTCTCTATATAGACATATCAAATCATAGACCTTGGGTATACAAGAATTCAAATTTCTCATATTACTTTCATGACCCAGTCGATAACAGGGTTAAAAAAGCGTATTCGTGCTATTTAAATATTAACAACCAATTCCGTTTGGAAGTTAAGAAAAAGAGCGTATGTTGAGCAGCTTAACATGCCAAATTATCTGGACAAAACACGATTATACCTCCTTAGAAATAGTCATTGCGTTTTCTCCATCGGCATAGAAATTCCCAAACGGTCCGTAAAAGGACTGTTCCAAATCCCCGTCGAGTTCAACTCCTTATACACAGCCAGCCACTTATCCGACTCGGGATACATAATAGCAAGATCTCCTTTCTTGACTGTATCAAGATCAAGACCCCAATGGACCCTAACGCCTTGGCCTTCAGGACCAGAGCAAAGCTCCTGTCTCATATACTTGAGAAGCTTTTCACCTGTTTTGATGCCAAAGAGCATGTCCATTTCTACCATCATTGTTGTTCGACCTTGTTGGGGTGCTAGGAAAGCATCTGACGCTTGGACGAAGCGAAGGGCGAAGGGACCAGCGAGGAACCATCTGTTATCGGTGGCGGCTTTTTGGAAGAGAGCAAGGACTCTATCGACGATAGCGACGATGTCTTGGTTTGCATCAAAAGAAAGCTCCATGGCGTAGGCCTTTACATCATCAACGGCACCGATGTCGAGAACTTTGAAACTCTTATCGATGTAATGCTGAACCGGCAGTGTCTTCATAGCAGTGGTGATTGTACTCGGGCTAGACAATGGCCAAACGTTCAGCATCCATACAAGGACATCCTCAACCCAATGATTCTGAGCTAGAAGTCCGGCAAGCCAATTGTCAAAACCGCGACCACCGCTGCGCTTTTTCGCATTGGGGTCGATAGTTCGAATAGTAGTAACTGCGACGTTTAAACCAAGAGGGGCATATGGATTCAGGTCGATTTCGAAGTAATGATTCTGCAGAGGGGGAGATGAAAGACCGCCTGCGAGCTGACTCTTGTAGGTTTGCCAAGTTGTAAGTTCACGCTTCTCACTTAAGAAGAACGTAGGAACAACCTCGATAATGTATGAGTAGATAAGTCCGAGACAACCCATGGCGATAAGAGAGGCTTTGAACCAGTCATCGTCTTGCTTGAGTTCTTGAGCAATATCCGGGACAAACTTGGTAGGATCAGTCAGTCCGTCGCTGGGTTCGATCTGATAGACCGTGCCAGTTTCTGAAACCAAGATGATCGCACGGACAAGACTTGCAAGATTTCCAGAGTCTTTACCGCTACCGTGCGTACCAGTTGAGATTGCTCCAGCGAGTGTCTGTCCATCATATGCACCCATAGTCGCAAGTGCTTTACCCTTCTTATCAAGTTGATGATTGAGATCCTTGATAGTAATTCCGCTCTCAACAAGAACATGATTCGAAACCTTGGATGGATCCTTAAGGGTATCAGGATTGAGATTGAGAAATTTGTTCATGCCATGAGGATCAAGAAGAATTCCATCAGTAGGACAGATATTCGAGAACGAATGCCCTGAACCAACAGCTCGAACTCGAAGCTTCTGGGATATTCCATCTTCAACAGCTGTGACTAGATCTGAAAGATTCTTGGGATAACGAAGAGATTCAGGAGTGCATTTTTGTTGGCCAATACAGTTGGCCCATGAATTTGCAGGCTTTTTAAATCCTTTGTGAGATTTGGGGACGCCTTCAATGGAGTCTTTGAGAGATTTGATTTCTTGGAATAAGTCTTGATTAAGGGAGGGATCTGTCATGCGACGATGCAACTCGTCTGCGAGTTCAGTGTTGTTTGTGTCATTGTTTAACTTTTGGACAAAGTCGGCTGCTGATAGATTCCTGAGCGCCATGATGAAATAGATGCTATGATCCGATAAAGTCAAACAGGTGATGCTCGGCAGACCTGAGATAGAAGCAGACTTTTGAGCCCTTTTATCATAAGAATATACTTCAACGCAGAGGCTTTTCGACAAGAATGTGAATATGCATGGCCAAGACATATTGACCAAAGTTCTCTTGTTCATTGGTCAGATATAAGACGCCAGTCCCGAGACAGGAACTGCGGCACTCATGCAGCGGGCTAGACCGAGATATTGATCAGATGAGCGCGGTTGAGTTTGAGAGCTGAAAATACATGCATAATGACACACAAACTAGTCGTAGATCTAACGGCTTATAGAATATTGAGCTTACAATCTGGCTCATTTGCGTTGGTTCATGGCTTATTGTGGAACGGGCCGCATATTTCAGCTAGCCACATTGCAGAACTAGGCGATCAAGTCTTGGATATGTAACCTCAAGGTCATGATGTATACGCCTACAGCTCTAACAAAGGTATTTGGTGTGAAGACCATGAGAACTGCCGAACCCTACACAAATATCATCGTGCACTTTCTTAAAACTGTGACAGTCTTGATCAAACAAGTAATATAAATTAAAGAGATCGTAATCTCATTACTTCGGAAACAAAAGCAGGTAAAACTATTCATACAACCAGGCCCGCCCGGTAGAACACTAACTTCCATCACTGTTGTCCATTAAATCCCGTAAATCCAGTTGCTCCATTACCCAAGGCATCAAACCCAGGATATAACTGTCCCCAGTTGACATAATCAGTCGCTGGTGTCATACCGTCTGTAGGAATAAGTTGGTCCGTCATCATCTGAGGATACAACACTCCATTATTCCAAGCATGTACATCCGCTGTACCGATCTGCCCATTCGCTAGTCCGAGCATACTCGGTTGCATCAACTCATCGAAGCCAGGTCCCATTGTCGTAGGGGGAATGACTTCCCCAATTGTTTCGGGGACTTGACTTCCTCGCATAGCACCGCGTACTGTTCTTACACTATCTCTATGTCCCAGCATGACACTCCCGCTCTCTTCTGAGCCATCGTCCATTACGACACCAGAGTCAGGACGGGGCATAATCTCGCGCTTGCGGACGATACTATTAGTTGCTTGAGATCGAAGGATATCGCTCTTCTTGTTGCTCCTGTTCGTATACGGCATGCTTTGTGCGTTGGCGATACAGTGATCTATTGTCTCGATAAAGCATTGGTAGAATTTTGTAGAGAGTGTTTCGAGAGTAGCGGGGTTGGAGATCTTGTCGAGAAGGGAGAGCTTGAGCTGTTCGAATGCATCTTGGTACTTTGCTTGGACCTCAAAGTGTTCGATGACAGGTGTGTACTCATAGGGTCGAACATCACTGTCATCATCATCTGGGAAGACAATGTTCCAGATTTCTCTCCACTGAACTTCTGGTGAAGTACCGCTTGCTCTCTTTCGACTCAATAGCTTTGTGGCTGTTTGAGGATCAATGCCGCTCTCGGCATCGGCGTCGGCGATGTCGCACATGTACTCCTTGGGTAGACGTTGATGATCACGAAGTTCCTTTCGTGTGGGAAAGTCACGACTGCATCTATCGCAAACAAAAGCAGAGGGATCATCTCGCTTATGTTGCTTGACGATGTGTTGTCTATCAAATGTTAGTAAGAGTTAATTGAGAGAGGCGAGAGAATTGACGGACCTTAGTTCTGCAAACTTGGGGAAATAAGTCATGGCGCAACTATGATGATCTCTCACATTGAAGCGATGAGGATTGCGCTTTCGGAATGGACAGCTAAGTCTTAGATTCTCATCATCCTTGGGATTGGGTCGTGAGCGTTTGACGGAAACATATCCCGAGCCTTCACCATCACTAAACTCATCGCCATCGTCTTCACGTTTCCCCATCTTCTTTCGTTTTCCTCCCCGACTGCCATTGGCGTCTTGGGATGGTGTAGACGATGAACTTGATGTTGACATTGTGTGCGACAATTGACCATCTGAGGCAGATTGCCAGATGTGTTGACCTATGTCTTGGTTGAACTTGGACACGAGGCTATGTACCTTGTCTTGGGGAATTGAGACGTCATTGAGATCAACGCCGTAAATGACTTGAAGTGCATAGTTGAGGACAGAGTTTGCATCTTCTTGCGACAAATCTTCATCTTCATCTTCATCTTCGTCGAAATCGATATCGTTGGGAGTATCATCAATGCCATGTGACTCTGTGGTGGGAGTAAGAACCCTCTCTTCTTTGACGAAAGAATCCGCACTGGGGCTGTGACGACGATAAGCGACATGATTGCGCGGCAATGTTCAGATGGCTAAGCTTACCTATCAGGTCGAATTTCTTGAAGAACAGGTCGACGATTTGCTTCATTTAGATTGCGAATCTTGAGATCAAACTCCGGATATCCCGTAATGATGGCATCTTCATCTTCATTGACAAATGTTGAACAGGTTCCGCTGGAGGGGTTATGTCGATGACAGATACGACTCGCCGGTCGCGAACCATCAAGCGTCGCAGCAGCGAATTGCTCTTGGATTGAACTAGCATACGTCGTGCTAATCGGACTCGCCAGCGTCGAAAGTGAATGCGTAGTCGCAGAATCTGGTACATTTGCCGAAGAGATGCTACTCATCGATGACTCTGTTGGTGATCGAAGTCTGAATGCGCCCGGGTTGAAGTGCAAACTCTCTGGTACCTTCTTGCTACTCCTCTGCCCTAAAACAGGGAACTTTGCAAGCGGTGCATCACTTTGTCTAATGCGTAAAGGAAGATGGTGAAGACCAGCCTCGCCGATCTGGTTATGCTGTGGTTCTGCCATCGCGATCGGAATATGCGATGCTTTTTAAGAAAATGGAGAGAATTATTCTGGAAGACGCGGGGGAGGCTGGATTAGCTGAACCTTCGCATTACATGTTTAATGCTCGACGCCGTTGGTTTCACTTACAGTGAGGAACAAAATTAATTTTATGCGGTAATACAGATGAAACAGGTATACTCGGAATAAATGCAACCTGGGTTAAAAAGAGCGTGACAATGAGGAGATAAAGAATAAATGATTGAAGGAGTGAAATAGCCTGGCATTAGGCTTAAAAGACAAGATGATTGATTAGTTTCAAAGAGGGAACACAGACGGAGTAAGCAGTAACAGTACAGTTATAATAATGGAAACAAAAAAGGGAGACGTTGGACATCTGTTTCACCTCATCTCACTTCAAGTCTCTCGCACAGGTTGCCTCGCCTGAAGCCTGCATCCAAAAGTCCTAGCAAATGTATATTATTGGTGGACTTGGCACAACTAATCCACAGCGCTTGGTATGAAAGTGGTAAGATCTGAGAAGATCCCTGAAGATGCGCAGTTTTGAAACAATCTGATTCGCTCGTGATGACCGTTGTTGCATGGGCTGTGCTGCTTTGTTTCCAGGCACCAGAAAATGGAAACTGTTTTTACTTGCAAGAGTCAGAGAGTCAGCCCTAGGAGTGGTTCGCTGGGCGGTTACATCTAACGGTTTGAAGCTGAGAGGGGAGGGTTTGAACATATGGCATCATTCGCAGGTCTTGACTGACGTGCTGTCGCTTATCGGAGTACTTTCAATGCAGGTAAGGTGGCATTTATTATTGAACGCATGGGGCATGAGAGCCGAACACGACGACAGAGACCGATTGATCAAGTCACTATGAATCGAATCCTCACTCTCCAACCTTCAAAATCTCAGCAGCTCTCAAAACAGCCTTCGCACTCCTCTCAACCCACTCCTCAGCCTGAGTCTCATTCCCCTGATCCAAACTATCCTGGATAGCCGGGAAAACATCCGCACCATATCCACTCTCCAACCCAGGCGCACTGACAACATTATAAAACGAGAATCTACCTGGCAAAAGACCAGCGCTTGCGAATCCACGACTGAAGTCTTTGAACTTTGCGTTGACTGCGCTAAGAAGGACTGTGTCATTGAGAGCGAGGGCTTGTTTTGCGAGTGTTGAAATGCGTTTTCCTGCTGCTTCGAAGGAGGAGATGGCGGAGTCTAGGGGGGTTAGGTCAATAGAGGAGGAGGGAAAACGTTCCTCTAGCTTCTCTTCCAGATCTTCGAAGATGTCGCGGAGGGCAGAGCCGGCGTGGTTCATATCCCAGGGGATGAGAGGATCGTCGGCGATGTGGTAGGTGAGAAGAGTGACGAACTGACCCATTGCTCTATGGAGATGGAAGCCTGGGTCTGCGTACTCTGTCATCCAGCGGTGGGTATCATAGAGACTAAGCTCTGTTAGTTGATGCTCTGAACATGAGTAGAGATCCTTACCTGTGATAAGCGTAGACAGGATCTTTAGGACCAGGACCACCAGCAATGTCAAGCTATCTCAGTTAGCTACCATGACCAAGCAAGGTCGGCAGTATACTCACAGAAGTGATACCATTATGATAGAAAGCAGCATAATCACTACCACTTCCCATCGCTGGTAGAACTCCCTCAGTTGCATTGAACCAAGCATCATACAACGTTGGTCCAGCGCCATAACCTTCAGGAAAGATGATCTTCTTCATAGTCTCAATAGCAATAGTTTGAATCTCTCCTGAACCGACGATCTCGGCTCTTGGGCCAGAGACAGCAGTGTCGAGGTTGATGTAGGCAACTGTCTTTTCAACAAGTTCTGGAAGATGATCCTCGACCCATTCTGTGCTTCCCATGAGACCGAACTCTTCTGCGTCCCATGAAGCCAGGATACTATATCTGTTAGTATATGATGGGCAGAGATTGGGGTGACTTGCATTGTTCGACGAGGCTTCCAACCTTGATCAACCAACTTTCCAAAAGCTCTCGCCATCTCAATGAGAAGCGATCCACCCGAAACAGCATCCGCAGCACCACCAGCGGTCCACCCATCCCTATGATTCCCAATAATAACATACTCATCACTATTAGTTCCATTAATCGAAGCAATAACATCATAAGCAGGCTCAAGTCTCGCATCCATGATATTCACCAGATTAAGTGTAGCTCCAGGAGCGGGACCGCTGTGATACGTCACATTGGAAAAGGCACCTTTGTAGTTAGTCCTGTTGACCTTTTCAGCGGAAAGGCCGTGATTATCGAGGGCGTGAAGAAGTTGAAGACCGTCGCGGGGACTTATAGGGATGGAGGGGATTTTGGGGCCGTAGGGGGTGATGTCGCCACGGGGAGCGTCTTTGGTTGAGGCGTAGCCGATTGTTGAGGGGTCGCCGAATGAGAGGGAACCCCAGCGGGTGCTGCCTCTTTGGATGGAGGATGGATGTCGAGCAGGGCCGTCTAAGATTTGTTAACTGAGTTTACTAGGAGTATAAGATGTACTGACCTGGGTAAGGGAGATGGCCGTTTGCCTCAGTCATCTCACCATCCTCCAATGGATCTGTGTATAAAATCGTTCCAATCATGCCGTGTGCCTGTCACTGGTCAATTTCTATCCGAATATTGTCTTCTTACAAACTCACCTCGGCGTTCTTGATCTTGACACCACGGTTTGCACCACCATACTGAGCTAGAGCAATCTTGCCCTTGAGCTCAACACCAAGATCCTTAAGCTTCTGATAGTCCTCCCGAGAACCACGACTATACACAGTTAGCTTATTCGGGAAAACGTAAAGATGAAATACTCACCCAACGTAAACATATTCAGCAGTCACTCTTCCACTGCCAGAAAGAGCATGATAAGCCGGCTGTTCATTCGGATTCTGTGTTTGCGGATCAACATCCAAAGCATCCTCAAGTCTCTGAACCTCGTGAACAGACCCATCAGGCCTATTCAATTTGAGTGTACTCTCAATTGGTTCCGTATACCAGATCCAGTACTCATCAATCCAAGATTCCCAACCAGCATCAATCCACTTCTGCTGTGTCCACTCAGCCTGAGACTTATTATGCCCAGCCAGTCTGTAGCCCGAGGTGTAGTAGAGAGACCAGTCAGAGATAGTCTTGCTATCAAATGAATTAACAAGAATAGTCTCTGTGTCTGTGAGAACTGGAGGGAATTCTACGACATCACGCTTGAGATGACGGCTTCGTGGGGCACGAGCTTGACGTCTTGCTCGGAGATGCGAGAGTTCATCTTTATCTGGCAGACAAGCGTAAACGCACGCCGCAGCGAAGAGACAAGACAGAGCTCTAGCCATGATTTCAAACAAACTGTCCACAAACCGTAACGAAACATAGAAATTCAAGAATATTACATCCTATTTATACAAACCCGCAAGCCCTCTATTTCTCTTGGCTTATGCGGGGGATTCAAGATACACAACTTACAACACAAACATGATAAGCTAGCGCTTACACCGCATATCTAAAAGAGGAAAGTGAAGCTCACGACATGATGGATAAGCTGTTGCGTCATACGAGGAGGAAATGCTTGGCTCTGGTTGACCTTCCGTGTTGGGCTTGGATAACCGTGCAGCGTCGTATTAGAAGGAAGAGATAGATGCGGGGTTTGAGGAACTTTTTTTAAAGACCGGATGTTCCGTGAGTTTATTGCCTTTAAGCTTGTTTTTTATTGAGGTTTAAACGGGTCTTGTTATCTTGGATTGGGTTGGTTATTCAGGCTATGTGTGGTGGTCCTTTGGGTTTAGACCACTGATTGAGGTTTTGGGTAGTGAACGGGCCGGTAGAATCTCACGATATTCGATTTACGTATGATTTTGGAAATATTCAATGAACGTTATATATGCCTTGAGGCTTCTCTAATCAACCGTATCAACGCCAGCTCGCTATATAGTATCAATCATGTATCCCAGAGCACCATACTGTCGTGCATCATCCGTTTATTTTTACACCATTCATGTTCCAAACCTTTCCGAATTCTCTTTCCATAATCCTATTCTCCCCATAAGAGACTCAAGGCTCAACAATGATAGGCCCAGTAGCATGAGACTTCTCCTTACCCTGGCTCATCTCCTCCTCAGAACTACTATCATCATCTGCCTTCTTAGACTTCTTAAAAAGCCTCGTAAACGCACCCCAGCCCCTGGCCATCCAGTTATATGACCAAACAAAAGGCGGTGCAACAAAGTAGACACACTTGGCGAACCACTCATCAGGGAAGATTCGTACAACAATACCCCAAGGCAGACTGAACGCCGCGATAATAATGGAAATAGCCCACTGAACACCATCCAATCCATCAGGGTCGATGTCGAAAACTTCGCTACCGACGAAGACAATTCCGATTTGAAGACCGATCATGATACAGTTGATAAAGATGAAGAACCAGTTTCGGTGAACGCCGACGAAGACGTTAAACTTGTTATCGAGACGACGGCAGTTGAGTTCGTTGAAGATCTGCATCCACACGAACATGTTGAAGATGATGGTGTCGAGTTGGAGTTTCTGGGCAGGGATGCTTGTGTCGTAGCCTAGGATGGGACCACCGGCGAAGTAGAGAACGAGAACAACGACGAGTTGGAAGATGGATTGACCGATGATCATCTTCCACATCTGGGGTTGTCAGTGTTGTTAGGTAAAGGGGGTGAAGGTTGACTTACGTTCATGGTGATGAGTGGCGCGGATTTGGGTTGGGGAGGTCGGTCGAGGATGGAATCGGTAGGGGGATCAGTGGCCAGAGCGAGAGCAGCCATAGTATCCATGATCAGGTTGATCTGGCAAGTATCAGTATCTATCGTGACATATGAGTTGGCTGAGACTTACCCAGAGAAGCTGAACAGCCTTGAGGACAGGCTCCATCTTGTCGTCGTACATGGAGGTGACGAAAGAGAGGATAACGGCGGTGATGTTGACAGTGATTTGGAACTACACACGTTAGTCTTGAACAACCCGTTAAACTCAAAGAACATACCTGTAAGAACTTCTGTACTGCATCGTTGACAGCACGTCCCCACTTCAAAGCAGTAATAATCGAAGCAAAATTATCATCCATAAGGATAATCTCAGAAGCTTCCTTAGCAACTTCTGTACCAGAAATACCCATAGAGAATCCAATATCAGCTGCCTTAAGTGCAGGCGCATCATTGGTACCATCGCCGGTCACAGCAACTGTCTCTCCTAAAACCTTAAGACGTGTAACCAAGATACGCTTATCGTCAGGTGAAGAACGAGCCAGGACTTGAAGTTTGGGAATAACCTTGTCGAGTTCTTCTTCAGATAGCTTTCGAAACTCTGGACCTTCCATGACAATTCCGTCGGTGAAAATACCACATTCTGTTGCGATGGCTCGGGCTGTGACGAGGTTGTCGCCTGTTACCATACGTGTTACGACACCAGCGCGTCTGGCGTTCTGTACAGCTTCGGGGACACCTGGTCGAACGGGATCTTGGATACCAACAATTCCAACGAGTGTCATATCACTCAAGTTCTCAAGATCAGGCATCTCCTCGTAGTCTCTGTATACAAGACCAATGGTTCTCAGAGACTTGCGCGCAAAAGCCATGATAGCATCATCAGCTGCCTTACGATCCAGGCCCTCGACGGCACCAGAGGTAGGATTGACTTCTGTTGAACAAAAACCAAGCATGATTTCTGAAGCGCCCTTCATGAGAACCCTGTAGCCGGTTTGAACCTTGATAACTGCCAACATGTACTTCTTGACGGAGTTGAAGGGCTCAATGAGGACGATTTGCTCGTTTGCTCGCGTTTCAGAGAGAGATTGCATTCCGAGATGGTCCTTGGCGAGTTGGAGAAGTGCGGTTTCGGTTTTGGAACCGATGAATGCTGCATCGGTTTCGTGGGTTCCTTCGAAGGCCGTTGAGTTGATGGCGACGGACTGGGTGATGAGTTTACTGGTATCTGGGGAGAGTTTTGATGCCCATGTGGGAATGTCGGAGTCAAAACTGGAGGAACCGAAGCGACCAGCTGTTACTGTCATTTTATTCGTTGTCTAGATATGTCAGTGAGGCTCTCTTAGGCCGCAGATTGCGACTTACCAAAGTTCCTGTTTTGTCGGAGCAGATGCAAGTAGCATTACCCATAGTCTCACAAGCCCTAAGAACTCGAACAAGGTTGTTCTCCTTCAATAGTCGTGTGGTAGCAAAAGCAAGGGCAAGAGTAACAGCAAGAGGAAGACCTTCAGGAACAGCCACAGCAATAATAGCAATAGCAACGACTAAAAGATCAACAAAAGTGGATGCCTTCTCCTCAGCTGGTCTATCATCGCCAGGAAGGTTGGCACAGAAGCGGAAGAGAAGAATGAAGAACATGAGAACAGAAGCACCACCACCAAGCTTAGCGATGGCAACTGCTAGACCTTCGAGTTTCTTCTGGAGAGGTGTTGATTCAATATCTGTTCGGACGGACATCATAATCTTGCCGAAACTGCTGTTGACGCCGACGGAAGTGCAGAGAAAAGTACCCATGCCTTCAAGGACTCGAGCTCCAGAGATGATGAAGGGGTCAGGAACCTTTGTGCGTGTTGCATCTTCGATAAAGCACTTTTCAGCAGGAGTCTTCTTTAGAGCATCAGATTCGCCAGTAACTGTCGACTCGTCACACTTGACGTTATGTCCATCGATAAAAATACCATCGACTGGAATTAAGTCACCAGGCTCGAGGTAAAGAACATCGCCAACAACCACTTCAGCGACATTGACCATCATAGACTTTCCAGATCGAAGAACCTTGACTTCTCTGTCATCTTTCTTGGTGTTGAGCTTGACAAACGCCTTTTCTTTCTGCCAGTCATTGTGTGAAGCAACAACCACAACGATAAGAACAGCACCGAGAATAGCAACACCTTCAACCCAATCAACAGGCGTGGGAGCACCAGGCTCGTGAGATACACCGAAAGTTTCGTAAAGACCGAGTGCAAGAGAGATAGTACCAGCAACAGTCAACATGACGAGAACAGCTTCTTGGAAAGTAATCCATGCAAGCCTCCAGATTGACTTTGGCTTCTTGGGTGGAAGTTGGTTTTTGCCATAGGTCTTGATTCGAGGACAGTTCTGGGTGTTGAGCTCATCCACGCTCAGACCAGCCTTGGTGTCTACATTGAGGCTCTTCGCAAGGCCGGATAGACCACCGAATGCTTTAAGAACCTCGAGAGATTTGGGGTCGAGTAATTGGTTCAAAGTCTCGGGACTGTAACCATATGGATTATTGGGATCTTTGGCAATATCGATATGCTTCTCGTGTCCCGCATCGAGAAATTGAGGTACGTCTGATGTATGCATACTAGGCACAATCGTAGTCCCAGTATCAGACGAAAAGCCCGTCGAAGCGATAGTACCAGTATCACTGATAGATCGCTGACGCGGATCCAGCAGCGCCTTGGGGTCGAGATGATTACCCGACATGGTTGATTGAATTATTTGCCAAAGCTAAGGCTGGCTTAGACCCTTGGCAAAAAAGAAGAGGTAGAAGAAGGATGAGTGCGCTCCAAACCAGTGAGCTACAGTGAGTGAGTCATGGTAAGTATTACGTGGGGTATTTTGGAATTTATATTAAATTACAATTGTTTACGTTTACTACAAAGTAATAAGCTACCTTCGGTTGTATGCACCATTTGAAGAAGCTTAGTTTGAGACGAACAGGGGAGCTGTTGTCGGGACCAACAAAGGGGGTGGTTTGATTCCGCCAATGGAGGGATATGTACTGATCTGATAAACAAAACATTTGCTGAATCAGCGGACTACGGGCTTCCGAAGCCCCTATAGGGATAAGATATGCGATAGGAACTCATAAAAGAGCAGGGATATTCAAAACATGGCCAATGAAGTAAATGCTGTAAGTTTAGGTAATCGGGGTCGGAAATGACCTCGAGAGCTCAGACCATAGCTTGATCTTGTTTCTCTTGCATTGCACAGCCTCAATGGATATTAACCGCCAATCAAGCTTTTTAAGTGACGGGTATGTGCTGTAATGATTATTCCCCACCGCATGATTAGAGCTTTTCTCGCTTGTGCTGCAGCAGCTTTTCAATATCACGTTAAACAACAACGATCAGAGCTTGGCATTGTGACTCCAGTTACCTGTCATCATGCCATGTAACTTGGAGGCCTGATTGTCAAGATCGAGATTTACAATAGGGATGAAACGGTGAACTGTATCAACTGATCAATGTAATTCTTGTTTTTTTCTTATTTTCCTTTGCTCGATCATCCATTTTGTTTGCTATCCATTGGCTGATGAATTTGATATCACCCTATCTTACCCTAGTCCTCGCTAAGTTTAACACTTGATCCAGCAGATCCACGTGCCGTGCCAGTTGTAAACACTAGCACCAATCATCCAAACCCACGGACCTCCGCCCTCCGTCAATCCCTCTCACACTTCAATTTCCGTCTCTCCGATTACATTCTTGTCTCTACTCTCGAGTCTCTACCCATCACGATACGGGTAACACACCGCAATGCCTCCCCGGCGAGCCTGCGACGTGTGTTATAAGCGAAAGGTAATAAAAACATGTTTTGTTTCTCCCATCTCTGAATCTCTGACATCATCCCCCTCTTAACTGAAGACAATTAAGCTCACCCTTGTTAGATTCAATGCTTGATCAAAACCCCAGGCGATCCATGTGACTGGTGCGACAGCCAGGGTCTCACATGCACCTTTGATAGAGTTATTCAGAAGGACCCGAACAAGAGGTACGTTAAGGCTACTGCTATGGCCTGGCCTCCACTTGATTGCCAAGGTCGAACCGTTCCATTGGGTGATTCAGACCTGACACATCATCTCTTCCCCAACGCAGAACTACGTCCGATGTCGTCCAAGAATTGTCGCGTCGCGTGGAAACACTCGAGGAGGCACTTCAAACTGCTTTGTCGAATAGTACGAACATTTCTGTCGGAGGCCCCTCACCATGGTCTGAACCAACGAGTCTTCGATTTGCTTCATCGCCTCTCACTACAGTTCCTCCTCATCAACAGCCAGTCATAAGCCCTGTCCAGATAGCTGCTCCACAGGCCTCGCCAACCATTCGATCTAAACCCATCTACAAGCTATCACGGTGTCACACCGGCACCAATTGGTACTTCAAAGGGATCGGTATCTTATCAGAACGTGGCTGGAAGTGGATCTCAGAAGGTGCAGGAGAACGAGTGTTTCTTGAAAATTTCGACATATTCGGAAACCCAAGCGGAACAGTACCTCCGCTTGGCTCAGTTTCATTTCCTGAAACGCCACGAGTACTACCCCCGAGAGCCTTATGCAGCCACGTTGTTGAGCTGTTTTTCAAGTCCAAAACCAGCGTCGTATTTCCTATCCTTGAACGAGGCCTCTTTGAGGCAACGTTCAGCCGAGCTTTCGATGATGGGGTGATCGATCTCGGACGCCGGGCTCCGGCCGAGGCTTGTCTTTGGGCCATGATCGCTCTTGTTGTTCGTACTACTGATGCTCAACAATTGGGATTCTCGTTTGAGTCGAAAGATTGTATTCACGAGGCCTCCCGATTATTGATGATCGTCAATGGAAATACTACTCTTGATAGCTTGCAGGGTACTCTTCTTTTGGTAAGTCATATGTTCATCATCAATCATGAGACTTGAGGCTGATTAGATTAGTGGGCATGTCAAAAAATGAGAGGACAATGTCGTGAGGCCGCCGTCAGTTTTGCAAACGCATGTCGTATGGTTTGCGATCTAGGTGGCCACTTCCCAGTATCGCGGCTCGCTATCTTCCCTCAGCACATTCCCACGTTCGATGATCAAACAAAGCTCCATATCAGAAGATTATTCTGGTTGTTGTATTGCTATGACAAGGACATTGCGTTGAGAAGTGATAAGCCGCCACAGCTTACCTCAGATCACTGTGACGTAAGTGACTCTGAAGATCAAACTCTATGGTTTAGTTATCCACGAGACATAAGTCTCGCCAAGATCAAAGAAAACGCAAGTCGACTGCTTTGTTCTCCTCGAGCGTTTAAATACACAGAGGGTGAACTTCTTGCGACCGTTCGGCAACTTGACGATGATATTGAGGAATGGCGCTTATCAGTCAACCCACGATATCGCCCGAGATTATCCATTCTGGATTTATCCTCATCACTACCTTCAACTATGACCTTGCAAGATCGCACATATCTCATCAACTTGCAACTCGATTACCTTTTTACCATCATCAACACGCACATACTGGTCAGAAAGTGCGGTGATCTAGAAGAAACCCTCCCAGATAGTCTCCACAGCGTAGTCGAGTCAAGCGCCGATCTCTCCATCGAAGCAAGCCGCTCCATCTTCCGCATCCTCGACACGGTAGTAGATTTCTGTAAAGAAGATTCACTATGGATAGTATCACACTACGCACCCATGGCAGCCATGCCGATATTCATGAACATTCTTATTCATCCTCTTGGGGACTCAGCGGATAACGACTTGCAGATATTGTCATCGATAAACAACATCACACGCAAGGTTCCGTCTGAGAGACTACCTATGGAGGAGATTGAACATATTCAGGAGATTAGTGAGTTTGTTATGGAGCTTGTGAGATTGAGTCATAGTGCGGCGTGGAAGGTTAAGCGGGGTGAGAGAGAACATGATCTTGATATTATTCATAAGGCAGCCTGATGATATGGGCTCTCTGCTTTCAAAAGTTGGCGAAAGGAAAATTGATGGTCTTGGGTTGTCGAATAGGAATGATTCCTCTTAGAATGTCATGTACTATACTATCTGTATCAATGAAAGTTACGGGGGGTTCACGCTTGATCAGAGAAGGAATTCCCTCAGGCGACGACAAATACAAAGATTTTGGTCATTTTACCTTGAATGTCTTGGCGTCTTTCGCACAGCCGTGCCGTATTGCCAAGCCGTATAAGTAGTCAGCAGCGGCATCCCTCTGAAAGTACTGGCTTGGCTTAAAGTGTTTGTACAAGGGTATAGCTACATATATCACGCTATAGTAGTTCTACTTGGCAATCTGTCTAGGCTAAATACAGAGTCTTATTTATTTCCGTTGATCATAATCTTACTCTCATTGGCAAATCCAGCTTTTTGTAAAGCCTCCTTCAAGTTTTAGTCTCAAACTATACAGAAAGTGAGATGCAGCCCAAGACCCACCGATACGAGCAGACGCCGGCTCGCGACGCTGATGAGCTGGAGGTGGTTTCTATCACAGAATCACCTCAGCGAAACGGTTATGTCCGACATAAAACTCTGTCCCAAGATGGATGGGGACTGGAGATTTTGTCGTCTCTAGCGTCACTCATCCTATTTGTTATAATGGTTGTTATTTTCTGTACAATGGACGGCAGGCCTTATTCCGAATGGCCTTTTGCAATTTCCTTGAGCACGGCCGTCGCCATTCTGTCGACAGGCTGTACTGCGGCCATGATGCAAAACGTTAGCGCTTGTATCGGACAGCTGAAGTGGCTTCATTTCAAGCAATCCTCGAACAAACTATGCAACATGGAGATATTCGATGAGGCTAGCCGAGGTCCATACGGATCTATTCTTTTCATCTTTCGAGTTCCCTGCAATATCGCCACTTTGGGGGCTTTGATAACAATCCTTCGCTTGGGATTTGCTCCGTTTGCCCAAGCTGTCGCCAGTTTAGAATCCAGGATCGTAGATGTTCCAAATGATTCCTCCACCTTTGGATATGCACACGCATACGACAGAATTTCGGTCGCTGGTACCACACGTGAGTCACCATGACTCCATCATAATATAATAACAACTAAAGGATCCTCCTCAGAGTTGCAGTCAGACAAGCAGATGGAATCTGCCATTCTTCAAGGCATATACAACATGAGTTACGTTCCAATATTTAACTGCAATGGAGCCTGCCTCTGGAGACAGTCTTATGTATCCTTGGGCTTCAAAGCCACATGCGAAAATGTCACTATTTCGACGTTGAGAACCGAGACTTGTGTGACGCCAAAAGTTGAAGGCGACAGGATTTCTACTCGGTATTGCAACTTCACGACACCCGGAAACGTGACACTGACAACTCGGCATGCACATGACTCCCAAACCACCTTTCTAATCAATACGACTTTTGGCCCAACGGAAGATGCCATCAAATACACGGGAGACATAGCAAGAATAGGAGTCTATAGGTCGGGTCATGATCGCTATTATAACGCTACTGGCATAAATATCACAGAATGTGCGGTAAGCTTCGCTGCTTACGAGTACAATAAGGCTGAAGCAAACGGTAGTACCTTTGCCTTTGGAAATGTTGAGGAAATCAATATCAACCGCACGAGCTGGTCGCCGGACGTCAAAAATATTGACATTCTCGTGAATAACATATCAACAACACCGAATCTGCCCCAGCTCAAGATAGGTGTATTCGATCTTGTAGTTCTGCGACTTTTTTTCTCGTCCGCTACGTTTCAATCGGAATTCACAAGTGGATCCTATTACAACAATAACCCTGGCTTGAGTGCCGCCCTTGGTGGCGGCGTTGATCTCCCACGCGCATTTGACAACATGGCGTTGAGCATGACAAACTACCTACGATCAGGGCCAAACATGAAACTCGCTTATGGAGTTAGAACGGAGAGCCAATTGTTTGTATCGATTCGGTGGTACTGGTTGATTGGACCTGGGCTGTTGGAGCTAGCTGCGTTGATATTCGCAGTCTACACAATAGTAAGCACTGAGAGAAAGCAGGAGGTGCCGCTTTGGAAGTCTTCGGCTCTTGTTCTTTTGAGTTGTCGGCATGAAAAGAGTTCGGGTACTATTCATGGAGAGTTTCAGGATGTGAGAGAGTTGAACAAAATGGCAAAGACTTCGAAGGCATGCCTGGAGTAGAGGGAAGACCCATGATGAGGAAACTCGGATTTGTATGTATAGACCCAGAGCCTGATCTTCCCCAAGTACCTTGTTCAGTATAAATACGAATAATTTTAGCGTGCTGTCAGAACTTACCAAACGATAATAGGCAGGCAGGAATGAGGCGTGCAGAGGGGTTGAAAGAGCCTCTTCAATGGAATTTTAACCTCAGCCCAGGCTGCCCAACCCGCCCTTCTAAAGATGGGGGCCATTCCAATAGTCTCAAATCTCCTATTCAAGCAACACTACTTGCCAGGGAATATTTCATGATATCAGATAAGTCGGCCGAAACTGTGGAAACGTCAAAGGTACCCTGCATTTAAGCATGAAAGTCTATCGATGTGAGGCCGAGGGTCCGTACAATTGACCAACCAACGGACAGATTGTTAGTATTCGATATCGGTCGATACGTTGTCAATTGCGGGGAAATAGGCAGCCAGAACTAGAACTCGATCAACCTGCCTAGCCTATCTGGGCAAGGCAGATGCATGGAGATATGGATAGTCGCTTAGATACAAGAGATTTTACGAGCTTGAATCTGCTGTGCAGGTATTCTCTGAGAACTTGCGGACAATATAGTAACTAAACCTTAATGCAGGTAAAGATTGAGGAGGAGAGTGTTGACATATTTGTTACCCCGTATCTGGATGGTGTGTCAAGACATCCGCGAAACCCTGTCAGACTGAGGCTGGATGCATGCCAAGAGCTCTTGGTCATCGATGACCAAATCGCCCCCAAAACGTCAACACAAATGATTGTACGGCAGACATATACTACCTTCCAAATCAGTTCGAAGCATAATTCATGGTCAGCCGAAGAACTTATGTAGTTTTCGTTTAGTTAGCTCAAGTGTTGCCGCTGAAGAATTGCTTGGCAGCAGAAATACCATTAACTCCTCGTTGGTTCAGATAACCTCAAACATACCAAGAAACTAAGTCTCGATCGTTCGATCTTATATCTGTTATCTGATACGACGTTAGGTATCCCCAGCGACATGGAGACGGTAAATGCAACCACATTCAATGGGCGGTTCGGATAGCTTCACCTGCCGCTTTGGGCCTAGATTCTCCGAAAAAGGATTGCAGGTAGCAAAAGTGCCTGAGCTATCAGTGGACCGACTTCCGAAAATGTTACATAGCTTATTTTGGATGTATTTTGCTAGGACCTTTTGATCGGGCTATCACACAATGCAGTGGCGACTAGGGAATATCCTTATTTTGATGGTGAAGGTCCAAGTATAAAAGGACGATGCTCTTGCCATTGATACTACGATGCTTGGATAACTCAAGACACATAACTGCTACTTTACAACTACCTCTTCAGGTTTCAACCGCCAACATGAAGTTCACCACTATTGCCATCGCCCTCTTCGCAACCTTCGCCATCGCAGCACCCGCCCCCGCAGGCCAACTCGAAGCTCGCCAATGCTCATGCAAGAAACTTCCAGACGGCGAGTGGATATGCAGCGGTCGCACGTGCCCTCGTGACGTTCCCAAGGAGAGCAGACTTGAGCGTCGTCAGTGCTCATGCAAAAAGCTTCCAGATGGTGAATGGATCTGCAGCGGTCGTACGTGTCCTCGTGATGTTCCTCAATAGAGACCTTGAGGTTAGACAGTGCCACTGCACCTTTTGGGGTGGGGAATGGCACTGCAGCGGCACAAAGTGCATCTAGACTACGTTTGACTACACCTTCGGTAAGTGATCTGTTGTCTTTTATTCTTAACAGATGGTAGACGATGCTAACATTCGTTTGCTATAGGATTGCCTTTTGAGTTGGGAGATAAGCCTATTCTTTGATAGTGGCTGAGCTGAGCAAAGGATCGTTATGAGATGATGGATACTTGGGCAGTCTAAGTAGCAGAGATATATAATTAAGAATATGCCATAAATCATGAATACGTGCACTACAAATTATTTCGGGTGTAACGACCATATCGTGTCACTATCCCTCTCTCGAAAAGGAATCACGGATCAGCGAGTGAAGACTGCTTAGTGGAGTATCGAAACTTCGAGCTGTAGACAATGGACGCCTTTACCTGAATGTTTCAGTGCGAAAGAAAGACCCTCAGAGACCAAGATGCATATTTCAAAAGCAAAGCATGGGTTGATAAGGACGAAAGTCATCAGTCAAAACTCGGCTTTAGTATTAATAGTAATAGTATTAGTGGCTGGCTTTACAAGCTGCTTGCTTCTAAGTCAGTCCTGTTAAAGCAGACTCTATTTCAAGAGTGGCGTGATGATCGGCTTATGCTATGGTTCTGGTGTATTCTAACGAGCCAGAGCATGGAACAGCTTCCAGAGCTAGTCTTTTATTTAACTTCGACACTGCTTGGAAAGGAAGTGGTAAGGCAGATTGCAGAGAAGGGGAGGGACTGGTCTACCAAGGCAGTTCGAGACATTGATATAGATCTTTATGTTTATCGGATGCTGCTGGAGATGGCTGGGCTTCAGGATCCTCAGCGCGAGGCAAACATAACCCAAGTATACATTGTATAGTGATATAATGCATTATTCGTAAAGCATATCTTTGGACGATGCACGAGTCCCATTCACGGCGTCTCAATGGAAAGCTGAATTGTCGATTAAGCGTCTTATCATACGGCACCATCAAGCTTACAGCTGGTAAGTATAAGCATAATCGAAGCCTATATATTCCTTCGTTTCGGACTCGTTGTTTTGTTCAGGCTCGTTCTTGAAGTGGGCACGGTAGTTTACAAGACGACCTATTATGATAATGGCTACCTATACCACCACTGTGTACCTGTATGGAAGTGAGGATGGCGGCTCCACCTCAAATTGACGGCTGCGCCGGGACTCGAACCCAGAATCTCCTGATCGTAACGATCCACTCTCAGGCGCCTTTCCATTTGGCCACACAACCTGCATCCCCAGGATCAGTCTAAATCGATACTTGGCTCGACGCAGAATCATCATCATCATCCCTTCCCAAGGAGCTTCGGTCTATATAGTTTTCCGTCGGCTTTCCGTTGCTCGGTGTTTGTTAGACAATTGCGTGTTGGACAATGTTGAAAAGCGGGGAAGTATGTAGTGCTTACTTGCCAACCTATATTCTCACGAGGCACAGCCTCTCAAGGCTTAGGTGATTGGAAGAGGTATAAAAGCTGTCATATTTCTCTATTTATTTGCTCAGGGACTTGAAATTACATTCTTTGGAACGGCGAGATCGATTATCAAGATGGCTTCAAACTCCAACTCTGTTCGCATTGCTATGCGTGACAAGCACTATAATGAACGTTGCGAGATACAGAATGCGGCAATGAAAGCTGGGTTGGATCTCATTCCCAGTTTTCATGATCGTAAGTCACCTCTTCACACCATGTTCTGCTCAGTTGGATCTGACTTGCAGTAGGGGATCACCTGGTTGTCATCGACTATGGATGTGCTCAGGGTGCCAATTCGTAAGACAAGGGCTCCAGTATGCGCTTTATCGCTGACAGTCTACAGCATCGAGCCAATGGAGAAAGTAGTCTCCAGTCTTCCAGACGGCGCTGTTGCGTCTCTTATTTTCGAGGATACTCCGTTCAATGATTTCGAAACCTTGGAAAAGACCATTTCGACGCACTTTTCCAGCAAAGACACCAAGGCTCGCATTTTGCTAAATTTCGAACCAACGGGTTTCTTCCAGCAGGTAGTTCAAACTGGTCAAGTAGATATCGGATTCTCTTGGTCGTCATTCAACTATCTTGAGAAGACTCCGGAAATTAGTCTAGACGCAACAGCTTCTCCAGCTGAATTCGCAGCGGCTCGTCACAAGGCTCTCGCAACTGCAGGACACACTGATCTTATTAAGCTCTTGAAGCTTCGGGCCAAGGAGATTCGAGCTGGAGGATACTTTATCGCTGCGATTGGAGGTCAGATGCCAGAAGGAGAAACCAGACCTTCAAAGCCAGGATCTGAAGTTCTTCAATCGGGATTCATGCGTATGGTCGGCGAGGGTAAACTCTCGTTGCCTGAGCTGATGCAAATGGCTCTCTGGCCAGGTCACGAGCGTACTCCAAAGGAAATGCAAGCTGCTTTTGATGACGAAGGCGTTGCACCGCTTTGGGAGGTTGAGTCTCTGGAGCCGAAGTTGATCGTACAGCCAGCCTGGGAAGTCTATCAAGACAAAATCAAGGCTGACTCAAATATTAAAGATGAGGCATTGAAAGAATACGGCCAATGTCTTGTTGAAAATCTTGTAGCAGCGGCTGGGTGGTTCTGGGTTGAGGTGCTGAAGAAATCCAGAGGCGAGGACTGGGATGGTGGCGATGCATTTTTGGAGGAATTCATCAACAGTACTGTTGAGGAATTTGTTACCAAGCATGCCAGCTTTAAGGCTGAGATTTGGTATAATTATGTCAAGCTCAGAAGAACTGATGCAAAAGCCTGATGTTGTTTTGATGGTAGACCAGAACTGAATTAAATAGAACTCCATAGAGTTTTCGGAGTTGAAGCCATCACGTCATATTGAGTGGGCAGATTACTAAGGTGGAACTCCACGGATCTTCAAGATATCCGGATAAAGATGCCGTGCCGCTCTTTCAAATACGGCATTGTGATCATCTTCAACAACATCAATCAAGTTTTACTGTCTTTCAGAATACGAACACCGAATCAATATGACGCAGATCGGGATCTTTCCCGCTTCTGGAGCCCTTGGCACCAGCACATACACTCATCTTCTATCTCAAGTCCCCAACGACAAAGTCACGCTCATCAATCGATATCCGGCAAAAGTTCCTCGGAAGTATGTCGAAAATGGAACTACAGTTCGTCAGGCCTCTTACGAGTCCAGCGCTGAAGATCTCGAGGCCGCGTTTGCGGGGATCGAAATCCTGTTTTTGATCTCGTACCCAAGCCATGTCCACGACTACAGAACTAAAGTACACACCAAAGCACTTGATGCAGCGATCAAGGCCGGGGTTAAACATATTTTCTACTCATCTTTGGGCTTTGCTTCGATTGGCAAGGATGTTACGAAGGCTGAAGTCATGGGAGCGCATCTTGATAGCGAAGCTCATCTGAGAAAGCTTGCGAGTGCCAACAGCGGATTTACATGGACGAGCGTTCGTGAAGGTCTTTATAGCGAGTCGTTCCCTATTTACACTGCATTCCTTGATCTGAAGAACCCACCGTCCAAGATCCAAATTCCGCATGATGGAAGCGGTCCTGGCGTTAGTTGGGTCAAGAGAGATGAACTTGGAGAAGCGACTGCGCGTCTGATCGCTTCGTATGCGAGCTCACCCTCCTCGTTCAAGTATACGAACCAAATCGTCACTTTGACCGGTCCAAAATCATGGACACTGACTAAGACAGTGGAAGTCTTGTCACGGGCAGCAGGAAAAGACTTCCAGATCCAAGAAGTGAGCGTGGAAAAATACATCAACCTGCCCCAAATCAAGGCATACTTCGGAACCGAGGAAAAGGCGACAACGTGGGCGACTGCGTGGGAAGCTATTGGCGCTGGAGAAACAGCCGGTGTAACGACCACGATGAAGGAGATCCTAGGACGCGAACCCGAGGCCTTTGAGAAAACAATTGAGGAGTTGGCCAAGAACTAGCAGTCGGAATGATAGAAAGTCGTCGATGGAGTAACACAAATGGTGAAGTTTAAACATGGATCTAGAAGCTTTGGTGAATAAATAAAGAAAGCATGATATTTCTATTTTTAGTGGTGGATTAGCTAGTTTACGTGGTAAAGCGCTACTGTACAACAGATATTGACGCGACGCAGTGAACAGCCTGCGCCTCAATAGAGTTTGGGAATGAAATGAGGTCTCATGCGACATCTGTTGCATTACTCGCCTCAATTCTAGAATCATTCTCAATATTATACAGAAATATTCAGCTACAGTATACAAAGTAGATCGATTTGAATGGAATTCTAATGATCCTTCATCGGGTCTTCTGAGCCGCCGCAGTGGATCTAGAACGACCTGGGCGTACGTCAGTGGGTAGTATTTATAGTGATGACAGCCAGCCAGCCATGGCAAGCCATTCCCTTCAGCTATTCTATTTAGTAATGTATGGAACGAAATACTGAAACGTTACTGGCGATCAACGGCAATTGTTCCGAATATACGACATAGAATGATCCACGTGTACATCTCCATACCTTCAGCTCGTATTCTGTTGATCCAAGCATTGGCTGGTTAGGCTAGGGAGAAACAGTGGCAGTGCAAGTTTTTGGCGGTGGCGATACAAGCCCATCTAGAGCCTGGGCCTGGCTGGGTTCAGCTAGCGGAAGAATTTCTATGTGAAACTGTCCATAGCGTTTGCTCCAAATGAACAGGGCGTTTATTCGCTGCAACTTAAGGGAATAGTCCACTAATTTTATGAAAATGCGGAGGCTGTATGATGTAACAACTGCCGGTTCTTCCATATCCATATGCATGGACTCATTTCCGCAGGGATCGTCTCGAAGATCTCTTGGAAGCTCGTATTCAGACTTATATAACTACCCAGCCCAGAGCCTCAGAATCTACAATTCATTCCAAACACTGTTCAATCCAATTCACTACAACTCAGCTCAATTCAAACAAACAAACAAACAAACCCAAACAACATCAATCAAAATGCAGTTCAAGACTCTCTTCGCCGCCTCCATCTTCGGCCTCGCTGCCGCTGCCCCCGCCCCCGAGGGTACAAAGACTGGCCCCGTCAAGACTGAAAACTCTCCTGTTCCCAAGACCTTTGACCTCGTCGCTCTCCGATCAGGAAGCAAGATTCACTTCGACCGCTTCAGTGCTTCATCTGGTGGTTTCCTTCTTGGCCTCCCTGAGAACAAGCAGGGCGCTACTTGCCACGGCAAATCCAATGGCGAGGCTTATTTCCGCCTGAGTGAGGGCGAGCTTTTCCTCTACAGCACTGGAAAGAAGCAGCAGCGCGCTTACACTGACCGTTCTGGAATGGGTGCGTTACATTATCACCTAACTGAAATCTTGGATAAATGCTAATTTCAACAGGCCAAGGTGTTCTCCAATTTGCCGACAGAGACGCGGGTCTTCCTCGAAATGCCGAGACCAAGGGCTGGAAGGTTGACAAGTATGGAAACCTTAACTTTGCCGATGCCAGTGGTTTCACTGCCTGCCACAACGGCCCTGACGGTTCCTGGACCGTTTGGGTTGCTACTGGAAACAACAAGCCTGGAAACAGCGAGCAGGAGTGCCTTGGATTCAACGCCCGCGTTGGAAAGGTTGAGCACGCACCTAGCTGCGTCTACTCCCAGTAAATTAAAGCATCTGTCTGTGCTTAGATGCTATGATTCATGTATATAGAAGAGCGTATCCCTTTCTCGTTTGATAGATCATGTTTATGTACCTTAAACTCAAACAATCACGCATTTCATTTCATTTCATTTCATGCCAAAGTCCTTCTCCAATTTAATCTCCAATGTGGGGTAAGTACGGAACAGCCGGCCTTGAATTAACTTTGTACTAGTCCACGTGACTTTATGCCGATGTCTTACCGATCCTTATCAGATCATCTGATAAAAATCTCTCAGAAACAATCCCTGTTTCTCTGCAACAACTTCACCCAGCCGCCATGAAATTCAGTGTTACATTGGGTGCGCTGCTCACGACGCTATCGATATGGATATCACCCTGTATAGCCGAAGATCGGTCACCTGAGAGAGTCTGTTTTGACGCGTGTTACGCGTGTTTAAAGCCTGTTCATTTCGATGACGTTCTGAGGAATCAGACTGGTTATACGAAAACGTGTTACAGTCCCAAGGCGATATTGTCGCTTTATCTGTGTTTGGATGTTTATTGTATGCCTGGAGCGAGAGTGGCGGGGCTGAAGCCGTATAATGAGACATGCCAGGAGCAAGCGCATATCGTTCTTCCGCCCTTTAACGTTATTTCGAATTATACGGCTGAGGATGTGGAGAAAGTTCGAAGATTTGAGCAAAATGAGACGGGTACGGACATTACATATAGAGAGGCAGTTGTGCCATCCGAGAAGTGGTTTAAGATTTGGTGGGATACTCTGGTAAGTTACTTTACAGCAAAGTATGATCATGGCTGATTAGATACAGGATTCTGTTGCATACACATACCACTATCACGATGTATACGGGTTAGAACATTTAAATATCTCACAAGTCAACACATGCTAAACATCAACAGGCGTGCCATGATCATTTTCTGGGTTGCTGTCGTAGCCATCGGCGTTTTAAACCATGCCATCGTCAGCATCGCCAATTCACAACTGATTCGCAACCATTCTTCAAAATCTGGCGGAAGACTTTGGAACCTTTACACCTGGGCACTCAACCGGATCACAGTTCCAGCGACATTTGGAGACCGATGCGCACAGAAAGTCGGTTGGGGAACGGTTCCTCCAAAAGTACAATCTTGGACGCTGTTCATCTTTCTCTTACTCAACGTCGTGTTGAGTGTCATTGGTATAAGGATTGTACCTATCAACATGTAGTAAGTGTTCGGTCTGCGTGATTTGTACATGAATCGGCTGCTCATAAAAGCTTTAGCTTCCCATCTACAGAGAAACAAATTCTTCGTTATGTTTCAGACCGAACAGGCATTATCTCATGGGCAAACTTCCCCATTATTTGGCTCTTTGGCATGAGAAATAACCTTCTTATGTGGTTAACTGGCTGGGACTTTGGCACATATAACAACTTCCATCGCTGGGTTGCTCGAATTGCTACGCTTCAAGCAGTCGTCCATTCCATCGGTTATAGTATCCTAGTTGTCAAAGGTTTGTTGTGACTTCTAATATGAGACTATTTCATGCTGACCAGGTCAGAGGGCGGTTGGCAGCAATACTGGATGTGGTGGAATTATATGTTTTGGTACATTGGTGAAGTTGTAAGTCTCCCCTTCGTTGGATTCTGCTATAGCTAACATTGTAGGCAACTATCGTCATGTCTCTTCTCGTAGGGGCGTCATTCTACTGGATACGCCGTCAACAGTATGAACTGTTTTTGGTTGTTCACATCATCATGTCCATTATTCTCCTTCTCACAATGCTTGCGTAAGTCTAAACCCCTTCTCACCACCACTCTCAACTAACAAGACAGCCACGTCTCCATCTTTAATGGTGAATATGACATATTCTTTTGGGTTCCTTGCTTCATCTGGGTTGCCGATCGGGTTATTAGAGCTCTTCGCATCGCAGCTTTCAATCCCAAGCTCTACACCTGGGCAACTTCCGTTTATCATCCCTCCTCGAATATCGTCAGGCTTGTCATACCTTGGACGAACAGCGTGTACAAGCCATCTCCTGGTACATTCTACTATATCCACGTCCTTAACGGATCTCGATGTTGGGAAAGCCATCCCTTTACCGTTGCAACAGTCACTGGTGAAGGTGAACGCGGTTCAAAATTCCTGGGCGAACAGGCCCCTCTGCTCGAGGGGAATGCACCTGAACAAAGCTCAGATGCTATTGAGTCTGAAGATATACTCAGAGAGGCTCATACAATGACGTTCCTAATTCGACCTTACGATGGATTCACCTCAAGGCTACGAGATACAGCATCAGCAGAATGGCCCAAAAACGTTCCCCAACGCGTTCTAATTGATGGACCTTACGGTCACACTCGTCCCCTTCATCTCTTCGACAACGTCATTTTTGTCGTTGGTGGGAGCGGCATCGTCGTTCCCCTATCATACCTCCAACTCCTCACCAGCCCATCAGCACCTCGATCCGTAAAGATCCACTGGGCAGTCCGCGAACCCGCTTTCGCCCTCGATGTCTTAAAAACAGACATCGCCGATGCACTAGGTAGTGCAAATCTTAGTGTTCAGATTCATCTTACTACACATACGGCTCAAGATGAGTTGAGTGAATGGCCATCACAGGTTTTGTTGAGGAGAGGACGAATAGATGCGGCGACAGTGGTGAGAAATAGAAGTGAGGAGACGTTGGGGGAGAGTCTTGCTGTTGTTGCGTGTGGACCGGCGCAGATGGCAGATGACGCTAGGAAAACGGTTGCTGGGTTATTGAAGAATGGTGTTCAGCGGGTAGAGTATTTTGAAGAGAGCTTTCAGTGGTGATATAGACACTATCAAAGCATTAGACTTTGTATATAGACTCATGAACATTGCTATACTTCCGCTGTGCTGGAATATATCTTACTTGCTGATGACGTTGCTGTCAGCTAGAAAGATAGTACATCGTTATTATTGTGACTCGAAATCGTCGTCTGACTACGAGGCTTTTGACAACAGGTATACTCCTTTAGCGTCGGAGATTGTTCCAAAAGTGGTTGTGGTTTCAGATTCGGCACCTTGATCCAAGCTTGATCAGATAAGGTTTTTCAGTACTGGTTTGATCTTCATCCTGTTTCTTGAAGATGTGATAGGTAACGCTGATCACACCCCCATGAAATTATCTACACATGAGACATGATAAGCCACCCGAGATTTACTAAGGTCTATTTTATGTATAGTAATCATTGTCATTAGTTTATTAGCCCGGGCTGCTTTAAGACGACGAGTAATGGGATATGTCAATGATAGAATATCATCAAATTATCAAATTTCACAGGAATGGCTCAAAGGGGAGTTTGTACGCGAAACTACATATCAGCGCTCTGACTTGGCTGTTGCTGATGTGTTAACTATATTGAACGCCGGTCAGAATTCCGTAAAAAGCAAAAAGCCGCCCGCCCATCTATCTAGCTATGGATGAAATGTAGGGTATAAGCAAAAAATATCAAAATGCCGACCGACCCAGATGTATGTATATAGAGTGAGAGAGAGAGCAAGAAACAGAAACATAATTACCAAGGGATGACTGGTGCCTATCCAAACTTGCAGTCATCCCGTTCATTCCTCCGATTTACTAAGTATTATATGCTGATTTGTGCCGCATTGGTTTACACAGCATGGTGACCGTGGCCGTGGTGTGCTGGCTGTGGGTGTGTTGGCCCTGTTGGGCTTGGCTCGCCAAAGTCAATAGAAAGGTCCGTCCTGCGGATAATTCCTCGACGACTCGAACTGTCATCATCTGTATCGCCTTCCTGAGTACCGGGACGGGCAGTGGCGGAGAATGTCGCTTTTTGATGATGGACCGATTCGAGTCGGATGGCCTGACCATTATTACCAAGAACATCTTCACTCTCGCGAGTGTATGGATGACTTCTCTCGCCCGAAGAACCATAGTAGAACTTGAACAGTTTACGCAGAGGGGGGAGGGAGCATGCGATGATTCCGAGACTGACTTCGAGATTTGAAGTGATGGTAACGATGCCAAGGCGGTCTATGACAGTCAGTATATTATCCAACGAAAGGAGGAGATTTCTGGCACATACAAGCTATCTCAGTTGCCCCGTTTTCGAAACTTTGACGGCTGAGATACTGTGTCGTAGGAATTCGAATGCAGGTCGAGACGCTCGCCAAGATACCGAGACTCAAAATACAAATAACTGATACTTTCCGTCGGAGTGACATTTGAAGACCTGAAACAATGAAGAATGGAACCAATGCGCATACCCAATCCGTCGCCATTTGGACAATCGAAGTGACGTAGGACACTACCTGCAGGGGTAGCTTCTTTTGGCATGTTCCCCTATTGCGTCATGTAAGCCGAGGACGAAGTAATTAGTATTGAGAAACTTACAGTAATGGGTTCCAGGATGCAGCGTAGGGCTTGCAGTTGGTGAAGTTGAAGATCAAAAGCAGAATCGTCATGATAACTATCACTGCCATATTGGTATATATGGGGATAATAACTCGCTTTCGCTTATCTAGTCGTGTACACGTCAAGCCAATAGCGCACTTGATAAGCGACGACGATAGAAGATAGAACGAACTCCATAATGTCTCGTATTTGACTGCGCGTATGAGATATATTGGATTCGGAAGACTGGCATCGTGGGCTCCGACCCCAAATCGCGCGGCTAAAACACTTAAGACGATGCCCGGTATTGTGATTAACTATTCTGGTTAGCAAGTTCCAATTGCCTGTTAGTGGTATGAATAACTTACTGCGGAGGCTACTGTCAGAAAATCCTCCAATCCTAGAAGCCTTGGTGATACACCCGATAATCCAGCTCGTATATATATGCGAAGACATACGGCAACAATGCTAACAACGCCAAACGTGATAGCGCACCCTTCGACAGCGGGTCCTAGGTCCTTAGGCGTTATGGGCGGGAGTCCATCGGCGAGAGACTGGATCTGCTCTCCAGTGAGGAAGCCTGCCATTTGTGAATTATGAGATCCGAAGATATTTCTTTGACGGAAACCGCGCCCAAGCTGCCAGTTATATGCTTTTCCAGACCAAATAAGAAGAGACGAATGACGAGTCCATAACCGGGTTCAAGGGAGAAAGAAGATCTGCGACGCAGTTGCAGTTATTTATTCGTGCTAATGTAGGCAAAAATCAGGAAAACCCTAAGAAAAAGCAACGATACAAATCACACGTGTTTATCCCTTGTCTAGGCTAGTTTGAGAGTCGAAAGAGACGCCGAATGTCTAACCAGTTAGGTGATTGAACAATCTGATCTATCATGTCACGATAAGTTGCCTTTTCTCTGACCCAATTGAGAACCTTCATCTGATCTATCATCTCATGAATGAGTTGCATTATGGTAGCATTGGCGGAAGTTGAGTGTAGCAGCCCCGATGGGCTGGGTAGACTAGCCAAGGTCAGGGTAGTCGGCCCCGTTCCGAGTTTTGGAAATAGTGGCTGGTCTGGCCAATACAGAGGACTCGCTTCTGAAGAGCTAGTCTTTTAGCACTGGTGGTCTAACGGCCGTTGAGATAAATTGGGGCCGCGAGTGGGCTGATCCTAACCATAAACGATGTTGAACTCCCTTGCTGACGAAACTTCCAACGTGATATGTAGCAAAACATTAAAAAGCAAAAAGATGTATTACATATAGTAGAAGTGCGAGGGTTATATTATGCTCAGTAATCAAAATAAAATGAGGCATTGCAGTGTCTTGCCGTAGAAATGCCATCTCATCTGGAATCATTCTTCTCAACTCTAATTCTGCAAGTCTTTCTTTGACAGATTCTCAACTCCACTGCCCCGTTCATTGTCAAGTGGATATGGTATCATCGTTTCCCTCTGGTTGCCGTCCGCGATGGCCTCTGACGCCATGGGGACACTCCCGTCAGCCCTTGTACCGGGGGGCGGGACCCCGACCCTTGTCCTTGTCTTCTGCCTTCTGGCACTTCTCGTAAGCTGAGCCTCTCAACGCCTAGGACTGGAAACAAGGGAGTCTTATCTCTTTGTCACGATGGATTCAAAGTGGGACTGCCGGTAATTGTACAATACTACTCTGTACGCGGAGCAGAGCAGAATTACTGTCCTCTGACATTTCTTGAGAAAAAGTGTTCGGTTACATTTTTGCTGATCGACGGAATTCATCCCTCGTTATTGCCGTATCCAGTTATATTTTGGCAGTGAGTTGGTTATGGAACAATCGTGAGACGAGAGTGCATAATCGTGATTGTTGATGATTTCGCCGATCTGATAAGCTGTCATATTGATGGTAATAATGAATGTGATGAGTCGCATAGCAAAGTTCAGTGAACACCGGGACACCATTCTCATCAATTTTCTCCATTTCCAACATCTCAAAAGTGCCGGCTTCTACTGCCATCATCTGTTTCTTCGATGTCTCGAAGTATATGGGATAAACAAGGAATGAAATTAGCCAGTCTAATGGATAGCCGTTACGTTTGTATACCAAATAGTCTAGTCATCCCGTCCAACCCCTTCCTATGGGGCTGATCACCGAGGTATGGAAAGTTACCTTAACCACCAAAACCCCGGTTGCATCCCAATTTAGCTACGAATAGCACCAGATTGCTGAATCTTCATGTTATTTGGTCTCCAACTATTGCATGTGAAACTCCGTAGCGGCGTAGAGAGGAAACTAACGGCTTTCGCTTGAGCAACGCCTTGGCATTAAGGGACCAATTCCGCACGCTGACTGTCAAGTCTACATGGGTTGAATACGAAGTTACAGGGGCCGCTTGAGCACCCATTTAGGGACCCTTTCTCGTCTGTAACCCCTTGCCATACTCCACGCCGAGCATGTTACTGGAAGGCGTCTTGTGCTTATTGGTCGGCTACAGCGGATATGATCATGATGGAGCGTTTCGCACAGACTTTGAGCTGAGAGTTTGGGAATTGATCATCTTACATACGAGTCTTCTTACTCGTCAGGAATTGTAGATGGGTTCAGAAATATGTTCTGATTTGCTGAACCAAGATTTACTGACGATTTGGTTAATTTATCGAACAATCCAGAGTAAGCAGTACTACCCTCATGGGTGACAACTTAAATTGTGAACATCATCTTCACCCGTAGATCATGTAACTTACAACTACCCTATGTCGTGAACCATCGAGATCCTGCAGGACCCCAGTAATAGGTAAACCCAGCTAACGCAGGTCAGTCTTGAAGAGGTTGGCAGATAACTGGTTTTCCTAAGACAATCTATCCGCTAGTCTATGTCCTTGGGTCGCACGGATTTTCCAAGACAGGAACACATCCGGACGCCACAATCCATTTTTTACCCTTGGTGCAGTTGAAGAAAATCATGTGAGCTCCGCTGCGCCGTGAATATGAATGAGGAATGTTGAGATATGGAGTATCTTAATATCCACTATATCTATAGTGTCTGCTGTTCTCCGTTCTCCATTCTGTGGATCATGGATAGATGTTGAGGAGCGGTCAAGGGTAATTGCCGAGGGTACCGCTATTTGTCAAACCGTCGGACGTAGTAGCGAGAGGGTTCCGTTAACTATCTCCACATGCTCTCTAGTCCCTTCAAACTTACCTCAAGTAGAATGACGTCTTAAATATATGAAACTATTCTGAGACCACTATCGTGATTTGACTTTCTCGAATATTGTCGCCCAATAGTGTTAGCTCAGAGTACGCAGAATTCCTTTTTCTCACCTGTGACTCACTACTGTACACTAAAAGGACTTAAACGGTGAATACAATGTTATAGAGTTTAACTTTCTTTTTCTCAAAGGCTGTGCCGCTGGTGGTGGTCCGATGTATCCGTATTTCCAGGGAAATAGTTGCCCGAGGCAAACTAAACTGACTTGTTTTATTATTCTATGCCGAAGAGTACTCGCCACCACCGTAAACGTTCGGCATCGCAAGCTAATCCGATTGGAAATATTGCGAGGTGAACAACGTGTTTGTCCCGAGGAAATAGTAAAGGCAACTATTAACCATTTCGATGGGTCAAACAAGTTGACGCCGTATTCGAATAAAAGCCAATCGCAACTTCACTACCCCGGATCATATCGGCATATATGGCGATACACTATTAGTTGAATACTACTCTTGCAAGGAAATTGTATATTTTTAACCTTTTTTTCGGAAAATAGAAGCTTAATCCTTGGCGATGACGAGATAAACTAAACGTAATCGAAATGTTGAAAAAAACATCCGAACATGTTTGAAGCTTTGGCCCCTCGCACCCCGCGTTCATCCTGCACGGACGTGAAGCTAAAGAACCAAGTAAGTGTTTGAGAGGCTAGACCAGTCTCGAACAAGTCATGTATTTCGGAATAGTGAGAATAGTTGATGCACCAATAGCTTCGTGTTGATCGAGATATCCACTATCAACACGTACTACCGACGTCACCTGTATTTGCTTTTTGCGGTGCGGAATTATTTTCTCACGTTACGTTTCGATTGGATACCTATACAAACAGCGGATTAATTCTACCATTAATTGTTTTCTATTTTCCTATTTTTCCTGCTATCATTTAACGACTATGTCTTCAGATGGCGTCACGCGTACGGGAATCAGGCTAGTTGGATAATATCCACGGCTATTATGATGCTATTAATAGGGTCCGCTTCTAAGTCTGACGCCATCCGATGATACAGTATCCTATCCGAGTTTCGCTTATCTGTCCAAAAGAAATCCTTTTACGGCATATCCAATAGCTCAATGCTAGTACCCTAAACCGATACCATGAAGTCTGTCTGGTCAACTCTGGAGCTGAGCTTTTAGATCTGATCCTTTCGCCAATGTTGTACATGCTCTAGCTTTTCGAGTTAGAAATAGAGGGCAGAGTATTGTTCTTTTCAATGCTATGATTATTGTGTCACAAGTGACTGTAAATAATTGTTTATGTATTTCTTTACTGGATTCGAAATCTGATAGACAGATAAAATAGAAACGATCTTTCTTTATACGCTAGGGTCGGCAGTGATTTTGATTTGCATGAAGTCTGATCATGATCCGGAGTGACTCGAAGACTCTTCCGTACACTACTACGTAAATGAGTCGTTTGGTGAATGCTATAATTGCTTGCTCGCAGAAAGCACCTCATTGCCCGTTATATCGGCCCCGAGACTCACTAGTTACGGAAGAGAAGAATAGAGTCTATGGAATTCTAGGCATCAAGGCCATAGCTGATAGGATAGGGTTCACATTAAGCCTGATCACAAGCTCTCCCAGTCCGCTATTCACTCAAACTTCGTATCAGAACTCATGTCGAATGGAGACCTGAACATTCTTCGCCTGCCCCACGTCATGCAGGATATGTTCCAAGTAAGCGGACGCCTAACGACTTGCCCCCACGTATCCAGAATCATTCTATAGCACCTGTCTTAGTTTCCTTGATCGATCGGGTTTCCAAGCACCATGATGAGATATCCATTGGAACTCCTTGTGGTCACGGTCTTCCCTCATGGGCGGTATGCTGGACCTGTTCACCTGCTCCCACTGCACAACTACGAGGACACTACCAAGCAGACAGAAATCTTAGTTCGGGAGAACCCTCATCTATGGTCTTGAAGTCGGCCCTTACCGCCAGAGGAGTTGTTATAGATACTATAGCTTCATTAAGCGCATTTCACGTCGATGAGGTCAATTCTCTGTACCCTAAAAATGGTTCTGCTTCGACCAAAAGTATATATGGAGATCTAGAAGGCACTCGCGCGGCCTTGTGACGGACCATAGTAGCCGACACGGTAGCTTGAGATAGTCTTCGTGCTCCAGAGAGCTACTCATGGCTTCTTACCAATAAGCTATAGCAAAGAGGCATGGGTGGAGTGTACACTCATGGATTTGGACTAGATGACTCCATGTTTCGAAATCAGCGTCTTCGTCTGTGCGGTTTCACTTTAGAGGAGCTTATATTCGGACGCAAAAACTGGCTTTCAAAATTGAAACTGTCCGGTGAAGATAATTACTACAATGCCACGGAATCACAGCGAGAACCATTTTCGTGGGATGTGAATGCGATGGCTTGGAGGCGGCTCTTTGGTACCAAAAAGGGTAGGATGGGGATGGGAAGTTGTGCTGCTGAGATTGGAGATTAGAATTGTTCTTTTGGTAGGCTGCGATACTCCCTTGATACTTAGAGAGGTCAGTGGGGGTTGGAATGTCATTGGAGAGTGCTATATTCATGGGGTTATGTACCGCGAGGTGGAGGTCAAAGAGCATAAACTTGGAGAGATTATGATTTATTGGCATGAGCGTACGAATTTATATACGAAGTTAGACTGTAGCGATTTCTCTCTTATCCTATTACATTTAATTCTGACCCCACGCACGTGAATATCCAATTTAACTGACCTCATTGCTTCCCATTAAATTTAAAAATCAACTTATTACAATGTCAAAGCCTAATCCATGGGTTGTGTTTTGCTGAAGTTCGGCAGCTAGGTTCTTGGCATGAGAGGATATAGCATCTAATTGAGCCGCGAGCGACACCAATCCATGTTTTCCAACATGATGCTTATATGATGCAGCATTGGACCGGTATAGGACAGGGAATAATAAAGCAGAACCGGCCACGGCACCATCCGTTGCAGTCTTCACCGCCTCTCAAACTCATTTCAGGTTCTGCATTCTCCTGAGGTCTCTGGGGATCTGAAATACATCATGTTAGGGTTTATCTTGCTTTTGTCGCGCTGATAGTAGAAGCCATACCCATTGATTGGTGTGCCTTTGGTTGAACCATTTCCATTGGTTCGGCAGTGTTGTACTGTTGGTTGAAACCCGAGGGTGTCGCTGTTGGTTGAGGCTTTGCGAGTGACGACATTGTAGCAATGGATTACAACGATACTAGTGATTTCAATAACAAAGAAATAGATCGAATACCAAGACGATTGTGAAGACAGAACAAAGGGGAAAATGATTCTTGGCTTTCGGGTGATCGACCCATATTTACCGGATGGCTGGGGTCTATCGCTTATCGATCCGAAAACTTGGAAGTGAGATCATTGCGTCAGCATATGACGGCTACTATGAGCCGACAGTCCGAGTTCACCTTCTAAAACCCGTTTATATCCAGAGCTTAATCATCTATAAACTTGGACGATTGGATGATAGGCATTAATAAACTAGCTGACTTTACAAGCCACGAAAAGTCCGTGAACAGGATTGATCTCTAATTATGTCATCACCCAATCCTGCATCCTGTCAGGCTGTGAAATTGTCTATAGTGTATAAACTATAGTATAAACCAGAAGAACAGTCGATCCCAGATGCTTTTTACAGTGTGATATCCAGATAGGTGGGAGCCAAAAAAAAGCTGCAAATAATAAAGAATTTCTTGGCTATAACACCTTTCAATATGGAGGAGCCAAACCTTCCTATAACTCAGTGTGATAATAGTGTGATACTACATCGAACAACAAATGTTCAGTGGAGCCATAAGTTTCTGTGTTTTATCAAAATGGACACTCAATAGCAAGACGTCGAAAATAAATATTCATACATCTTGAACGATGTCAACCTGTTTTCTTGTTGTTATTCCAGGGTAGCAGACCTTCACAGGATCAGATGAAATGCGATAAGATAAGGAACACTCTATCGATAAAACTTCACCATGAGCCAGCTGTGACGCAATGAGTTATGAAATCATACTGAGTCAATTGTGCAAAGGACGCTCATTAATGCAGAGACATCGTTCAATTGATCACCAACTCTCCAAAAACATCAATTGGACCTTCAAAATCTGTAGGAAAAATGGCATCACTTATTCCCCGAACTTTCCGAAACGCTACTGCCCTGCACAAGAGGGCCAATTGGTCTTCCCTTGTAGTGAGACCTCTTGTTCAGCCGATGGCGCGTCGTTTCCTCGCGACTACGACTCAAGAGCAACCTCGTCTACGATTGGGATCAACAGGTAATTTTTGAATAGTAGAATATCTAGAACTACGCTGATACGATGACAGCACCAAACTTCAAGGCTCTGACTACTCATGGAGAGATTGACTTTCACAAATTCATTGATAAAAGCTGGACTATTCTTTTCTCTCACCCAGCAGACTTTACACCAGTTTGCACAACTGAATTGGGTGCATTTGCGAAGCTCAAGGGAGAGTTTGATAAGAGAGGAGTCAAGATGATTGGATTGGTGAGTAAAGCTCACCCTGCCTCCAGCTTTGATATTAATTTAGTCAGAGCGCCAATGACTTGAGCTCTCACGACAAGTGGGTAGACGACATCAACGAAGTATCAAACACAAATCTCCAATTCCCCATCATCGCAGACGCAGATCGCAAGGTTGCCTTCCTCTACGACATGATCGATCAGCAAGACCTGGATAACATTGCAGAGAGAGGCATTGCTTTTACAATTCGCTCCGTTTTTGTCATTGATCCTTCCAAGAAAATCCGACTGACCATGATGTATCCTGCTTCAACTGGTCGAAACTCAGCTGAAGTCTTGCGAGTTATTGACTCTCTTCAAACTGGAGATAAGAAGGGTGTTGTCACGCCTATTGATTGGCAGGTTGGTGAGGATGTCATTGTTCCGCCTTCGGTGTCAACCGAGGATGCGACGAAGAAATTCGGTGATGTTAGAGAAATCAAGCCTTACTTGAGATTTGCCAAGGTTTAGATTCTTGTCTCCCGAGGGTCGCATACAGGAAGCAGAACTATTCATAACTTGATCAAAATAATAAGTTAGCTACTGGACTGGTGCATGCATAAATTGTCGCCCAGCATATCCGAGTATCGGACGTCGAGACATATACTTTGTTTTACAAACCCCTCACTAATTGTATCATCGTCTTACACTTGCTCAATGGTTTAGGTGCCCTGCATATCATGTCAGACAGAGTCTCCGTGCCGTGTTGTCTCACTCTGTGGCGATGCGGGGATGGTCGCGGCAAGTCTTGATGGCGTCATAGATATAGCTGAAGTTCATGTTGAATCAATTCCGTCCAATTTTGTATCAATCTAAACTCCTCTGAAGTCAATTGACTCTTGGGAACCCCGAAGTCTTGGGTCTTAAAATGGCAGACACCGGAAGTCGGCGTGTTACACGTTCCACGGCGAAGAACGAACAAAGTGACATGAAATCCCTCGTCAAGGTTACGAAGCAGAAACCAAAGACACGAAAAGTCCCTACAGGAATAGTCCTCTCGGCATCTCGAATCCCTCCAATCCACAAGTCCACCTTCGGCCTCATACAAGAAACCGTCGCCTCAGATCTGTACACCCTCCTCGTCGCGGCCGTCCTCTGGAACCGAACCCGAGGATCCCAAGCCCGCCCAATCTTCCTCACTTTAATCTCACAATATCCAACACCAACCCACCTCGCCCAAGCCCCCCTTTCAGATCTTGCGGATCTTCTCCGTCCTATAGGACTCTACAACTCCCGCGCCTCTCGGCTCATTGCATTTGCCAAGACGTGGATTGAGGAGCCTCCTTGCCGTACAAGGCGGTACAGAAAGTTACATTATCCCCTGCAGGGGGATGGATTAGACATTGGCAAGGATGAGGTTTTGGATGAGCGGGATGAGAGACAGGGCTGGGAGGTGGCGCATTTGCCGTCCCTTGGCCCTTATGCGATTGATAGCTTTAGGATATTTTGTAGAGATGTTTTGAGGGGTTTGGCTACGGATTGGAATGGAGGGGGTGCTGAGGTTGGGTTTGAACCTGAGTGGAAGAGGGTTGTGCCGCTTGATAAAGAGTTGAGGGCATATCTGAGATGGATGTGGCTTAAAGAGGGATGGATCTGGGATCCTGAAACTGGGGATAAATCCAAAGCTTCGGAGGAAAGAATGGAGAGAGAACGAGCTCGCTCAAGGAGCCTGTCTCCAGAGGGGTTCCGAGTGATACAGAGATAGACCCCGCTTGCCTCTCGATTCAATGCCGAGGGAAGTCCTTCACTGGCATTTCAGCTCTGTCTCAGACATACATCGGCTTTTCAGCTTTCCAGCCGTGATGCTAAAAGTCTCGGTACTGAGACATTGGCTGCTTATGTGCATTAGACAACTCCCCTCCCGCCTCGCCGAGTTATTCAGCTGCATAAAATACTCCGGTGACGGAAGATGTCGCTTCCACCGCGTCATCAAAATCTGGTTCTCCTTGCATGAGTGAATATTTGGGATTGGCAGTACTGAATCCAGGCATTTGCATGCTGCGGTGCAAGGACGACGGGCTTGGACATTACCGCCCGACGATCCGTCGAGCCAACTTAACCGACTGTGTTACTATAGTTGTTATGCTCTGTTCCACGACTTCTGTGCTCAACGCCGTTACCGTTCCCCGCTTGTAACATTGCTGCGTACGCTAGTCTTTAGTCCTACAATGCCTACGACGAAGCAGCGCGTAGGGGCTGATTGGTGTCGAACTGATTTATGTCAATTTTAAGTGAATACAAACGTGGTATCGCAAGAGTTTCCGATAGGACAACTAAGATCTCCACTTGTGCGCCGCATTCTTTCGTATTCATGTCTCACCATGGGATCGAGCCGCTTCTCTCCCGTGCCGGGGTAGATCCTCCTTGCATTATTGCTAGAGTGAGGGGCTAGTTTTGAGACAATCGGATCATCGGATAGCATAGCAGTGCTACCTGGAACATTGTAGAGGATGGTCAAGTGACGCCTCAAGGGAGCAATTGAGATCGAAGAACAGTCATTCAAGGCACTCTATACGAAGAAAAGTCTATAAAATGTGAGCAGATACCCATCTCTTCTCATGCCACAGCACTCTCATCGGTACAACTTTCACACAACATCCACTTACACTACACTAAACTACCCCTCAGTTATTCAACATGAAGTTCTCTCTTGCTTCCACTCTTCTCCTCGCCCAGGGTATCGTCGCCATGCCCTGGTCCAACCTCGCCAAGCAGTCCAACAGCGAGGAAATCACGTAAGTTCATAACCGGCAACCCTCTTCAACACTAACATAAAATGTCTTTCCAGTCTTCGCATCCAAGTCTCTCAGGGTGCCACTACCCGCCACGACGTCACCCCCAAGGGTTCTATCAACCCCAGCAACTACCCTGTCTGCCTGAAAGTCTGCTGGCCTCAGGAGCCAAGATGCCCCCCTGACTGGGTAAGTATCCCTCAATAACTCCACGCATATCAATCTCTTACGAACTGTTTGCGTTTAGAACCCCAAGAACATGGGAAACAACGAGGATCCTTGCTGGACTTGCTGTCACAAGGCTGGTGATGATGATGATCTCTAAAGGTTTGGATACTCAGTGCTTAGACAATGGGCTATCCTCTAGGAGATGTTCAATGTTGTGAGGAGGAAAAATTGAAATACTATAAAAGGACACTCGTTTATACACATAAATTAAAAAGCCTTCAGGGACATTATCTGAATCACGGCAGAATTCCCAGACCATAACTTAATATCTTAACTTCAGCTGAGCGTGTAACCAGCCATAGCCAATGTTCTGTAGTCATCCTCTTCGTTGTTATCAGTCTAAACCATAGTCTACAATTACACTAAGCCATTCGTTAAAGTCCCATGCTTTTCCTCATGCATTAGTCTCTGTATAGAAAGAATAGCCATCCCCGAATCTATGACATAATGCTGTTATTCCTGGCTTGTTTGCCAGTTTCCCTCACATAAGATTGACCAAGCGGTTCATCCGTCTGCACGGTGATGTTACTCGACACACGAACAGCTCAGAGATTGTGTAACCAACAGTTCAAGAGATCCCGAAGATCGCGGCATAGTTGAGCAATGGACGATGTTAACTGAGGGGTTATCGGTCAATGTTCGAACACGGCAGACATCTATAAAGGTCGAGGGTTAGCCCATACTTTCTTCCAGCTCATCATCCTCATCCATCAGCACACTTTACACAAACACTACCCTCTATACTACACTGTATGCTATTCATCATGCAGTTCTCCATCGTCTCCACCCTTCTTCTTGCCCAGGGCATCGCTGCTATGCCATGGTCCCCCGCCAAGGTCAAGGCCCACGGTGAAGAGATCACGTACGCTTAACCTTCAAATTCTAATCCGTCTATCCACTCCCCCGCTCATACTAACATTTCATATCTCAGTCTTCGTATTGAGGTTGCCCAGGCTTCCTCTCACCATAACTTCATGCCCAAGCACAAGACCAGCGGCAGCATGAAGCCGAATGACTACGATGTCTGCTGGGCTATTTGTGCCGATGAAAACCTAAAGTGCCCTGAAGGCTGGGTAAGTAAATATCAATAGACTATAGTTTGGAATTTTCTAACTTATTTTCTAGTACTCCAAAGACATGGTAAGCAATATTGTGTAGGATGACATATATTATTGCTAACGAGACTTTAGGGCAGTTGCTACACTTGCTGCCGTGGCGATGAAGATCTCTAGATGTGCGACCAGACATTATCATCACTGGCATCGGTGACGATGACCTCGATTGGAAGTTGAGGAGGAATAAGGAGGAAGTTAGCCTGCACCTTGTGACAGAAGACTCGTTCTTTTTGTTATCCTTGTCAATCCGAGATCGATCAAGGTCACAAATTTAAAGAGATAGAGCCTTGTCTTGATGGCTTGGTTTAGTTTGGCCTAGTATGAAATCAATGGACGCTCATTACGCATAATTTTTTGGAAGTTTTTTCGTCCAATGTGAAGTGACATGATTGCCAAGTAGAAGCATGAGGCGTGAATCTCCGATTTATGAGAATCTGGCTTGCATGCGCACCAGATCCCATCAAGGAAGGTCGGCAGACTACCGAGCGGCATTCATTACAATAACGTAATACAAAAATTAAGCTAAGCCCGGGGAATAAAATCGTAGAGTACGTGTTGATCTAGTTAGAATGTCTTGGCTATGTCTTAAGCTTTTCGGAAAAGAGCGGCTACTAAGCCGACTACAAGCACATCGATGCCGTCTACGATCTGTATATAAACCTCCCGCCCTCCGCTCATCTCCTCTCTTCTCACAACTTGGCATAAGACCCTGAGATCCATGGGTCACTGTTCTCGACCCAGTCCCCATCTTAGGAGTTCATCTAGTGTCCCCGAAAACCCCTGCTCTTCGGATCCGCTCAATCGCATGATAATGCCCAGATTCTACCAAGCTTCGTCCGTGATCGGCGCTGACGATCCACTATATATTGAGTCATTATCTGATTGGTTCAGCCCCTGACACTAGAAATCTCTCGTCGTTCCAGAAATCGGCTAGAATAAACGGCACTTGCAGTCACTAGCAGAGAAAGCTTGATGAAGAAATTTTCAGCCTCATTGCCAAGCTAGTCTAGAAGCGCGCGGCTACGATGAGGCTCTTTTCAAGATTCACTACATCATATGGACCTTCTTTGACGATGAGATCGATCACTTTGCCTCATCTGGGGAAACCCTTTTCTCCTCTTCTTTACGGAGACCCGTGGAGAGAAGAAGTCTGGAGCAGTGAATCCACTGGGACCACTGCTCAGTCCATTCTCAGCACTTTGTGGGACCATAACGTAAAAGTTATCAAATCCAATGAAGCATCATCAGCCTTGTTGATCTGGCCATTGCTTGTTTTCCCCCATGCTCTTAGATTCGAGGCCGATCTCGCCCAATTGCAATCTCACTAATTGACTAACATTCCTTATTTCAGTGCTTACTCCGTTATAACTCGGTGCGCGACGCCATCGGGCCAGACCGATAAAACCTCCATTGTTTGTGGGCCGACGACTTGACTCGGCGACACTAAGACGATGACTTTTTTTTCTGTTGACCGTTGTCGGCGGTTTTTATTTGCCCCCAGATTTGGTTTTATTTAAAGGAATGCGATGCCCATACTTTTGAGAGAACTTCCAATTAGTCAATTGGTGTTACTGTTCTTTCTCTTCTGCCCTCTCTTCAACACCGAGGCCATATCTTGTTCAAAATGAGCCACTCTGAACCAAAAAGCGCGATTGCGCCTGAGTCCCACCTGGACCAGGAGAAGGGCGTCGACAACACTCCTGTTGCTCCTCCCAAGAATGAAGACGCTGTCTTGGCTGATGAAGATGCTGAGATTATCGACTACAAGACATTAACATGGTGGTATGTTCACCTCCTCACCAATTGCGCTTTTCTTTTGGTCGTATATACTAATGAAATATCACAGGCAAGGCGGAATTGTTCTCATCGCCGAAACCGTCTCCCTCGGAATTCTCTCCCTCCCCTCAGTGCTCGCCGCCGTCGGTCTCGTCCCCGGCATCATCCTCATTCTCGTAATGGGATTCCTGTCAACATACTCCGGTCTCGTCCTGGCTGAATTCCGCGCCGCATACCCCTTCGTCCAAAACTTTGGTGACGCTGTCGAAGTTATTGGAAAGTCCATTGGAATGGGTCGCGTTTTTCAAGAAGTTTTCGGTTGGGCGCAGGTTATTTTCCAGGTCTTCGTCATGGGAAGTCATCTTCTTACATGGACTATCTGCCTTAACACTCTGACTAATAGCTCAACTTGCACTATTGTCTGGGCTGTTGTTGGTTTGGCTGTTTTTTGGCTTCTCAACCTTCCTCGAACATTGAAGTACACGAGTTACATGTCTATGGCATCTTGCATGTCCATTGTTCTCGCTGTTCTCATCACAGTTGGCGATGTCGCTAGTTCAAAGCCCATTGGCTCTGGAAGCATTGAGATCGCTCGTGAGCTTGGTTTCACTGGCGCTTTCTTGGCTGTTACCAACATTGCCATTTCTTTCTCCAGTCACTCTTGCTTCTTCACTGTCATCGCTGAGTTCAAGAAGCCTGAGGACTGGCCCAAGGCTCTGGCTTTCCTCCAGATTGTCGATACCGCTCTCTACCTCTTGGCGGCCGTTGTCATCTACGTCTTTGTCGGACCTGATGTTCCCTCTCCTGCTCTATCTGCTGCTGGTACTGCCACCATGCGGAAGGCCATTTGGGGTATTGCCATTCCCACCATTGTTATTGCAGGTGTCATCTACGGTCACGTCGCCTCTCAGTACATCTTCCAGCGAATCTTCCGCAACACCAAGCACATGGTCCGCCGAACAAAGCTTTCCACCTTCGCTTGGGTTGGTGTCACCGGTGGTATCTGGGCTCTGTCCATGATCATCGCTGAGTCTATTCCCGTCTTCAACAACCTTCTCGGTCTTCTCTGCGCTCTTTTCGCCTCTTGGTTCTCTTACGGACTTCCCGGTATCTTCTGGCTCTGGATGCACTATGGAAACTGGTTCAAGGATGGAAAGCAGACTTGCCGCTTTGTTGCCAATGTCTGTCTGTTCCTGACCGGATTCCTTATCTGTGTTCTTGGACTGTGGGCTACCATCGAGGCTATTGCTGATGGTGGAAGCAAACAACCTTGGTCTTGCGCAAGCAACGCTGCGGAATAAACTCGTTGCAGTTTACTCAAATAATGATTAGATAATACGAATAATACCCATTTCTGTTTTCAATATTGAGATCTCCAGCAAATTGTCGTCTATCTCTACCTAAAGAATGCGCAGAAAGTTAACGTCTATCAACTTACCCTGCAATCATGATGAGGATCGCCCGGCTGACCAATAAAAAGAAAGCATCTCCATATTTCGCGAGTAGAGTAAAAACAAAACACGCCGCAAACCGCTCACTCAGTCACTAATTATCTACTGTACCTATTACCAACAGTGCATAGCCATGGTTCTCGCATCAGCCTACACGGCTCTCGAGCCATATCTTGACATACCCTTCAACTCATCCCTCAGTGTAATCCTCTTCCTAACCTACCGCTGCCTCGTCACAAGCCCCCGCCTTCTCCTCATCATCGTCTTTATCACCAGCGCCATCATTGCTGTCTTCGACCGCACCTCCAGTAAAGGCGAAATGATTAAGACAATGGCTGAGTTACCTCTCGGTCTTGGCTCAGTTCTTCTTTTCATCGTTGCCAGCAGACCTACCAAGATGCGATGGCTGAACGCGTTTACCAATTATGTCAACTTTGCTGTCTACGGCAACATCGTTATGATGGTCGCTACACCATCTGGAGACACTTTCCGCGGTCTTTGCTGTAAAATCGCTTGTCTCGCACTATCAGCTTGGATTGTTATTCAAGGGTATAGAGTGAAATGGAAGACCATTATGCTTCATGATAACATGTTTGTCTTCACCGCTGCTTCAAAGAGCTGGGTTTTCGCACACGCCGTTTACAGGTTTATCCTACTTACGCTGCCGTGCTTTGGATCTGGGAGACGGCATAGGCTTCTAGAGGTGTACTCTCTCGGTCTGACATATTTGTTGTCGCAAAGTACTGGTTTGGCGTTCGAATACTGCTTCGGGATGGCTGATACAACGGTCGTGCCAGCTGTCACGGCTTGGTCGTCAATTTCCAAAACCTTTGGATTGATTCCGTATACGGGAGGAAAGGATCAGGCGCATTTGGGTGGCATTATGGCCTCATTTGATTTGTATTTGGGACTTGTTGCGCTGGGTGTTGCAGCCTATGCCTGTCTCAAGATAGTATCCCCACGTAAATAGCTTTAGTATCGCACAGTCGTCGAATAATTCAATGTGATTTGGCACCTTGATCTCTATTTTTCTAAACTCGATTATTTCAATAAATGTTATACCTTACCCAGTACACATTCAACGAATCTCGAAATCTTCAATGTTGAACTCTGGATCCTTGGCACCACATTGCTGTCGAACAGCCACACCGACCCTCTGGAGATATTTGGAGGAGAATCAAGGGATACAACATGGGTCCTAGGAACGTCAATATCGTAGAAGCTGCAGGAAATAGTAGGGAAGAGAGTAGATAGATTTAGAACTTTTTATATCTATAAAATACATATATGAAGCGAATAAATTTCAAACTACTGCTACTCCTTACACCACCTGAGTTACAATAGTAATAGGCTCAAAGTCTTGGTATTTGATGTCATTGCTCGTGAGACCATCACGGCCGAGGATAATAAGATAGAGTCCAGGAACAGTCCTGCTTTGCCCAAGCAGATAGAACTGATTCCAAGTCCCTCCCAGAGTAGTATGGCTTAAATCGTTGTTTATCTTTACAGCAGGAATATTGCATGTCAAGCCACCGTTAGATGGAGGATCGCAAGTCAACTCCGAGTATTGTCCCTGCGGAGCGCCCTTGCAAATGTACAGAGCAGCAAGGAAGCCTGTTGAGTCGTACATGACGCATAGAGCATTATCACCGAGAAGGAGATGTTGGGTGGCCTGGTCGTAGGTCAAAGCAGCTGCTGGGAATGTTGCTGGGTAAGTGCGACCGGAAGCGGAGGTCCAGACTTGAATGGATTGGTCGTTGGCGTGGATAGCGAGGCCATTGGCAAAATTACCGCCTTGGACGAGGATATTAAAGGTGGTGGGCACTGGTGTTATGGAGGTTGTAGTTGTGGTTTCCATAGCATTGCTTGATGACTCAGCTGTGCTTTCAGCTATAGTGGTAGTGCTTCCTTCAGTTGTTACGGTTGTCGCCTCGGTGGCTGTTTCACTTGTAGTAATGCTTGCAGCAGAGGCCGTGGTGGTCGCTCTTGTTGTGGCAGTAGTCGTCTCCGTTGTAGCTGTGTCTGCATCGGTGGTTGTAGTCGCTACTTCAGCTGATGCGACGGATGATCCAGACAGAGTGGTACTTTCAACATTTGTAGTAGTGGTTCCCTCAGTCGTAGTCTTCAAATCTGTGCTTGTTGTCTCTTGGACTGAAGTCGCCTCTGATGCGCTTGCAATTGTAGTCTCAGAGGATTGGTGAGGCTGTTTGGAGACTGTCGAGGCCATGGTGGTAGATTCGGAAGAGAGCGTGGTGCTTGTGAACAAGCTCATTGTAGTGGTGTCGGTAGTGGTTTCAAGGTGCACATCATTGGTAGTGGTGGCCGAAACATCGGACGTTGGCTCGGTAGAGACAGTAGATTTAGAGATGGAGATGGTTGATGATAAAGAAATGTCTGTGGTCGACGATGAAACAGCTCTAGTTGATGGACGGCATGGTCCTGCAACTGCTGGGCCAAAAACAATGGCTACGATGAAGAGCTTGGGGAAAACCATCTTGAAACGAGTGACGAAGGTCGGAAAGCGGAAAGAAATGGAAGACCCTGGGAATGCAAAAGAGCCTCCAAGCTTATTATTATACATAATAACTCTAGTCACTAACAAACAGACTATTGGCAGTGATTGAGTCTAGCGGTGATAGTACCTTAAATTGGTGGCTTGGCTCCAGATGTTCCAGACTCACCTGAACTATTTCACGCCAATTATGACTGAACAATGACTTTTAAAGTGGCTTTTTTTATTACGAATTTGGGGACCCTGCTGACGAATAGCAGCCTTGGGAAAACGACGCTGCGAAACATCAACCTACGTCGAAAGGTCCTGGGAGGTCAATAGATGAAGTATGGGTGAAGGCTTCTACGCCAGCTTTGGAGGGACGTGATAGAAGGTCAACGGGGAAACGGATAGTTATACTTGCAACTGCAGTCCAGTCGACGGTGACTTGCTGTTCAAAGCTGTCGCCACCGCCTTCAATGCTAGTCTTTAGTTCCTGAGACATGAGGAAGTCATGTTGATCAGAAGAGTACTCAATTGTCGAAGGCTGAGAGAATGAAGATGATGGATGCTAAGAATGAGGCTGTGAAAGCGGGGGTTCTGAGTTGGGCAATAATATGCATATTGGCCGACGTCTAATACTGGTTACTGTTTCATATCAAGTCATGAGAATAATTATATTTTCGTAGAGATATGTCTTAACTGACTCAATCAGTAGACTAACAGTTACTGTACTACCCACGGAAAATCCATATTCAGCATAGCGTCAAAGAGTGGTTATAGCTAATTGCTCCTTTGGGAATGTATCGGCGATAACTCGCCAACCCCGCTCCCCGTCAGCCTCGGCGATTCCTACTCTGTTGTTCTACGGTCAACGACACTAGTTGGGAGGCGACAACATGCCCGTACTTAAGAATCCGTGCACAGAATGCAAAGGTGAGAGCCAGTCATAATTTTATACGACATGACTAATCAGTTTCAGGCAAACATCTCAAATGTCCGTATACTCCAGTCCCGGGTCGCTGGATATCACAAAGGACTGACTGTGGATACAGGTGACGGCGACGACATCAAGTGTGCGAGATGTCTTAAAAAAGGACTTGAGTGTGTTCGTCTAGGACGGAATCGTCAGTTCAGACATGGCTCCTCGGCCAAATACGATGCCAAGTTTTCGGGTTCACAAAGCTGGGTCAATAGTAGCGCAAAAGAGTGTAAGTACTGATATAGAAAGTGGTTGGTACACTGGCTAAGTGGAACCACACAGTTCGTCTACAAACGGGTCCTCGACGGTCAACCCAGAGGATCGCTCTAGCGGAGGAGGCATCACCTACGAACGAGACTCTTGGTTACGAGATAAGTAGTCCAGCCTATCTCCACCCTGATCCATCAACCAACCTATCACCTCAACATCAGACGCAGCAGATCCCATCTCTCTCGTCTTTTCAAAGTCACCCTTCTCAACACCCTTTGGCATTGTCTCAAAGAGGTCCTTCTTGGGGTGGCATATTACATACTCTCGAGCCGCCTCTCCAGAGAAATTTGCCGTTGGAAGGTGTTCAGGAAGCTTGTCTGCTCCGATATTTTATTGAAGAACTGTCTCATTGGGTAAGCTGATCAGATCTCTAGAGAAGACTGTTCTGACTAGATTGAGTTCGACTTGGTGGATCCTCAGAGACGGTACCAACTCGTTGTACCTGAGCGAGCCAGACGTTATCCTCCACTTCTCAATGCCATTTTTGCCATGTCAGCGAGGCATCTATGTCGTATAGAAAAGTATAAAACACCTAGAGGAATAGTATATCGTGGTCAGCATTTACCGGATCTGAGTTCTCACTCAGCAGTTGAGTACATGCTCAAGTGTATATCCGTTCTCAAAGACTTCCACACGACCCAAGATGGAGAAACTCGAGAGCTCATCGTCACGACGGCTGTGATCCTCCGCCATTTTGAAGAACTAGATGACGAAGAGGAGGAAGAAGCTATTGGCCCTCGATCCCATGAGGAGATTAACTTTCTGGCGATTTTAAATGCGGTCCTTCGAAGCCTGACCGCGGATGATCTTATCAATCGTCGAGAACTTCTGATTGCATCATACTGGGTAGCCCTTCGACAAGAGGTCTACTATGCGCTTCGAAAAGGATACCCAGCTCAAATGGTGGAACCTCCCGCTGAGTGGTCAGATATATCACCAGCTAATCGGCTTATCTTCCATACAAGCCAGGTTACAAAGTGGTCGTTCGATAACAAGTCGGAAGCCGGATGGCGTATGCACAGCTCCCCTCACAGTTTACTAAGACGCTAATGATATGATACCCAGGGAAACTGAAGGAGCAGGAAGAGTATCTCGAACAATACATCACTGGTAGATTTGAACCGATTTTATACCGACCGCCAGATCGAGTCTCGGGAGAGGTATTTCCGACGGTTTGGTACGCATCACCAATCGCTCTCACAGGAGCGCAGCACATGATGATAGCAAAGATGATTCTAATAGCAGAATCGCCCCTTCTCTCGTAAGTGCCCCAGGACTTGTTTTCTATCTCAACTAACACAAATAGGCGAGCAGACGACGTCCGCGCTGCATACCGCAAAGCCGAAGGGGAGGTAAGAAATTTAGTTCTTCAAGTTTGTGGCACGGCTGTACAACACCCAGATACTCAACCAGGTTTTGTGAATGCAATCCTGGCAATACAAATGTACGGAAGTTACTTTACCGACCCATGGGAACAAGAGGCTTTGAAAAGGACGGTTGAGATGTTTAAGGATTGTCAGGCTTGGCCGTTACCCAGGGCTTTGAGGACGCGATACTACAAATAAGGGATTGTATGATGCAAAGTTCCAGTCAGGTCTCTAAGTGTAGACAGTAATATCTGCCGAACCTTTATAACTTCCTTTGTGGAAAATCGATCAAACCTTATACCGCAGAAAACTATTTATTTCCTTGTACGTGAAGTTGGTACTCTACCGCCGCATCCTGCCTCTTTTGGGTAACTGAACAGCAACTATCGCCACATTAGTATTAGCTGCCCCATTGCTACCTGAAGAGGCAATTCCGACGTGATATCTTCGCCGGAACTTACTTAAACAAGTAGTAGGATTCTATCCTGCAGTCTGCATGTTGCATCTCGAAATGTTCGGAGATAGTTCGCAAGATCTACAAAGCCCTTGGAGGACAGAGCGGAGAGATATAAGCAATTATAAGTAACCTTTATCCGCAATTCCTAGAGTATTGCCATCCCAAGCCTCTTCTCTCTAGTCCCGATCATCACTTCTGCCACTACTCAATTGTCATTTAACAGCATGTCTCAAACACTCAACATCGCTATCGTCGGTCTCGGCCGCATGGTAAGCTCACTGCCCCTCTCTTCCTTCACCCAACTGACCAATCGACCCAAGGGCAAGCGACACGTTCACACTCTTCTATACCGAGTCCCTCGTGCTCGGGTAGTTGCAGTATGCAGTGTTCTTGAGCATGAAGTGAAATGGGCAAAGGAAAACGAAGATTATAAAGAATTCGACATCTCGGTCTACGATAACTATGATGAGATGCTTAATCATTCTGGACTACAAGCTGTCTGGGTTTCGACTAGCACTGATATGCACTCTAGTCAGTCCTTAGCTGCCATTGATAAGGGACTTCATGTGCTTTGCGAGAAGCCTTTGAGCACTGATATGGCAGAGGTATGTATTAATTTTTTATCCTGGACTTTCGATATGCTGATCCAAGCTCGTGGGCCCAAGCCGTCGTTGATGCAGCCAAAAAGAACCCTCATCTCAAAGTCATGGCCGGTTTCTCTCGTCGTTTTGACGCTTCATACCGTGATGCAGCTTCCAAAATCTATGACGACAACGCTATTGGTGAGCAATTCATGGTTCGCTCCAACACCTGCGACCTCCTCGACGAGTCAGGCTTCTTTGTCCGCTACGCATCTCGCAACGGAGGCATTTTTGTGGATTGTGCTATTCACGACTTGGATTTATCGATTTGGTATCTTGGAAACCCTATTCCTAAAGCTTGTTGGGCCACTGGCTCTCTTCAACATCATCCCGAGCTGAAAGAACTCAACGATGTCGATAACGCCGTTGGTATGGTAGAATTCTGGGGCGGTAAAATTGCCTACTTTTACTGCTCTCGAACTCAAGCACACGGCCATGATGTCTGCACTGAAATCACGGGAAAGACTGGTAAGATTTCAGTTAATGTGGTTCCGAAAGCCAATAATGTGGTTATTGCGGATAAGCTTGGAATTCGACACGAGGTTCAGCCTGACTATTGGAAGCGATTTGAAGATGCATTTGCCGTGGAGGCTAATGAGTTTACTGATGCTGTACTAAAGGACAAGGCGGTGCCTTTGCCAATTGAGGGAGGGCTAAAGGTTGTTAGCATTGCTCGGGCGCTTCAACATTCTTTGTTGACTGGAAATTTGGTAAAGTTTGATGAGGAAGGGAAATGGGAGTAGATAAGGGTGAAGTTAGGGGAGGTTAAGATGATTAGAAGGTTATTAGAAATACAACAATTATCCACGTCAGACATAATATGACAAAAAACTGTGTTTAAAAACGTCACAACTGCATGATTAATTTGTATTTTCCCAGCTTATGATTTGATGCTATTCCCAGACATATTTTATGCATAATAGTGCAAATTAATTGGTCGCATGATGCAGATCACGAACCAATCATAAGAGTGGAAAGGACCAACATTTATCCACTCACCTTGGACCGAAAATTGCCGACGCGTTCTTATCTCTCATTTTCATTTTCATTTTGATATCTCAGTATCTTCACCACCTCACTTTTGACCCATATCAAAAACCACTCATCGTCAAAATGGGCATCTTTCGTATCGCAAGAAAAACAATTCTCCCGACCTTGTTGGGCACTTCAACAGCTGCTGCCTACCTCGCTTCTCAGAACAACGTCATCTCCCCGCTTCCAGCCAATGACCCCATCTGGTCATCTCGACTCTTCAGAAGGGCTAATCCTAATGGTAACCCTGCTACTCAAGATGTTGTCATCAAGCGCATTCCCATGAGCAAGATTAGACCCGAGTTGCTTCAGAACAACAATGAGTTGACCCTTGAATTCTGTCGTGGTCTCTGGAGTGGTTGGGGTAAGTACCTCACTTACTACCTTATCAAAATGATCGTCGGCTAACGGTTTTAGGATATGCTATTCAGCGAAGATATCTTGACTTCAAGTGGCGTGGGCCCGAGACTGAGAACCAGCTTTGGGATCATGAACAGCTTTCTACAAGCAACTACGACAGGGGAACAGCCATCACCGATCATTTCGAAGTTGTTGAAAAGACAGCCACTTCCATCACCGTCCGCTGCGGCGACTCACCACGCAACCAACCCCATCGTCCTTCTGACGGACTCTTCCAGATCAGCGCTACTGTTGACAAGGCCCATGAGGAAGTTGAGCTTCGACTCAAGAGCGTCTTGTTCTCCAGTGAGGGAAAGATTGCTGGTATCAAGGGACCTATGCCTCCTTGGATGACAGAGCTGCATCAGTGGTATGCGCGAATTTGGTCTGAGACTGCTTCTTGGAGACTTCTCAAGTAAACGGGGTTATGATTGATGATATACCATGTAGATCGTGGAGGCAGAACAGGACTGCGCTGGAATGAAATGAAAAACCTTCTCTCAATTGATATTTACGAATGGAAAACACGAATATATGCCTACAAACAAGTTTTAAGACAAAAGGCCCAGTCCCAAAGCGCAATGCAGTTCAATATTCTGCATTGCCCTTTCCTCCATGTCTAGCAGCAAGATCTAGAAGCCCGAACCAGGGAATCCAATCACGACACCCCTAAGACCAGGCATGTTGATCTCCTCATTCAAACCAGGAACTTGTGTTCCAATCATGAGCAACGTCAACGTGCCTTGTATGTTGCCATTTTCCTGATTGCGAACCCGAGCCGTCATTGTGTTCGGAGCCCCAATGTTATTACGCCCCATTCGAGCACGCAATCTAAAGAAAGCTTCGATAATGGGTTGTCTGTCCACAATGGGGATATTGTTAAGGTTGTCGGGTGGTAGCGCCATGTAGGCCAACGTCCATGTATGTCCGCTCGGGTCTTCGACGCGGCCTATGCCTTGTCGTTCATTCGTGGGGCGGCCATTATCGCGGGTCCAGTCTCTGCTGAGCCTATCGGTTATGGTAGCTGGAGAAGAATCGTTAGAACAAGAGGGACTGTTAAGTAGAGTCTGACTTACATTCTTGCTGGCTCGTCATATCAGCATCAAGCGCAGTATCGTAGCTCGCCCACTGTTCTTCCACAATCCAGTTAGTACCTCTGATCCACTCATCATCTCTCCTGGCGAGAGCTCTCCTTTCCTTTGTGCTTTGCCTATACCGCTTAGATAGAGCGCTGGTAGTTGGGGGCGGGTCCTCTGGCAGCACAGGAGTTGAAGTGGGTAGCACGACTGAGTTGCTTGGATTATTTTGGTTGGTCTTTGCCGAGTTCGCAAGGTGAACCTCAACGTAGGTATGCTTCTGACCAGGTTGCTCAAAGCCCTCGAGGGCAGTAATACCTCCAGTGGTGAAATCATCGTTGGCACAAATGGATTGCTGAAGGGTAGCCGCGGCAAGAATTGCGCCGATATCAATGCTCCCCCCAGGAGGTCGCTGGTTGCAGATTTCAATACCACAATCGTTGACGTAGGTGATCTGTTTACAGCCATTCTCTGGTCCAGAAATCGAGCCATCTTTACCCATGCCTTCAAGGGCGGCGAGAGCCGCAAAGCAGTGGGCGTCTGGCGCGCGTGTCTCCTTGTCATTCGCGTCCCAGCACTTGGTTTGCCATATGACTTGGGGTACGTTATCAGCACTCACAACCCTCTTGACAAGAGTCGGTAGCACTACTGCGAGGCTGAGCGATGTTCTGGTTGTGGAGTGCATCGTTCTTAAATGGAAGATATAAGAGATTATAGCTTAGTGATTGTGATGTTTGAGTTTACTGGCGCTGGAATAAGTTTGTTATCGAGGGTCTTGGCTGTCAATTTATACATGATATCCTTCTTGCTATTAATAGCTCTGCAAGGTTCTATTCCATCTGCGGCACGTATATGCTCTTTCTAGCTGTTGTTGGAAGTATCCGATGCTCTGATCTTAATATGAGAGAAGGAATTCCGTGCCTCCTCAAGTTTCTGACTTTTTGGGATGTCATCAAGGATTCGTGGGCCAGGGGTTTGCAAATGTCCGATTGAACGCATCGCAAGCACCGCCCCCATGCTGTAAGCATCCTTCTAAAGGCGCAGCTGTGATTCCTCCATCTATGCAAATAAGCTTTTCACCCCGCACGTTAAGCTTATGATAAACATTGGAAGAATAGCTAATTTAAGATTGATAAGGTTCCTTTCTGCATCTTTTTCCATCTGAGGCATTTCAATTAACTATCTCTAGGCTGGCTTTGCGGGCAGTGCTAATCCTACCAACCAGGGAACATTATGCTCGCTGCGCCCTTTAGTATAGTAGAATGCTATCAACTAGTGTTAAGAACTAGGGATAGGAAATGCCGAGACTTGGTAGGTGAGTTCCTTATTCTTCGTAGGAAATCCAATATTTTCCACAAACGATAACATCTGATATCTACCCAAAGCAAACCAGCTTGCCATTCTCATTGTGTACATATGAAATCGCCCCCGCGAATCCTAGAAGTCAAAGTCAGTTACTTCACAAAATGAGAGTGCATCATTTATAAATCTGATGTACCTGGAGGAACAGCAACATTGTTTGTCCCTGACAAATGCACCTAATCCAGTAGCTGTTACTGTTATACCATGGATCACGCGCATGTGCAGTTCGCAGCCGTTGCAGCTCGTGTCGAAGTTTCCGTTTTCCTGGGCCTATATAGGTCAGTTAGCAGGCTTAAACAGGAGCTATTGAGCATATTTGGTAATTTATAGATTGTGGCGATTCTTACAATTATTTTGTTACCCTTGTATCCGGATTTGAACTTGGTTGCTACAGGTGGACTGTAATGAAACTATTAAGCCTCCAGGGCAGCATTCGGTTGTTGGTGATGCTCCTATCAAGCATTAATTGCTACCAATCGAGCTGCCTCTCGCATTTCCCCAAATCTCCAAGGCGAAGCTTCCACTGCATCATTGTTTGAGCATTTCTTTTGAAAAAGGCGATACGTTGCACAAGCTATCATTCAGTGCACAATTACAGTCAAATCATTTCCACGATGCATGTTTTGACAGGGCCAATCCCCGGATCTCAGCTCCTCTCCCCATGCCCCTGCAGTAATTTACAACGCTTCATCCAGTCTCAGCTAATCTTTTTAGTCCAACGCCAAGTCAATTATCGACCTGCCTTAGTCCTCGACCGAAAGATTAAACTTCCAAGCTCAGACTCAACAGAGACACAAGTCAAACTGTATCAAGACTGACTGGTTTCACTTATCGCATATCACGGCAAATCATACGTAGGAACAGTTACGACATTCCTATTAAGGTTAGAAATGATGTGCAGCTAGTCAGCATCGACATTTCAGTCAGTATTGGCGGAACGAGAATGTGGCTTTACGCGGAGCCAATTAACGCTCCTGAAAAATTGATAGCAAGCATCCAGCTTCCTAGGAGGGCTGATCCTTCAAGCCTAACCAACAAGCCGGGCAAAAGCCACAGCGGTCGACTCAACAAGGGGATGAAAATACTAAAAAACTTGGCAGTCCCATTTCCCCAGACTTTTTTCATCCCCTCTACAATCTGCTGCAGCCAAAGAGCTTGGTCGGCTCCATCAACTTTCTACGCAAATGTCCAAACACGGTCGACCGAAATGTTTTCCGACTCCCAATTGGGATTGCTTGCGTTGCTGGAGAGACTTTTCTCGTCTATCAGCCTCTTCTCCGTATTTCTCATCTTTGTGACGTACGGGAGCTTGCCGCGACTCCGCAATCCTCGAAATACCTTTATTATGTTTGCCAGTATCGCGAATCTGGGCGCGAGCATTGGGACCGTTATATCTCGCGATGGATTGGCCCGTGGACAAAACTCGGCACTTTGTAGGGCGCAAAGCTTTCTGGTACACGTGCAAGTAACATCATGGGGATTTGGTGGCTAACTCTGAACAAGTACTAACCTAGAACTATAGATTCATGCAGTCAGATGCGTGGTGGTCTCTCGGAATGTCGGTGAATACCTTCCGAATCGTCTTCTTCCATTCGAATCCGCATACGTTCAATAAGTGGCTATACTCTCTCATCTGCTTCGGAGGACCATTTATATCGGGATTTACCTTGTTCTTTATCTCGACCCCAGACCGTGGCCCTGTTTACGGAGCGACAACGACCTGGTGCTGGATTCGAGAAGAATGGGCTGGTATACGACTTTTCACTTCTTACTTGTTTGTATGGGTTTGCATCACGACGTCTATCATTCTGAATACCATGGTTGGGTACCGTCTATTTCGTACAAGAGATCAAGCTCGGGGTATCTCGAATTCGCGAATTCAGACCACAACTGTTGATAACGAGAATGTAATTCTGCCTGTTTTCTTGGTAGAAAATCTTGGGCTGACAGGAAATAGCTAACACGGACGAATACGGATACATATATCCAGCGATCGAAAGATTCAACCGTCAATGCTATCCCGATTTCTGGAACTATATCTGAACAACAGATCCATCCATCGCTCGAAGCAAGACGAGTGGGTAGCAAGAAAACCATGTGGTTACGAGACCCGATTAAACGAGCATACCTATTAACAACATTCATGTTCACACTAAGTGTTCTTGTGACATGGGTGCCAGCAAGTATCAACCGTATCCACGGCCTACTAGGTCGCGAGGTTCCCTACTCATACCAGGTCGCTATTGTCGCTGTAATGCCGCTACAGGGTTTATGGAACGCGTTGATCTTCTTTGCGACGAGTCGGAACGTTCTGAGAGATATCATCAGAGAGAAATGGGGTCTTTGGATATTGAAGTCTACAAAAATAGATGGTGAGTCGGTGGAGAGAGACAATGGACCAAGGACAAGGGTCACTGAATATGGTGATCCTACTGATTCAGGGAGCGATGTTGAACTACGTCACTTGAGGGGGTAAATTGAAAGGCGAAAAAATAACTATAGAAACTGTAATAACAAGGAAAATATATTGAGTAATCATGAAAGCCGAGGGATTCATATTATCTACACAAGAACTTAGACGATCTTATGGAGCCACTACAGGCCAGGTTGCGCTCCTCTGCGACCCGCTGACCAATCAAAAAAGTGAAATAAACTCCCACTTACGCGTTGAACTGTGGATATTTTCGTCGTTAAAGATGATTCGTCCGTCTCCAAAACGAAGCAACTTCCAGCGACACAAGGTCAAACGCCAAGTGGGGTTGCTTACAGACTACAAATCAGACGTAATCACTGCTGACTTCTTCGCAGGATTTGACCTTTTACGCAGGCCGATGTTAACTCGATGTCTATAATATCCAAGAAATAATGAAAGACTCATATGGGCTCAAGCCGAATAAGTCCTGCGGTACTTGCAGAGGTATGACATGTTGCTAAATGAAACCCAAAGGTGCTGACACTTTAGATCGCCGTGTTCGATGCGACCGCAGACTTCCTGCATGTATCAACTGCGAGGTTGGAGGACGACAGTGTCAAGGCTATGGTGTACAATGGCCAAGAGTCGGTGACGCAAAAAGAGCCCGGTTTGCACCTTGCTCTTGGCCCCACGATAAGCCCAATGGTCCCTTATCGAAGGCTGCCCATCAAAGACAGTTTGTTAATGTTCCTATGTGGCATGTCGCTTCTTGGTATGATGCCCTGTCCATGGGTGATGCACGTACGTCAATTCCTATTTTATTTCTGCCCTGGTCAGTTGGACTTACTCATCGGTAATCTGCAGGGCCGATGCTACGAGCAAATCTTTACAATCAGATACCAAAGACTATTTCCCTTTCGTTAGTGGATAGAGATGATGCAAACCTCCTTCATTATTGTATGTCGTCTCCAAAAACCTCACAGGACGACTCTTGCTGAAGTATCAGACTTGCATAACTCGAGTTATCTCTTCTTGAATCCACTTGGTTCCTTGGCCCAATTGCTGTTACAAATTGGACTTAGAGATGACTCGCCATCGTCAGTTGCAGTTATAAACGCAGTCCTTGCCATAGCTGCCTTGCATGCTTCAGGTGAAGAAAGAGCCATTACATTCAAGGCCAAGGCAATTTCCATGACCAGGAACTCATTAAGCTTGGACAGCTCAGACTCTGTTATCATAAGTAATATTGCTGCAAGTATGCTTCTATATATTTATGAGGTAAGCCGGAATCTTATGGTCCCAGACAACATGTCTAACAATTACTAAATCTGAAGACACTCGATATGTCGTCACCCGTGGCGTGGGCCGTGTATCTGAGCGGCGTTAAGTGGATCATTCAGTCTTCATCAGAACGACAAACCTTATCTAAAAGTTATGAAGTCATATTTAACTGGGTTCTCTATCATGAGACTATGATTGAGTTTAGTCGACTCTACTGGAGGAGTAGGGAAACCGATATACCTATATGTCGACAAAGAGCAGCTATCAAATTTAGAAGCTCTTCCGAGGCCCACGGCGAATTTGTAGGTTGTCCTCTTGGCCAAATAAGCCTTTTACTAAGATGTTTCTGTAGGACACCGATGTCACGGGTTGTGAACCAGACTTAATAGAAACTATCTGGAATGCATTCAACTTGGTGAAGTCGGCAAACCACTCAGCGCCTTCCTGGCAGAAGCGCCTTCTTGAGCTGGAAGGTCATCTACTGAAAAAGATACATGAACCCCTAAAACCACAGATGGCACCCCGAACTACGACTTGGATGCAAATTGTTACAGCACTGCATTGTATTGCGACACTATTGTGGATCAAGCGTTCTGCTATGGGTTATTGTGGGAAAGAGGCATCCCATCAAGCTTTGGTGACGAAAGGGATTCATCTTCTCAGCGAGATAGGAGTCTGTGACCTGCCTTGGCCACTACTTATAATTGCTGGTGAGGCACATATAGACAAACAGAGATCTACTATACTTGAAGTCATTCACCAAACGAAGGAGAGATCGAAAACAAAGCACATGAGTCTTGTTGAGGGACTGATCGAGATGAGATGGAACTACGATGATCTTGATCAGGATAATTTACTCAGCTACGACGATAGATTAGGCACTATCATCCAAACATGTCCATGGATGCCACCCTTTATATAGAAACAATAAATATTCATTGATGTCTTATCATCCTTGGTCTTTTTATAGAATTATGAACTAGGATCTGTCCGTGCCTCGTAGTTGCATGACACGGAATTCCGGACTGGTCCACTTTCGCGAATTCTTGCTCATAAGAGTTGACGGGCCAATCGTAGTAGGTTGAAAAAACAAGGTAGGCCACCCATCTTGCTTTGTAAGGCAGATGAATAATGGCTTGAATTTACACGCAGAAGAAGGATTGTCACCCACCCTTTGATATGGCAGTGTTATTTTCGTGTTCGTATTATTTGTATATATAGTCGTTTTGAATGCTGCAAGAATCGTCACGTAGTATTGCCATTCATCGCCTCTTTTTCTCAAGTTTCATAGTATCTGTTATTACTATCACTCCGAATACCTCTTACCCCGCGCCAATCATGGCTCAATCAACTGAACCCAACATGGCCGCCATCATGTCCTCCAAGGAGGCATCCTTCACTCTTCAAGAACGTCCCATCCCAACACCTGGTGAAGGCCAACTTCTAGTCCGCAACTCTATCGTTGCTGCAAACCCATCAGATTGGAAAATGCAAGTCCTCGGTTTAATCCAAAAATTCCCCGCAGTCCTCGGTAGTGAGCTTTCAGGTGCTGTTGTGTCAGTTGGTCCTGGTGTAATTCGCTTCAAACCTGGGGATCGCGTCATGACTTTTGCACAAGGTGTCGTGCAGGCAAATATCGACAAGGCTGCGTTTCAGACATATACAATTCTTGACGAGACCGCGACGGCTCACTTGCCTGATAATTTGAGTTTTGAACAAGGTGCTGTTCTTCCTGTTGGTATGGTTACGGCGAGTATTGCCCTCTTCCGAGGTCTTGAGATCCCGATGCGCGAAAAGACTAGTGATGAAGAGGGTGCTATTGTTATTTGGAGTGGGGCTGGAGCTGTTGGTGTTGCTGCACTTCAGCTTGCACGCGCGTTGGGATGGTCTGTTTATGTTACTGCAAGTCCAAAGCACCACCAGTGGCTGAAGACATTGGGTGCGACAGATGCATGGGATTATCGTGACCAGGGCGTCGCACAGAAGATAAGCCAAACTCTGAAGGCCTCTGGGTTAAAGATTCGTGGTGTTATTGACGCAAGGGCTGAAGGTAGCTCATTTGCTTCCGTCGCAGAGATCGTCAATGCTTCTGAGACCCTGACCGGGGCTAAGATTAGCACCTTGATGCCATGGCCCCAAGAGAAGCCTGCCCCTGAGGGAGCCGTAGTCGAAGCCATTGATTGTTCTCGGTTCACTACCCAGTACCCGGAAATAGCACGTTGGCTGTTCGAAAATTGGCTCGTGGAAGCAGTCAAGGATGGTAGGGTCAAGCCTGCGCCGAAGCCTCGTATGATTGAGGGAGGATTGGGAGCCGCACAGGAGATGCTGGAAATTCTCAGGGCTGGAGTAAGTGGGGAGAAGTTGGTCCTGAAAATCTGAAAGATATTATATTATGAGGGTATATTGAATAGTGAGAGAGCTTCCAATAGAATCATATGTCCTTGAGTTCTCAGAGGCAGGTAACTAATGTCACTAGCAAAACACTCAATTAATGTCAAATATTGTCTGCCCAACTTCCTATAACCAACAATTAAGTACAACTAAAATTATACACGGCTAATTCTCTTATTTAAGTCACTCCCAATACATTGAAAGCCTGGTTATGCTTAGACCTTGCGGTCAACAGTCTCCTGCTCCAAGGCCGTTGGTACTTCAGTGCTGAAGACCTTTGACTTGGCCGTATCATCAGCGGTAACGTCCGCGGCTTCACCATCGAAGATAACAGCGATTTCCTCCAATGCCTTACCTTTTGTCTCCAGGAACCAGCCATATGCGACGAAACTCTCAACAATAAGAACAGCGACGTAAACAAGATAGTACTTCCAGCCAATATTCTGGAGACCAACAGGGTTGACGTATTGGTTTACAAAGACTGCACATTTAGTCGCGAGGACATAAACTCCCATTCCTTTGGCTCTGATAGAGTATGGTAGGACTTCGACCGAGTATGCGACAGGAAGTGGTGAGAAAGCGATACAGTAGAAGATTTCGTAAACGAAGATGAGTGCCATGACTGCAACACCAGCGGATTTGGCTTCTGTTGCGGCGAAGCGTTCAGAAGCGATTGTCCAGCCGGTGAATACGAGCAGCATGCCGACTGTAGAAATTCGGAAGAGAGGACGTCGGCCAACTCTGTCGACAAAGAAGGCAGACGTCAAAGCGAGGGCCCAGTTCCAGATATTGATGAGGCCGTTGACTAGGGCTTGTGTCTTCTTGTTCGTGATGCCGACGGAGTCCATGACGCGGGAGAGGTCTGAAGGTTAGGATATTAGCGGGTGAATCGCTTAGCTTGAGTGCAAAGTGTACTTACAGTAAGAGATCAGTCCGTTACCAGACCATTGAGACATAAGGCCCATGCAGATAACGAGGAACATTCTGTAGCGGTTACCACTGGTGCTGACCATAGACTTCCAAGTAGTTTGACCAGATAGCTTCTCCTGCTCGATCGCTGCTCTAATCTCCTCATACTCTAGCTCTACCAACTCAGTCTTAACGCCTTCTCCATGATATCGCGTAAGGGCCTCGAGGGCTTCTTCGCTTCGATCGTTCGAGATGAGCCATCGAGGGGACTCAGGGAGAAACCAAACGGTAGAGAGCTGAACGAGACTAGGACCCATTTGAAGAAGGGAGGGAATACGCCATGACCATGTGCTGGGGATTGTTCGAGTGCCGTAGGTGATCCAGGCAGCGGCGATGGAACCCAGGAACCAACTAATCAAGTCAGCAGAGTTATTTCAGACGTTTTGAGAGGTGGCTTACCAGGTGTTGCAGATAGCAGTGATTGTAACACGATCCTTGGGGTGAGAAAGCTCACTGACCATACTAGGAGACGCAGTCGTAGCGAAGGATAGACCGAAACCAAGGATAAAACGGCTAACGACAAACATGGCAAAGTTGGTGCTCTCACACTGCAGAATAGCACCAACAATCATGATGATACTTCCAGTAGTGATTCCCCATCGTCTACCGAACCTATCAGCGACCCAAGGCGCGATAGGCGTAGAGCAGATACTGCCAAGCGACATGATGGCGCTCATGAGACCGAGCTGAGATCCTCTAGGGTTATCAAAGAAGTCATCCCAGTAGGAGACCGTCTGAAGGGAGTTCATCATTGATCCATCATATCTGATGCTGTTAGCATGGCAGGCGTCGAATACGGACTTGGAGACTTACCCAGAAGTCGCGTACGACACAACACATGCTGGGAAGAGTAGAAAGTAAAGTTGTCTTCGCGCAGCTGACTTGTACCAACTAGGAGACTCCTTGGAAAGCTCAGAGATACGCGATGGCTTGTATGCAGAGTCTTCACTGCCCTGCTTACGAGCTTGTTTCGCGAGCAAGTCCTGCTTAGGAGCTGGAAGACGATTACGAAGAACGTTCATAATGGCGACAGTCAACCAAAAGAAGCAAAAGTCTTGATGGATGAGATATCTTGGGATAAAACGAAGATCCTACCAAATGGAGTAGCAGGTTATATATGTGATAATAAACCCGGGTGTAGAAATTTTATTCTGGCTATATCGCGTTTACCCCATCTTGGCCTTGGCTAGAACCCGTGAGCTTGGGTGCATCACCCCATGAAATCAATAGCGCTGGCTAAGTAAACTTTGCGGGGTGGTTTTCTGGGGACTCCGCAAACAGGCGATGAATATCGTTATTTTTCGGGTCATGGAACGGTAAAAGTTCATCGGGGAACTGTCGAAGAGTTGGAGTCTTGGCGAAAGCGAGAGGGAGATAGAGTCATGAGCACTAAGTTACGGAGAGACAGGGGAGAAACTGGCGAATGAGACTCTCTCGGGGGAGCTAAATCTTAGCCCCTACAGTTTTCACGAGTCATGATCCACTTTGATATTCGGGGCTGATGTTTAGCTGCCCCGAACATCAATGATTGGCTACCCTAGATACTGAGATATGTCGGGGCAAGGAATATATTCCCCCGAAGGTGTCATGCGCTGCTCCCTCGTTTATCCTCGGCAACCCACTGATTCCTCATAACTTTGATGTTATTGGCATGATCATGAGATGTACGGAATGAAATGGTTCGTGGGGACCACATGTCATGAGGTATTTAGGAGGCGATACTACACGCCCAACTTCACGGTGTCTGCATTACTGTTATTCACCCATTGAAAGCACTTCTCGATCATGACTACTGGAATCTTGAAAACAGATTGTGATCGCATCGTCGATGCAAACGGCGATGCCGTTCTTTTACGTGGTGTAAGTCATCATCCCTCCTGTCTAGTCGCCAACTGGTGTAAACAGACATGGCGATGCTAACTTGGCCACCCTAGACTGCACTTGGTGGCTGGATGCTCATGGAGAACTTCATGAACGGCTTCCCCGGACGAGAACATCAAATTCGAGCAGCACTTCTTAAGGTCCTTGGCCAAGAGAAATCTGATTTCTTCTTCGATAAGTTCCTCGAGTACTTCTTCGGCGAAAAAGATGCAGAGTTCCTTGCTTCGTTGAACTTCAATTGCCTGCGATTATGTCTTAACTACAGACATTTCGAGGACGATATGAACCCTTTTGTCATCAAGGAAGAGGGTTTTAAGCATGTCGATCGAGTCATTAGTCTGGTAGGTTATTCTAAAAGGATGACAGTTCCCGTAGAGTAACTGACAGTGAATGACAGTGCGCCAAATATGGCATCTACACCATCCTCGATCTACACGCTCTACCAGGTGGCCAGAACCAGGATTGGCATTCCGATAACCCGACCGGATACGCAGCCTTTTGGGACCACAAGCACTTCCAAGACCGAGCGATAAATCTTTGGGAACATATTGCGCGACGATATAAAGGCAATCCTTGGGTTGCAGGCTATAACCCAATGAACGAGCCCGCTGACTCCGAATGGACTCGTCTGTTGGCATTCTACGACCGTATTGTTCCTGCGGTCCGAAACATCGACCCTGATCACATTCTGTTCTTGGAAGGCAACACGTAAGGCTCATAATTGGAACCAGAGAATCGTGGAAAGATGCTAATAGCTGCTTCACTAAAGATTTAGCATGGACTTCACAGGATTCGACAGAGTCTGGGAAAACTCAGTATACGCCATTCATGATTACTGCGGGTTCGGCTTCCCCAATCGAATCGGTCGATTCCAAGGCACTAAGGAGCAGGAAAGCTACATTCGAAGGATGTATGACCGCAAGGTTGAGTTTATGAAGAAGCACAACGTGCCTATTTGGAATGGTGAATTCGGACCTATCTACGAACGAAAAGAGTACAACCCAGACTGGGAAGTCCAGAATGAAGAACGATATAACATGCTTGATCGACAAATGGCTATTTACACATCAGAGAGTATCGGTAAGTTGCCGCATTTGCCCACTAGTCAACTCAGCTAACATGTTTCTTAGCCTGGTCAATCTGGTCATACAAGGACGTCAACGTAATGGGCATGACCCACGTCTCCCCCGACTCAGCCTGGCTCAAACTCCTCGGCCCCATCATCAAGAAAAAGCGCGATCTCGCCGTCGACTCCTGGGCCTATGACGACGCCCACCTCCAAGAAGGCCTTTTCGGTCCCTTACACAAATGGTTCGAGGATAACGTTCCAGCACAATACTCCAAGAAATACCCCTGGCAATGGCGAATGCATATGCACGTCTTCCGCGGTATCCGAGGAATTACTCTTGCAGAGTATATGATCCCCGAGTGGGCAGATTACTTTAAGGATAAGACGTTTGAGGAATTGGATGAGCTTGCTGCTAGTTGGAAGTATGAGAATTGTATGCAGAGGGGGAGGTTAAATGAGCTGTTGAAGACGTATGCGCCTATGAAGGCGGGGGATAGCAGATTGGAGGGTAAGGTTATTGAGAAGCAGAAGAGTGAGGGTGATGGTGTTTTTGAACTTTCGCCGGAGGAGAAGGCCAAGGCTGAGGCGAAGAAGCAGCAGAGTTAAGCTGTAGTAGATGTAGGTTAATCGTGTATCAACAAAAGTCAAAGAAGAAAATAGAAATGGGTCAAGATCTTATCTAATAACACATTAGCACGTAAGCCACAACGTTCATTGTCATAGTCTATTGGTCAGAGTTGATGCGATCAACAACTATGCTACCACAGCAAATGGGTCGTAGAAAAAACAGCAATAAAGTAACAAGAAGGTAAATATGTCATAATGATTAGAGTATTTTACCTAGAATCTATATTGCCCCATGGTTCAAATCGCTATCCACCATGTCTCCCTTTCCTATTTCTCCTGGCCACATCAAGCCTTTCCAACACAGCAATATGCCACTCAAACTCCGCCACGCTTCGACCAAATCGGACCATACTTCTCTTTCCAATCATGATACCCTCTTCCACATCTTCAGGTAACAGACCGTGAAAGACTGGGAACATTGTTGCAACCATGAGAATGATAGTCATTGTGAAGGTACTCATGAAAGGTTAGTACGGGTGGAAGTAATGGTAGGTCTGACTTACACCATGCCAGTTGGAAACAAACAAGTTAGGCTATTCGCCGTTTCCACATCAAATACCTTGATAAATCCCATGCAACCCTCAAGACAGGACTTGGATCGTTTGAGTACTGCCTCTTTGCAAGGATGATTTTCGAAGTTGTCAATGTTTAGAACGACGAACTCAATAAAAGGCCTGTGAATAATGTACTGGCCCGCAAAATATCGGCCCTTCAATCGTAGAATATTCCAAGCGTTGTTTCCAACGGGAATACCTTGGATACGCGCTGTTGGAGACTGGAGACTCGCAGGTGAACTTGAGTCGGCACCTGTCATGAGGACATCTTGTGAGGAGTTTGTTAATAAGAATTCTGGTAGGTTGTGATATATAGCAGAATGATGGGATCGAAGGTCTTCTGCGATTCTCAACAACCAAGATGCATAATTGGATCGTCTTGTCCTGAACTGTTCTTTATCATCGTATACCACGCTATTCACCGTATTTAGAAACCGCCTTATAGCTGAGTTTGTCGTTATTTGGAATGCCACTAGTTCTTCCTGACTTCGATCTGATGCGTCTGGCGAGGAATGATTCTCAGTGTTGAAGGCAGGATATGGGATCTTGTCTTCATATCTTGCTATACCAGAAGGCGATACGATGGAGATCTCGGATATGAAATCGCATTCGTAGATGAAAGATATCCAGTATAAACGACGGAACGCATCGGGGATGGATTCTGTCTTTGAGAATGAGCGAGCCATACTTTCGCATTTTACTGCCGTGGCATGAGCCCAGTGGAAAGCTTCGGCCACCATTCCGGAGGCTCCCATATAAATACTGCCAAATTAGACGGGAGATATGAATCTGGGATAGTAGCTTACCTTGCTAGCATACTGCTTTGAGCAGCTGGTAATGACATATCCGTGGTTATATATCCGAGTACCAGCCTCGCCTTGTCCCAAAGGTGATATTTAAGCTCTCTCTCCTGCAAATGACCTTCTGGCGTGGCATGAGAGTTTCCATTATCGAGGCGTATATTCGACTGGCCACTTGAGCTCAGTAATGCCAGACACAGAACGACGAGAAGAAGAGCATATTGAGGCATCCCAACATCCGCTGCTTGATCGTCCTTATATACCTCCATCGCCGTGATTCTGTCCAAGATGTCAAGTATATCAGTCTTGAACAGCAGAGGAAAGAAGATATTGACGTGAGTAAAATAATGGTGAACCAAGTCACGCAACTGCTGTACTGAGAATAAGTGCGGGTCATCATAAATTCTCCATGAAAGGGGAGGTTTTGATGTTGTCGAAGGATGGGCATCGTCTTGTCGCTGTTGGAAAAAGACCTCTGTTGCGTCTGCGTATATCTGGAAGTCTTCTTGAGTTTCGCTGGTCTCTGATAGAAGTTCTTGGACAAGATTCCATGAGAAGACATGATTTGCGTTGGCTGTATGTGATAATGGTATCTGCACTTCGAAGACATCTTCTTGGGCTTTGGTATTTGACTCTGGCTGGTTGGTTGACTGTCGCTGGGCTGATGATTCAGGGTGATTGTTTGGTGACGTCTGCTGTGTGACCCGAGTTTGAGAAGCCGAACTTGACGCTAGAAGACGATCCTCCAATAATTGCATCCGTTCCAGAAGAACTTGCGTATTATAGTCAATCTTGGGCTGTCTCGCATCCCTATAAACACAATCCACATCTTGAGCCGAGCATAGCCCGCAGCGGGGTTGAACAGCGTCACATCGTGTCTTGCGCATACGACAGTTTACGCATGCTTGTATAACCCTTCTGCGATTAGGGAATGAGCCGTATGACATTTTCTCTACAGAACAACCAATTCAAGTCTGGATAGTGTAAGATTGATGAAGTCTGGGCCTCGGGTAGTGGCGAGAGACGAGGCGGTCACGAGAGGCAGATTGATGAAAGAGGCTAGTGATGCCAAGATTTGTGTGAGTCGATGGAAGAGACTATTGAAAATACAATTTGAACCATTCTATACCCAATCCAGATAATAATTACAACGCATACTCACATCCTGTTTTTCCTAATATTCCAAAGTGATCCTGATGTCATTCATGCTAATGTGTAATCCCTTTAAGCCCACTAGCCATGATCGATCACGCCTTCTCACGTACAACCTCTGCCAGTCTAACAGACATACCGGGCTTCTGATACAGAAGATAAATCTCCTGATCGATCCAACCCTTGCTTTCTGGCTGAAGCTCAATATCAAACTTCCAAAGTAGACGGGTCAATAAGATCCGCATCTCAGTGTAAGCCAAGCTAATCCGTGTTAGTTCTCAATCCCATAAATGCCTGCCTGGAGATAAACTTACTTCTTGCCAATGCAATCTCGAGGCCCTGCGGAGAATGGATTCAAGACTGCCTTATTGTCGTTGGTGTACTTGGGATCATCTAGCCAGCGCTCTGGGATAAATTGCTTAGGGTCCTTGAAGTTGGATGCTGAATGGTAGGCAGGTCGGTGGGGAACAGAAACAGAAGTCTAAGTAACACACAATTAGAATCTTCTCAACTGGTCTGCTTTGGTGGATTTGGAATTTGACTTGCCTTCTCAGGGATCCAGTATCCTTCGATAAACTCGCCTCCAGCTGGTGTAATTCTGGAGAGACCGCCAGGTACAGGTGGGTCTGAGGTGGGAGTCAGCATGGATATTCAAGTGTGAGTTAATGGCGAACTTACACATGCGCAAGCCTTCGCTAAAACAAGCAAGGAGATAGTTGAGCTGATCTACTGCAGTAAGAGTAATCTCATCCTCAGAACTGAATGTAGAACGAATCTCATCAACTAATTTCTTATACTTGTCAGGATTAGTTAGAAGAAGATATGTTGTTCCGCTCAGAAGTGTAGCGGTTATTTCGCTACCGGCGATAATAAGCGAGCTGGCATTCTCAATGATCTCAGCCTTTGACATGCCCTTCTCATCATTATGGCGGAGGATATATGACATGAAATCTTGGCTCTTGGTGTCGTTGGCCTCAACACGAGCCATCGCAGTATGCTGCGTGAACTGGTAGTGCATAGCAGTTGCTTTGGTATACTTGGACGGAATGATGTATTGAATGTATTGCTTGAGACCGAGGCGCGCGATAATCTGCGTGAATGATATAGCTTTGATACCGGTGAAGAGAATCTTGACCCATGGGTGATAGGTGCCGGACTCGAGACATCCGAAAGGTTCGCCGACGGCAAGATGGCCGATCAAATCAAAGGTGGCAAAGTTGAACCACGCCACCATATCGATATCAACACCCTGGCGAGCTCTCTTTGTAAGACCATTGATAAATAGATCAACGTAGTGATTCACGATTTGGTCTTGACTGCGAAGAGCTTTCATGGAGAAGGCATGTGAGAGGAGACGACGCATGCGCCTATGGTCATTGTGATTGGAGGTGAGAATATTCCCAACGGGTCGACCTTGTCTGTACATTCGTAAATCCTTTTCAAAAGTCTTTGCTCCGCCAGACTTGTGTCCATAGATGATCTTGACAGCATCGGCTGTGATGAAGGAAACATCGTTAGGGGCGAATCTAACTACGGGTCCGTATTGATCGTGCAGCTTTTCGAGAGTCGCTACCCAATCGCCTTGGGTGAGGTGGTAGTAATAGGGGATGTTAGAAATGGCGTATAACTTGGGACCGGGAATTTTGGCGAGGGAGTGGAAGAGGCAGTAGTACAAGGTGCTAACGATGAAGTAGAGGAGCTGAAAACGTTAGTGGTCTGATTTCTATAGCGGTTAGCTGTGACTTACCACTGCGCTAGGCAGGAGAGCCAACTTGGCGCTAAGGGGCAGCTCCGTCACGAGCTCAGTATTGAGGACACCCATCCTGACGAGGTCTATGGTGATGAACAATAGAAGACAGTTGAAAGGATGAACTGTCTGTGGGCGATTGATATTCGCTTTCAGAAGAAGGGTTCTCTGATCAACGTTTTAAAGGTATTTACGGATATCGTATCCAACGGCCAAATTACCCCCCAAAGCACATGCATACGACGATCCTTGATCTTTGCGAAATCACCCCCATCGTAATGCAACATCGGATCCAGCCGTCCATCATGATGTAACCAATAACCAGTCATGGAGAATAACAGGGCGGGTAGTAGTCGCCTCCAGAAGCAGGCCGAGTGCCGACTGCGTATCCACTGATCCGCATTGAAATGCATGATAGTCCGCGGACTTTCCGTTGGTAAGTCCGGGCTATCGGTGGTTGAATATGCCGTGAGTCATTTGTTGAAATCCGTTGCGCTCAGACCTTCAAAGAGCAGCAATTTATATTTTGTGCATAGAGAAATGCATGAGAAGCGAATATCACGAATATCCTTGTTGGAATGTAAGATGCTGAGTGGATGGAGGGTTTTTAGAAGGATTTAACGCGCTGTAGGTAGTAAGCGCGAACTTTATTAGGGGGGCTGATTGGTTAATTAGCTTTGAGAAAGGCTGATGGAAACTTTTGGCCTGCATTTTGGCGACACTTTATCGCCTTGACATCCGAACATTCCGTGCCGCTGTCAAAACATACTTTCAACGCAATGCGAATCATTATGAAACATATGTCTCTGATCTATAAACTAGTAGCTGTTTGCCTATCTTTTCCAAATGGCGTGCACTAAAGCATAAAGGGCCTCAGATGCTGTTAGACAGCCGGACTAAAAGAATGTTAAACACAAGCATATGTACACACAGACTTTCAGTGTTGATCTCTAACTGAATATCGCTATTCTACACTGGACTAATACCAGTCAACCGATTTGAACTGCCAAGAGCTGTATAGCCTCCACGAGTTGAAACAACGCATTCTCAAAACCCCGAAACACCGATATACATGATTCAAAACCAGGAAATGACGGCATAGTAAATATTGCATTGTGTATTCGGTAGTCTGAACTTCCGAAAATGTGCATAAAATTCCGAATATGCTGTCATATGGAGGCTTGGCAGCGGCACCAAGTCGAATTCGTCGTCAGCCATTCCAAGTACCGCGGACTAGGAGAAAATTGCGGCCCAGGACGGCCCGACGGCACTTCATCTCGTATATCTCCGTTGTTAGTATCTATTCCCGGACAATACATTTACGGCTAAAAGGACTTGGCGAGTCAGCTGAAGCAGGCACTTCAGATATTCTGGGGCAATATTGGGGGTTTCGCAACGGGATCTCGGGCACGCGATGGGCCGAAAGGGAGCCACGATATAGCTCCTTGGCGGCAGAAAGTCCATGGAAGTTGATCTGTGTGCGTCAGCCGCGATGAAAATTGCTGGAAATGAGTGATTTTATTGATGCTTTCAGGGGCTATGCATGTTTTCGTGTAGATAGGCCCCCCTATCTTGACTTTCTTAGGCTTTGTAAAAGTTCGTCCAGGGGCAATAATGGACCCTATTTGCATTCTCACACGAGTCGGTATCAGCAAGGAATTATTCCGCATCTGCTATAATCAGCTTTTTGACCACATAAACTTCGACACCAATATAGTAATAACATTGAGCAGTACACTCTAGCCGTTTGCCTTGATGATACGATCAATGGGAAGGTCTGCAGGCTTCATTGCACCCTCGCAATCAGTATACCAATCCATCATGTACCGCCAGACTTCCTTATCATCAACAAAGTTTTGAACGTCCGCGTTACGCCTGTAAGCTTCCCACTGCAAGCTCTTGAGGCGAGCTGATGGATCGAACGCATTGAGAAACATGTAACCAACAATGTCTGTGGGAGAAGCCTCTTGAGTGAACCACTTGGAATAAAGCGGAAATTGACCCTTGTGTTTCTCCTCCACCTGAAGACTGCCTCCATCGACGTTCAGGACAGAGTGTTGATAGATGCATGGATCTCTACTAACGAACAGAACCTTCGGACCCCCCTTTGTTATAGAAGAGAGCTGAATGTCAGCAAGTGTCTGAAAATTGTATCTTGCTTCTGGCTTTGGATTTTTTGGTGTATCTGGTGGCATATACAGCCACTGACCCAGCTCTTTAGAAATGAGATTTGCGACAAACCCCGTTTCTGTTGGACCAAAGTTAGCTTGGGCAAGCTCCACGATGATGAATTCTCCAGAAGAGTTGTTTTCTTGGAGGAACTCTCTTACCTGATTGATTAGGACTTTCAACTTCGGCGCACGAAGAAGGTGTTGAGTGAAATAGTCTGGGTCCTTGATGTCCTCCTCTTTTTCCCTATACACCCGCAGATCCAGATACCGAATGCCATCTTCGAGCTGCCGTTTGAGAGTTTTCGATTCGTGATGAGCTTGTGCTAGAAGAGCAATGTGATCGGCTAGACCATGATATGCCTCACGGCCAATGTAAATATCTTTCCTATCATCCAATCTGTGACCTGGGGGTGCCTTCCTGTCTCTCAATTTATCCAACACTGTAAGTTCGTCAAACAAGATGTGACATATTTTGGGATCAAACGTATATGCAGCGCTGTCATGAGTTCCAGGGATCTTCAACTCTCGGACCTTCTTTGCCTGGATACTCGATTTTGACATCCATTGCCGATAGTTTTGTTGACTCTGAATAGCCTCTGGAATATTTGGCATGTTGTATGTTTCAAGAGTCCCAATCTTTTTCATGACCTCGACTCCTGACAGGAGTTCCTTCAGACTTCTATTGATGGAATCCATCACCCTCTTGTTCCGAGTGCTGTTTAGGTAAGGGACTTTCAATTCTTCCACTTTCGTCCCCTTTGAAGCGAGCCAGAGCACGAAATCCATATTTTTAACAGAACACTGGAGTGTATGAATGTGTATGTCAGGAATTCTTGAGTTGTTATGACTCTGGGTAGTGTCGATTGTGACGCCGCAATGAACTGTGAGGTCTTTGACATCCTCTAGGAATGTCTTCTTCAAGAAGCCCGCTTCGAAGGTCCATTCAAGATTGCCGTTAAAATTGAACATGACATCCACGTTCCATGGCGCATTATCTCCCTGCTTGGATACAGTTGCAAATGAGCACCCAATGTCACGCATTCCAAGTTTGACAGTTCCTGCTATACCCCCAAGCCCTCGGACCTGTTGCTCAGCCAGGTCAACCAGAGATTCAGCGTTCGACTGTATGATGCTGTCCAAGATTCTCTGAAGGTTCCTAGGTCCAGCCAGTACCGAAACTAGGTAGTTTTGGCCATCTGCATCATCGGCATTCTGGGGAGAGATTATGGCCGTGACTTCGCCTGAAGTGTCTTTCGGACAACCAATACCAGTGTTGAATTTCCCTTTTCCAAGCTCAACGGTCACAAATGAGGACCCTGCGCATGCGAATGTCATAGATGACTGAAGAGGCCACAAGCGTGTCTGCACGTTCATCGAATTTGAGGAGGAGGCAACAGGGACTTCCAGAGTGGCGTGAGTAACTCCTTCCATTAATTTAGTCGAGATAGCAACTGGAAGAACTTTTGCCCAACGGTTGAGAACCTGGACTCGGGCTTTGGTTAGGATACCCATAATCAATAAAAATAAGGTATGATTCAATGAAGGAAAAATATTACAAGAACAAGAGAAACTGAATATCTCGTTCTGGATTATGGGGTATATATTTTCAAGAGGAACGTCCTAGTACCACCTGTTATCCCTGGAACGCTATTCTCAAGCGCGCTCTCAGTCAGCAGCTGAAAGTAGTGGCTTAGCTGAAGGAAAATAATGTGGTACGATGTCTGCAGATTCCCCATACCGCTCACACGCCATGATTCTGAGTCTGATAAATCAAGGCCATAAATAAGGCCGCTGCAGAGATTCATGACTAGTTTCGGCTTTGCTAACTACTAATTGAAGCCCAAAATTAAATACATGCTACCGTCATCGCCAAAATGAGAAGTGATCATCAGGGTGGCAAAGACTTTTCAGCTCCTATTAGCTGGATCAAAAGTGTTATTGAGGTGGATGACCCTCAATTATTACCCTTGCATGCCGCAAAGGAAGCCATATACTAATTAGGAAATATTGGCTGGGTTGTGAAAGGCTGAGGTTTCACTCGGGCGGCTGATTGAGTGCTATAGACTCTAGCAACTCAACACTTGCTCCCTCTTCAAGGCCATTGTTTTGGTAAAGTTGTAGGAGTTTGTTATTTGACTTTTTGCAGCCTGATTTCAATTAAGAGAAAGAGATGCAACTTCAATGAGCTCTGGCTGTGTTTAGAAACCGCTTGGCTCAGCTCGCCACTTCTCCAAGACATACATAACGTGGCGTTGAAAGTTGAGTAAAAATAACCGAGGTTAGGTGGAGGGGATATGGATCCAGACCTATGAAGAGGCCTGCATACTGCTAATTATCTATCTGATGGCTGACTGGTTGAGATAACCCCATGCGTATCTCAGAGAGATCGATCAAGGTTACACATTTAAAAAGCATGATTTTCTTCCTCCCAATAAGTATTCATATACAATAGCTTAATAGCTGACCTTGATATTAAAATACTTACTTCATGGCTATTATTAATAGGCTACTTAACGTATCAGAAAAGGAAAATTTTCTTCTTAAGCAACCTATCCTAAGTAATATCTTTAAGTATAAGAATGCTGGATAAATAACTCACTGTGATTGGCTTATGCAACTACTGTGGAGCTTACATGTAGTTCTACGTAGTTGTGGGATAAGATTACGGAGTACATTATTCAGATAGCTCCAAATACAGCTTAGCCAATTTGTAGGGTAGCCTTGTTCGTCATCATTCGCCCCGGATGTTTGCCTGTTTTCCCCAAGAGAAGCAAATCAAGTAGCACTCACGGCTAGAAAGATTAGGATCTTGCGTTCCCGTAAAAGGAAAAGAGACTTTCCCACACTATTTAACCATTCCGAATGCATCTGCAATCTTTCCTGTCGTGTCTGTATCTAGGGACGCCATTGTTAGCACATCCCAATATCCTGAACTCATCTCCAAGCCGGCTTACGAACCAAAACGAAGGTGCGTTGGATAAACTATCCAGGAATTGACGCTTACATCTTGAACAGAAGAGTATAAAGTATCGGATCAGATTCTCGGCATAGAGCCGCAGTTCGAGTCTCCAGAACATGTACGCGTTGAAGAGAACCAAGCGCTCTCAAGGATAACTAATTCCTCAACAGACTTCGATTGGTAATTTCACGATACTGAGATATCCTGATTTCTCTGTGACTGGTACAGAATTCAACTATACCGTGGGAAACTTCAACCTATCATTTGGCGATATCATCGCGCTCGCCGGGGATTTCTTTTACTTTTGGCACTACAACCATTGTCACGCTTCGATCAGTGATGACTGGGACTCCAACCAAAATCGAAGCCTCGAGCTCGTCGCACAGAATGTTGACTTACTTCGAAAAGACCCAAATAACATTTTAGGATGTGTTTTGCCTCTCATTCAGTCACAGGCTGCGGTGGCTGAAGGAGCTTATAGTCGGGGACAAGACATAGCGCAGGTAGGTTCATATACCCAGAACCGCCCTAGACTCGTCACTAACTGTTTGAAAAAGGCTTATCGGAAAGTTGAAGGGTCTTATAATAGTCGGTTTGCCGTATGCACGTTTGGATACGTGAGTATCGCAATGTGCAACCCAGACCACTTTGGTGACGTACGAAGCACGGGTACTAATCAATATTCACAACGCTAATGCACATCTACATCTCAGGACGCCAGGAAAGCCTATGCCTCAGTTCATACCCTCGCGTTGAGAAAGGCTGCAGAAGCGTATAAAAGCCAGAATCAGTCAGACATCAAAGAAGCATACTTCATTGAAGGCTTCGCCCAGCATTATCTCACGGACTTGTTCTCAGCTGGTCATATTCGGACACCACGTCGACTGTTGCACAACACCGAGCTGAGCTTCTTTTATGGAGACAGGTGCAGCAAAGCTCAGCATGACGAAGATTCTGCAAATGGCCTATGGGTTACAAACAGAGAAGGTTCCTCGTGGGCTGCTTATGGCGACAAGCATTTTGGCCAGGGTAGATCGGGGAAGAATCGAAAAATGGTTGTTGAGGCTTGTCAAGCTGGTATTGACGAAGTATGGGAGACCTTTCAATCGGGACGTGTAGTCAAAGCCAAAGACTTCAAAGCACTAAAGAAGGTACAGTACATATTAGTACAAAAGTTCTGGAACGCTTGCTGATGAGTATCAAGACGCCAATTCCTGAAAAGGCTTTCGGTATTACAAACTTTGCACCGCTTTTCCAAAGGAGCACCACTAATTCTAGTAACTTGTTGTTTCGACAAAACGTCGACGACCGTGCTATCGACGAAGGCAGGAAGCCATTCAGAATTAGTCCAAATAATCCGGAATGGCAAAAGGCTTTTCAGTTAATTACCGCATCGGGCGCATCGAAGAACATGTATGTGTATTCCAAATCCTTTTTCTCAGATCAACGATTTCTTCATCTCGGAAAGATGCAACCACCGAATGGGGAGGTAGTCGCAAACCTATATGGGCCCGTCGATGCCGGCAAGTTTGGCCAGTATTGGGGAATGTCCGCCCAAGCTGTTGCAAAGTTCAACGCCTCAGGCATGAAGACAGGATGGACAAGCGCTCAGTCCTTGGGAAGTGGTGTTGTCTCTCTGGTTGGGAGACAGTACATCGACGGCAACAAGACCAAGGCACTTCATATCGGATATAGCTTTGTTGAAAAGTCCAGCGGTCAGCTACAGTCTGAACTGTTATGGAATGACCGGATCCAGGATGGGAATAGCGAAATGGAGCCTGGAGAAGTCATCTATGGACACTTCTCCAAGGATTCGACGCAGCGACTTATGGTCAAATTGTTTAGAGGGTCGGATGCTTCAAATATAGATTCGACATTGGAATTTTGGCTCCTCGCGGACGACCAAGACAGGGCGCCCTCGAAAGTCAACAGTATATTGAACACAACAGGTCTGAAGTGAGTTTTCCGTACATTTTACTTCTCACTTGCTAATTGGGCGCAGTTTCTTATTACCCCACAAAGTTGACGTCGCAGATTCATTCTCAACTTTTGTCGGTTACCAAAGTAGCTCGTCAGCGTCCATGGGAATTGGGGTCTGGTACCTTGGCAGTTGGACCGCTGGTTACAAGAAACTACACCTCACAGCCATCTCTGAGTCCATCCCGTTTCCCGCCCAAGCGCTATTATCTGATTCTCGGAGCGAGAGTTTGATTAGGCTCTTCTATGGCAAAAGATTCCCCACTCCCGAAACTATCCGCCTGGACGTTCTTCGACCCAAGAGGAACAGCTCGGATGAGACCATAGCGTTCCTGGAACCTAGCATCCAAGAGTTTTATATCAGTTGGGAAGCTTTTGAAGAGAAAGACTATCTTCTTTGGTTCATGCATGATGTTAATGGAAATGGCCATGCTGACCTTGTTGGCTACGCTTCCCATGCAAGTAATATGTTCCTCACAGTCGTAGTATTTCCCAGGCGTGGAGATGGAAAATTCGACCCTCCAATCGTCAGCAGCATTGGGCTTGATCCACAAATTGGAACTTTATTTACTGCTGAGTTCATGGAACCGCTCTACACGACCCAGACTACCTATACCTTCCCAAACTGTGGAACTAGGACAACAGGAGCCATTATGTCGTTTTTTAACAACTACGGTATAATTGGTGCAAGGATGATTGCCCCAAAGGCAAGCCGGGGTTCATATATATATGAGCTGAAAGGACAGGACTCTGCGATAGCGGGTCAACGGTCTCTTGCGCTAGATGAGAGGCCAGATACATGGATGGGCTTGAGACGGAACACCCAGAGCATTGGCATTATTCCAGTTGAGGTGGGCCAAGAGGATTATTGACGATGAGGGTTTATAGTCAGCTTTTCTTTATTTGTAGATTCTTTTCAAACGGCCAGGAATAATGACCTAAAGATGATGTTAGTCAATGAGTCGGGGCATCATTCCAGTGAAAAATTTCTAAACCGTGATAATGAAATAACGTTATTATACAATTGAACAACTTTCCGATTAGGTCTTAAGACGAGCAGTTAGGAAGATTGAACGAACCTATCAAAACCAACGAAAAGCTTTTCTTTTCAGCCTCCCTTATCAATAAGTAGCTAACTGGTTCGACTTCCTGCTCAATAATATCCCCGCGTCTTGCGTGACAATCTGCCATCACCGTCTGAACAAGACAATACCACTATTCCGGCCCGCTCGAATTTATCATCCCCAACTTTGTGTAAGATAATCACACTATACATTGGGGAGCTCATATAAATCCGACCGCCTGTGTGTGGTAGGACAACACCTAGAATATGGACTTCCAGGTCGAATGACCTGTCAAAAAATACAGGAATGCCAACAGAAATGTCATCGCGAAGAATAAACTTTGCGTAAATTCTCGAATCGACTTGTTGAAATTGTATTTTGAGAACAAGGCCGGTAATGCATAGTTCTCGAGGGTGAGATCCTCTTTGATAAGCGTACAAAGACTCTGATAACGGGCGAACCTCGCGGCCAATTCGTATGCCGATACTCCAAGCAATCTTTTATTTCCTTCTCAGTGCTTCGTTAGTTACTCCTTGAGATAAGCTGTGAGATAAATTATTGATATGCAGACGAGCCGTTTAACGAAGGCTGGTCTTTGAAGTCGAATTGAGAGACGCCTCCTGCTGCAAAGGTAAAGCCAGCGAAGAGATTCCCGGATTGGGCTGAGTCTCAGTGGCACCACTCCATCTAGCCCAAAACCAACCCGGCAATGTGGCTCTCCGTGTTTCCGAGACGTTCTTATGTCTCCAAGTTAAATCCAGCTTGACATTGCCATCATCCCCACTGGCCATTTGCATCGGGATTCCCATAGGTGCAAAATCGTGGCTTCATAGTACTTCAAGATTCCAAGTAACGCATTGAGGCTGTCTTCCTCTTTGGTTAAATTGCGGGTACAATATTCTTCGATATGAGGTATCAGATACCCGTGTACTGCCATCCAGCCTGAAATTTAATGACGAGGTAGCATCCAGTGAAGTTTTTGCATATGCGCATACCCTTTATGGTAGGGACAATCCTGAGCCTCGGATTCCGTCATACGGGTTTCATTGCAGAGATAGACCACTTCTCTGTTAGTGAATATCAGACGCCTCAGGGATAGGTGGCCTTCCTAATAAGTCCATCTTCTAGAAGCCCGTGTTCTGTTCTTGATACTATCGTGTTCGTCACCCCAATCCTCAATGAGGTGAGTTCTGCCGATTGTGACTCAGCGTTGGCATTGCCTGGGCATGCTGACTCCTGGCAGGGCATGGTCGGCGCCATCTAGTTGTAGCTTGTAAGTTTTATCAAATATAATAGTCCTTAAAGAATATATAGAAATAGCCAGGCATTCTGGTACGCACTAGATATAATGTGAATTTAAGCAGATACAAAGAGCATATTCTATTAATTCATCAACAGTATTTGCCGAGGCGAACCGGCTAGCCTTAGCTATCTTATTGAGCCTTGGCTAAGCAACCCCCACTCCGGTTTATGATTGCCCACGCCTTCTTACCTTTCCCAGCATATGGCCCAAGACACTGTTGGCGATCCCTGTCGCCTCGGCACTTACATAGATTGCCATGGTAAGGTCTAACTTTTTTCAGTAATAATACCTCGGTCCCCCTCTTTGCGCTAAAACATGTTTAATAGCTGCCATTCACGTAATTTGAAGACTTGTTACATCATGAAATTCGACATTGTGCCAGATAAAAATAATTACTATTCCCATACTCAGACTTTTCAGTACATCCGCGTTGGTCATAGAGCAAACTAGCGAACACAAGACCATCACTATGACTGAAAATGACAACAGCAACACTGGGTTTTCAACATCGCAACAACCTACGTCGCAAATCGAACAAATAATATCGCTCCGTCACATTGGAGCCGGCGAAAGTCGAGATGATTGTTTTGCCAATAAAAACCCTCTAATGCGTCCAGTATTTGCTCGCGGAGCGTATGGGGGCCAGATAATGGCTCAAGCACTATTGGCGTCTTATGAGACTGTGCAGACTGAATTCATGGTGCATAGCATTCATTGCCATTTCTTAGACGCCATAGATACCCAACACAACATTATATATCATGTAGAAAGAATTCGCGATTCAAAGAGCTTCGCTACGAGATCTATTCGAGTCACGCTGCAAGACAAGCTTGTATTTTGCGCTACGGCGAGCTTCACCAAGAGCCCTTCAAAGCACAACAAATCCCTGAAACACGCTACGCCGATACCTCAGAAAGAGCAGCCTTCGGAATGGCTGAGCTATGGACCACCAATTCAGTCTGCTGCTGGTCAAGCGGGTCCAGATCAGCCTTGCGACTGTGTGAGGTTGACACACCAGAGCAGCCACTCTGCGGCGCCGGAGGATAAGAAATTCTACCAATGGGTCAGAGCTCGAGGGAAGATCGCAGACTTGGCATTAAGGCCTTGCAGAGCTGATGGCGAGACGGAGAATAAACTTCAAAAGGGCAGAGACGACAATCATCATGCTCACGCTGCGGCGCTGGCTTACATGTCGGATAACTATTTTCTAGCCGCTATATTCCGAGCTCACAATGCCTCTCGATTCTCCAACCTCCCTTCGAATTATCTCACCCCATCAAGCGCGAGACCTGAAGAGCAGACCGTGGGTGAAGGGAGCAGGGCTTACTTGAATGCTTTAGCTCAAGAGGAGGAATATGAGAATAGAGGAGCGCCCAGTAATGATAATGTGGTGGGCATGGCAGCTTCGATGGACCATAGCATTTTCTTTCACAATGTCGGCCACTTTCGGGCAGATGAATGGATGCTTGTTGAAATGGACAGCCCATGGGCTGGTGATGATAGAGGCCTTGTGAGTGCGCGGATTTGGAGCCATGATGGTACTTTGGTTGCTACGTGTATCCAGGAGGGTCTTGTTAGGCTGCTGCAGCCATCTTATCCTAGTCACTTGTAGTGGAATCATTCAAGACTTAGACTTGTAAAGCAGACAAAATATCAGCTAAAAACATTTTGTTTGTCTTTGTAGTAGGCTAACAACAATGATAATTCTTGATTCTTAATTCTACACGTCGCTGTTTCAGAAGAAGGAATATGAATTACTATGTTTGGCTATCTCGTCTAAGTCAAATTAATGAGAATCGGCATCCTAAGCTAAACAGAAAGCTTTGCAGAGCTCCTCTACTCTCAAGAAGCGCTGCAGGTCATGGCGGGGATAGTCACAGCATCATTAAGAGCCAGACCATACGTCGAAAAGCCCATATTCATTCCACAAGCATAGCAACCAATATCCTGGAAGTACTCAGATCCTCCATCCTGGGCAATGTCGGTAGTAGTAGCAGCATAAAGGTTACAGTTCTTCTGCTGAAGAAGAGGGTTGTAAGAGAAGGACTGACAGTACGGGCGCATGGCACACTGGCCCATACACTGTTGATTTGAACCACAAGCAGCAACCGTTAGCTGTTCAACCGGCTGAGCACAAGACTTGAGACTTCCTCTGCGCTTGGTACAGCCGGTGTTAGGTGTGCTGGCCATTCTGTTAATGCAGATAGCATCTGCGGGGAATTGGAAACAGGGTATCTCCAAGATACAGCTTCGGTCGTAGGCGTTGATTTCAGTACCAGTGTTGCCAACGGGGACATTGCTCAAGGGTGTAGAAATGAGGCGGCACTCGTTGGCGCAGTTGTCTCCGTAGACCCATTCGAATGACATGCACTTCTCATCAGCCAGACACAGAGCGGCGCAGTTTTCGGGTTGGTAATTGCCGTTTTCGAATCTGGTGTATCCTCCGGCGCTGTTGTATGGTTTCATGCCGCATCCTCGACCGGGAACGTTGGAGCCGATGATATTGGCGCAGCGACGGCTGAAGGGGCCTTGAGGGTTGATAGTGGAGGTCTCGCGAGATGCAAGGCTGTCGGTAGTGGTGGAAGGAAGCGAAGAACTTGATTCTGTGCTAGATTCCTGGCTTTCGGCGGCAGAGCTGGTTTGCTGTTCGGCATTGGATGTGGTTGTGTGGAATCCCTGGCTTTGAGTCTTGGATGTTGCGGTTTCACTTCCTTGGCTCTCAGAATCGGAGGTAGCAGTTTGGGTTCCATGGGTCTGAGCGTCAGTTGTCACAGAACCAGTAGACTCATTCTTTTGAGTCTGGGCGTTGGTGGACTCAGCGCTTTGGCTTACATCCCCAGAGATGGTAGGAGTAGCAGGTCCTGTTGCATCGCCCGAGGTCTCGGTGTGAGTTGGCAGAATTGGAGGAACTGAAGTAGTCTTCTGGCCACCAGATCCGGGGGTGGCAGGTCCTGTAGCTTCATTTGAGCTCTCAGTGTGGGTTGGGACGACTGGGGGGATGGAAGTAGTCTTCTGGCCACCAGACCCGGGGGTGGCCGGTCCCGTAGCTTCATCTGAGCTCTCAGTGTGGGTTGGGATGACTGGGGGGATGGAAGAAGTCTTCTGACCAATAGGTGTAGCTGGTCCAGTGGAAGCATCCGAGCTCTGAGTTCCAGTTGGAAGGACTGGTGGCACCGAGGTAGAAGTCTGAGATCCAGAGTTGGAGCTACCACCAAGATCAATAGGATGATCATCAATAGTTGCAGGAGTAACCTGGTTAGACATGAAGATAGAATCAACGTAGATCTGAGCTGTTCCACCGATCAAGCAGTTCATAGAGATGGAAAGAGGTGCAGAAGCCTGCTGGGCGGTGACCTGTTCAAGAACGGTACCCCACTGGGCCTGCGTTCCAAAACTGAGGATGTATGTCGAGAAAAAGGTCTGTCCACCAAGTGAAGCAGTCATTTGGCAGAGGTTGAGAGACGGGGCTGTGAGAACAAAATAAAAGAAGCGAACAGTGTATGGCTTTGTCAAGCTCAGTTGCTCAATAACCTGAGAAGCGCTGACAACGCTGCTCAGGAAACCTCTCTTTCTCCGAGTAGGGGCATTGTTGCTAGCCTTGAGGGACAGACAGCCTGAGTCTTTGCTTCCATCACCCTTGTAACCGGGTCCGATGAGGATCTCAGCATCGCCATCAATGGTGAAACCTGGGACGCTTCCATCAGCGGGTTTGACGGAGAAAGCACCGCCTTCGACGACGCTCTTGATGACAATGGGTCCCTTGGTTTCAGAAGCAGCTGAGGATGTCGTGGTGTCGGAGGGTGTGAGGCCTGTTGAGGAGGACTGAGGACGAGGCTTGCAGTTGCTAGCGGCAGCGATATCGAGGGTGCCACTTAGGGCAAGGGCCGCGAGAGCGATGATGGAACGCATCGTGAATATCAAAGAGTGACTAAGGGAGTTGAAAGAGTGGCTGTGAGGTATAACACTCACGGGTAGTTGGAATGCTCAACCAGAAAAAAAGAGAAAAGACTTAGCAATTATCTGGGCATTCGGACGTTTTTGACTTGGTCATTATCGCTTATTCGGCATATCACAGAAAACACTCATTACCCCTGGGCAAACAATAGTTAGCAATAGTTCGACGAGGCTAAGTCTAGTTTATCTTTCAGCTTTCATCAAGCAGCCCATTGTAGCATAATGGCCGATAAAAAAAAAAGGGTCTTGAGCAGTGACATTTACGCTTAAAGAGGTGTAGTGTCGCGCTTGTGGCTTTGGCTTTTATAGTTGTTCCTGATCTCCATTCTTGTTTCATGACGACAGCTGTAACGAAGAGACCTAAAAAGTGCGCAATATGGAATCAGAAGATAATTTATAATAATATTTCTAACTTACTAATTTTTTTTAGCAATCAAAAATTTTATCTACGTATTATTCACAGGCCTACTTTTCTGTTGACTGTCACTGTGAACAACGCTTGATCCACTCTTGTAAATCTAGAACTTCCCAAGTGCCGCGCCTCTGGGAATAGCGCCTCAATAACGCAACTAGGGCTGAAAAGACCCCTGAACAATAAACACATTTCTCAGGCACTTGGTCCCTGAAAAGCCTCGTCTAATTTAAAAAGGTGCCAGGCGTTAGAGACTGGTCGGAGATTAGGTAGGAAGACAGATTCTCAGCCACGCTTCTTAAATGCAAGTAAAGGCCAGGGTCTGCTGATTAGAGACGTCTCGCTGATAACAATTGAGATGTAGCTCTTATAAGAATGCGCTCTAAGGTATTCTGACCACCGATCTGCCAGTAATACGTTGTACTTGCAGGTCACGTATGACATCGCCTACTTTCTCGAACTCTACAACATTGATCTCTGGTACTATTGTGCCATCAACAGCATGCTGCAAAAGTTCCTTCATCTGTTCCTCCGTGCCAACAGCAACACCAGTAACCGTAAGTGCTAAACCAAGTCAGTCATAAAGCCGCCATCACAGACTTAGAAAGAACTCACATCGTGCCGAGCAAATCGTAGCGGAAAGAGGAATATTAAAGTCATTCCTCGGAAGACCAATATTCACAATAATTCCCATGTTTCGAACCAGGCTGGGTGCTTGGACAAAAGCCTCTTGCGAACCAGTGACCACCAAAACGGCTGCTGCTCCCTCTCCGGTTATTTCTTTAACTCTCTCTTCAACCTTCTCAGTTGTAAAGTCTATAAAGTGCTCAGCACCGCTGTTCAAGCTCAGTTTACGCCTAGCTTCTCCATCATCAATTGCGATGACACGTAGGCCATTTAATCTGCTAGCGATTTGAACGCCCAAGTGTCCAAGTCCACCGCCTGAACCAGATATAACAACCCAGTCACCCTTCTCTGCATATCCTTCGAGTTTGGAGATAGCGCCAGCCATTGTCAAGCCAGCACAGAGCAAAGGAGCAGCGACTTCGCTTGCGAGACCATCTGGGATCTGGGTAACGTATCTCACGTCTGCTATCATGTATTCCTGTAGTGTCCCAGGAACATGCTTTCCAGTGTTGAGTTGGCTAGGGCAGGTATTGGGATAACCCCTCTTGCAAGCATTGCAAGTCCCGCAAGCGCTATAAAGCCATTTCACGCCGACTCTTTGGTTGAGTAAGCTAGAATCAACGTCTTTGCCGAGTTGCACGACAGTTCCAACGCCTTCATGGCCGATGATACTATCATAGGGACCCCATCCTGAAACAGCACGAACTTCCGAGCCACTACATTAAGTCAGCACAATCCAGTGGGTGATCGTAGGCTAATTACCAAAGGCCTGTAAATTCTAGCTTAACCAGTATCTCGTTTACACCAGGACTGCCAACGGGATTATCGGAGGTAATAAGAATCCGTGCGTTGGTCCCAGGATTCTCAACCAGAGCGGCCTTTTGGGACAAGGGAATAGAAAAGCTCATGGTGAGAATGCAATGGCTGGCAATCGATGAGTGGATATTGGTTGGTGCGGAACCAGCGGGTTTAAGAGCCACTGTAAATGTTAATCACAGGACGTGGGGCACTGGAGATTTAGCGGATTTAGAAGCCGAACAAAGTGCCGCTCGGCGAGGCTTGCCGATGTAAATGCCGAACCCAGATGATCATTTCTACGAAAATATTTACAAATAAAACAGAGTGCATCATGATTATCGTGGATATCAGGTATGAAATTCTTGGTCTCAAATATGAGGTGCCCATTGTGGAGAGATAGGCTATTACTAATGACTGAAGCCTGTGGCAATTCCCTCACGAATGTCCAGCAATTGGCTTCGCTTGATACAACTCTTCCAAATACTTAACCTCCTCATCACTCAACTTCTTACCCCTAGCTCCAATAGCCTGATCAATCCTCGCAACACTACTAAACCCAATGATGGGACTTGTAATACGCTGATTAATCCAAGCCAAAGCAACATGAGCCATAGGCCAATCATGCTTCTCAGCAATCTCAACGACCCTACCAACAATCTTCTTATCAACTTCAGATAGATCTCCCGAACCTTCTTTCTCTTCCTTGCTTCTATCAGTAGATCCAAATTCCGCGGGGGGTCGTGCAAGGTGGCCTCGACAGAGTGGTGCCCAAGGAATGATACCAACACCAGTATCGTTGCAGAAACGAATCATCTCACGCTCTTCTTCGCGATAGAGGAGGTTGTAGTGGTTCTGCATGCTGATGAACTTGGTCCACCCATTTTTCTCAGCGACGAATTGCATTCGGGCGAATTGAGTAGCCCACATGCTACTCGCCCCAATATAACGAACCTTTCCAGATTCAACAAGGTCATGGAGTGCCTTCATCGTTTCTTCAAGAGGCGTGTCTTCATCAAATCGATGAATCTGGAGTAAGTCGATATAATCAGTGTCAAGACGTTTGAGAGATGCATTGACTTGATTGAAGATAGCTGCTCGGGAAAGACCATATTGGTTCTGGTAATCTTTCGAGATTGCAAATTCGTCTTTGAAGTTGATGTGTCGAGCACCTGGTTCTTCGCCTACGCCCCAACGGCATTTACTGAGGATGATAACTTTGTGCCGAGGAATGTTGAATTTCTTGAGAGCTTTACCGACGATTTCTTCGGAGGCGCCATTACTGTAAGTATTTGCCGTGTCCCAGGTGTTGAGACCGCGATCGTAGGCAGCTTTGAGAAGTTCCAAGGCCTGGCTTGTCAGCGAGGGTTATATGTGAATTGGAGTGAATACCGTACCTCATCTTCTCCGATGACCCATGGAAGAACTCTTTTGTCCCCAAAGCTCATGCATCCAAAAACGGGAACTGAAATGCGCAGACCGGATTGGCCTAGGTTGCGATATTCGCATTTTGAAGCTTCCACCGATTGCTTGAGATGAGGGGGGAGTTCTTTTTCTGACATTGTGATAAACTGACGTGGTTGGAAGTGAAAAGTGTGAGGGTTAAGAGGGAATGGAAAGATCAAGAATAATATAAGATAAAATGAGCAGATATAAATGTAGGCGGATAAATAGAAAACAATGTCATCATCATGTTAAGTGCTTTCATACCCCGCGCTGATTTCCGTTTCGGTGATAAGAATCAGTGAGATGATTTGTTAAGAATACTGGCATTCCATTCGTTTTATGCATGCTTATTGTGCATGAAACAATCCTAGTCAACCTTCAGGCTATTTCGAAAGCAAGGGTACTCTGCAGTTCCAGAACATTTTTAGTTCATCTCAACTCAAGACATGTCTCATCAGTAAATACTAAATACCCTGTAATCCCATCAGTGGAGTTCTACACGTGAGGTCCTCCTCAATTCCAATGACACAAACCCTGCCTTCATCAAGATTGGTCCCCTCGCTTCCGCTAATCCATTCCGCACCCGTATTGCAACCAATAGCTCTAGCCAAGACCGTCTAGCGCCCCGTGAACTTGCGGGGATTGATCATCACCTGTGGGGAAGACAGGTCGGCAAATACCTTCGGATCCCGGGGGGTTGGAGGGACTCAGCTGACGTTATGCTTTTCAATCCGTTGATCACGAGGGGAGGAATCAAAACTAAACTTTGTTCTAACATGAACATGTCTTTTTTCACGATATTTTGATGCATACCTTGTCCTTGTCTTGGCTTCTATATTGACGGGTATCTTGAGTACGATACAGGATGGAGCCTACAAAGACAATGCGAAAGCGAGTGTCTAGGGCTTGCAATTTATGTCGATCACGAAAAGTTCGGTGTATCATTGAGAATCCATCTGGTCCTTGTGTCAATTGCAAACATAACGATAAAGTCTGCACATTCAAACGACGCCATGGAATAATGCAAGCTCCCCCCAACAAACACCATCATCACCAAGCTAACCCTTTATTTAGATCAACAAACCATCAATTACGACCCCGATCAATCGAAGAATCTTCCATAACATCCTCCCTCACGACCGAACCCGTAAACATCCAGCCAGCGCCGAAACCATCACCACCTCAACCCTCACCGATAACAACAATCGCACAAACACCACCAATACCCGAACCTCCAAAATTCACACAAGTTTCTCCTCCAGGCGCACCATGCCATCCCGACTACGCATTCCTCCAAGTCCCCGACACAAAAGATCTTCTCCCCCAAGACCTCTCATTCCTCGTTAGTCAAGGATGTTTTGTCGTTCCCCAACGAGCGGCGCTGGATGATTTCTTGCGACAGTACTTTCTCCACGTACATCCGATGCTTCCGATATTAAATGAGAAGGATTTCTGGCTTTCGTATAACTCTGTTGATCCAGATGTTGAGTACGAAATGCCCATGTTGGTACTACAAGGAATACTCTTTATTTCTTCGGGTTTCGTGTCGTCTGATACGATTAAAATGCTGGGCTTTGAAGATGTGCATCAAGCGAAATTGGCTTTTTATCGACGCGCAAAACTTCTCTACGACTTCAGCGTCGAAAAATCCTGTATCGCAATTGCTCAAGCTTCACTTCTTCTCGCACATACGCATCTCATTCCACGCTGTATCGCGGGTAACAAACCGCTTGGTTCAATCTGGCTCGGTATCGCGATATCCTACGCCCGCGTCGCAAAAGCACACTGCTATTCCTCTTTGCGCCCCAACAAAGACACAGAAGTTGCCAAAGTTCAAAAACTTCGAAATACGCTTAAACGACTTTGGTGGTGTTGTATTATCTGCGATCGTTTACTACCCTTGACGTCACGACAAAGCATAAAGATCACACCCTCGAATTTCAGCTTTTCGTGTTCAAAGCTTGGAAGTGCGGATTTATGTGATGAGTTGTATAACTCTGACGTTTACGATTCTACGACAAAAACACTTCATGCGGAGCTGCTTTCGAGACTAGTTGATCTCTGTGTTGTGCTCACGGATGTTTTGACCCTTACTTCTGTGCTTTACAGTAATCCATCGTGGATGTTATCGGGAAGAATGGAAGTTGGAAAAGATGCTAGTCTTTGTCAGATGGAGTTGGGTAGGTGGTATAATTCTTTTGGGGAGACGAAGGCGACGTTGGATGAGAGGATGTCTGAAGAAATATCCCCAGCCCCGTCTATTATTTTGTTCAAGAACCTCATTGAGATGTATTACCAGTAAGTTTACTGCTTGGAGTATCAGACTGGGTAAACTGACCGTTATAGCTCTGCACGGCTGTCCATCTGTCACTACAACATCCTCCGATCCAGCTTATTACCACCCTCTCAATCCGACTCACAACTCCGCCGTCAAAGCGAAGATCTTCAAGGATCGGCATCACGCGTAACAGAATGTCTTCTCGAATTCGATCGTCTAGGTCTATCACGATGGCTCCCCATGACAGCGTAAGTCATCCCTCAGCTCCCTCAAACACAACTAACATCGTGAAGCATCGGATGTACAGCCTTCCCTCTGGCTCTTCAAATGATCGATGTCGAACTTCTCCGCCCTAAAAAGCCTACTTCACCACAAGAAGGCGTTGTACTCACTCAGAAAGAGAAACACGTGGATAATCTACTCAAACAAATGAAGAGCTATAAAAATAAGTACTATATCACGGACTGGGTCATGCGCGCTATTCGACATGTTGTTGAACTTGCGAGACAACGATCACCTGCACCAATGTCATCCGACGACGATTCTTCGCCGACTAGTTGTCTCGATATGCTCAAAACCCGACCAAGTTACTATCTACGCCTTGTCATGACACTTGATATGAGTATCAGCAACGGCAGATTACCAGATGAATGCGATTTTCCGCCATCCCTACGAAAGGGAGGTCGAGGTCTCGCCGCAAGATCTCAATCAGCCACAATGCCAACCGTCAACGAACAATCAATGAAACTCTTCTCAGCAATGAACAAGCATCTCATCCCCGATAATCTCACAGACCAAACCATGACAAACGACCTGCAAACTCAAGATTCGAGAATCGACCAGGAAGCTTTCTTCAATAACAAACAACCTTTCCCCGTGGACTTAACAGCAGCCCTTTGCGAGATAACGAATATTCCACCGTTGGATTTTAGTGATATGCCGTTGATGGATTCAACGCATTTTAATGATTATGGGGGCGTTCCTTTTTGGCCTTATGATTTATTGGGTTCTCCACCTACCGCGCAGGTTGAGGATGTTGGAATGAGTGATGCTTTGTTTACGGGTTTGATGGGAGATATGAATGGAAAAAATTATGATGGGAATGGAAAAGAGGTATCGGCTGGGTTGATGGATTCTTTTTAGGCGGTGTACAATATCTAAGCATTTGGGCGTTACAGCATATTCAGATTCAACACGATCTCAAGAACATGAGCCAAACTTGTTTCATTTTCAATCTAGAAGGGTGATATAACGTTTACCACTTAACCAACTCCTGAACCTTAACAGGCATCCCACTCGCCATACTATGATTCGCTCCAACACCAACTAAAACCGCATTCCCTCCATCCCTGATATTAGCAGCCCTCTTGAAATTATCAACCTCATCCCCAATAAGAACATCCCTCAACAAAACCGGATCTCCTCCTCCATGTCCTCCCTCCTGCTTCACAACATCCACAACATATGGCTTGTCAAACATGGGATACACAACGATCTTGGTCTGTTCGACACCTCCTTGAATATACTTCTCGTCTTCTCCTGATGCGTCTTTTGTTACAGGGTCGCCGAGGGGGTTGTATCCGCTTTCGACAACGTTGACTTCGATGCGGCCCTTGCTGCCGTTGAAGACACAGCGATATCCTTCCCATGGTGCGTAGGCATATGTGTTGTATGTCATGACGGCGCGGTTCTTGTACTTGATGATCATAGACAAATTATCCTCGATGGTAATTCCCTCGGCAAAGCAGTTTCGATCTCGGATATAACCATCTTCATGCTCAGCTTCAAGATACAACTTCTTCATACGTTCATTCTCATCAAGCTGGAACGCAAAGGGATCGTTCTTCGCATTCTCATTGTTCTGATATCGTTCTCCGAGGTTCTTCTCTCCACGACGCTCAGCATTCTCCTTTCCGTAGAAACGAAGATCACCGAGACAGTAAACAAGTTCAGGCTCAGTGTTAAGCCAGAAATGAACCAAGTCAAAGTGATGGATTGACTTGTGCATTTGAATACCTCCGCTAGTCTCCTTGTGACGATGCCAGCGTCGCATAAAGTCTGCGCCATGAGCACAGTCGAGAATCCAATCCATGTGAACTGTTGAAATCTCGCCAATGACACCAGAGTCGATCAGTTCACGAACTTTGGTGTGATGAGGAGCATAGCGATAGTTGAAAAGAACACGGACTTGCTTTCCAGTCTTCTTCTCTGCGTCGATCATAGCTTGTAGCTTATGCTCATCAATAGTCATTGGCTTTTCCGTGATGGCATCACAGCCTAACTCCATAGCTCGAATGCAGTAATGGTGGTGGAATAGATCGATGGTGGTGACGATGACAACATCTGCTTTTTGTTCTTGTACCATTTTATCAAAGTCTGTGTCTTTGTAGGTCTGAACTTTCTCGCCGCCAAGTTCAACGATATGATCATTTGCGACGTCCATACGAGTTTGGTTCGTATCGCAGATTCCCACGAGCTTAGCTACATCCTTGAAGTCCTGGATGATAGCCTGATAGTACATGGCAGAGCGAACGCCCATGCCAACAATGACATAGCGCTTAACTGAAGGAGAAGACATGATGAAGAAAGGATAAGTGTTTAATGACAATGTCAAGTTCAACAACCCCTCAGTAAGAAACCCAATGATATTTAAATACTTTGACAAGATCCAAAGAGGCAAGCCGATGCCGGATTACTCAAAAGAATAATTACAGTGTAATTTACTTTTTTACCCCGCGGCAGATTCGGGGGAGTAGATGCCGATGAGGTGTCAGCATATTAGAGGCGGAGAGAATTCCTTGGCTGAGAGTGCAGATCAGACCTGATTGAGCCAGTTACATCAAAATATCAAGCTTCGTGGTTTCAACTCTAAAGACAGTTGAGAGAATGTTTCCACTAAAATGGCAATCGGTGTTAAATTTAGCGACCGAGTGCCAATTAATATTTGGATCAACGATGGAGAATTAAATAATTCACGGGGAGAAGACCGATTTATAACGCGTTTCTCTGCGGAAAGGCATCAATGATGTCATTGTGTAATCTCCACTGAACTCTAAATCCTTGTAATTTAGAAAACAAAGACAAATTCATCGTTCATCAAATCAGTCATATCGTCAAACGCATGATCTCCAACGGTTGAATCCCTTGCATGTTCCTGTTGTCCCTCAGTTGCTTTGACTCTTCGAAGACGTTCTGCTTCTTCGGGTGAGTATAAACTGTAATCAACAATTACTGCGTCTTTTCCAGCCATTACGCGACGGGTGCTATGGTTGCGGTTGAGGTAGGCCAGGTACATGGTTGTGACGACGACAAGGCCGACGATGGAGCAGTAAAGAAGTAAGTTCCAGTATAAACCTCGATGGTACTCTGGTGCTTCTGATGGTTTGTAGAGTAATGGACCGATGATGTTGCCGAGGGATTGGCCGATGAAGAGGACGGATGAGTTGCATTTTCCTTTCGTGTCGCCAGCTGTGTTGGAGGAAGACCATGAGTAAATCAGAGGGACTGGAATAAATGTTAGCATAAGCAGAGAGATTGCAGTAGGAGATACATACTAATTCCTGGAAAGACAGAGATCATGTAGTAACCACCCAATAAAGTATTCCTTCCATCAGGTGTATGAGGTGTCGACAACATGATCATGCAACCGAGGATCGGGAATAAAGCCAGAAAAGCAATGACCGGTCCCTTCTTATGGTACTTAGTAGCCACATAAGAACCTCCAACCGTAGAAATCAGTTGAACAACACCGAATGGAGCATTAAAGAGAATGGCCTGAAATGAATCAAAGCCGAATGATTTGATGAGAAGAGGGCCGAAAGAACCAACACCGCCCGATGGGACACTAATCAGATCAGCAGGTATTTATGAGCAGGGCCGGGTGTACGTACGAAATACTAAAGATGAGCGAAAACCACAGCCATGTCTTGAGATCTCGAATGGTCTCCCAGAAATGATCCCACCTCCATTGACGGGACATGACACCAGTCTGATTCATTCTCAATCTCTCAATGGCGATAAGTTTATCGTGTTTATCGAGAAATTTAGCTTCTGCTGGCGAGTCGGGCATGTATGAGAACAGGACTGTGGAAAAGCAGACGGTGATGATTCCAAAGACGACAAAGATGGTCTACAATATCAGTGAGTCATAAATCGTAGGAGGGAAGGGAGTGAGCTTACCTGATATGGTTTGAGACCTAGGTCGAGCTGCGCAAGCCCCCAAGTCGCCAGACTACCAAACTGCAATCGTCAGTTCTCCCTCTTAATTTCTTCCAGTTTGATACTCACCACGCCTGTAAACCCATTCATAGCATACCAATAACTCATCCTAAGTGGCTGTTCCCTCCTCCTCCAAAACATCTGGGTAATAGCCACAAAACTCGGCGCAATACTAGCCTCAAAAGCACCCAGCCAGAACCTCGCAAACAACAAAGTGTGAAAAGTATGCGCCGCAGCCATGAATGTCAGGGTAAGACCCCAGAGTGTAACCATGCAGGCTGTGAATTTTCCAATGGGTAGTTTGACGAGAAGCCATGCTAGTGGGAATTGGGCGATTAGTTGGGCGACGTAGACTATTGATGATAGCCATGAGAACTGATTGCCTTTGAGGTTTGTGTCCTCGATAAGGCCGAAGATTGATGCATATGCGATGGTTGCTTTATCGAGGCCTGAGAAAGAAAAGTCAGTGATGGTTCATTGGTTAGAAGAGGATATCACCTTGTAAGAAATAGACAGCCAGCATGAGAGGCAAAACGACCATATCAATCCGCTTCAGCACTCGCGCATCATCCTCAGGTGTGACTTTAATCCTCCTCTCAGGAGAAACACCAAGTCTTCTCATCAAATCAGCCGCAGCGCCATCATGGCTTCTCCCACGTTTGCCTTCTTCACCATCGACGAGATCCATTAGCGGATGTTGGGCCTGAGATGACGCGCCCGGGTCTGGGGAAGTGGAGACCCTAGACATTTTGATGGAGACGCGTCAATTGAGTTTCGTATCAATAGGGATATGGAGTAGTAAGGTTTAGTTAGTGGATGAGTATCATCAGTGAGGGGTGGAGGTGATTTGTTTGAGAGGACAGGTTGATGTTGTAACGAGAGATTCGGGGTTCAAGGGATTGTTAAGGGATGATTACTGCTGATCTTGGCCAATCGGGGAGCTTGGCTAGACGCGGATTGCGATAAGGTGTAGGGTAAGTGATCGCGATAATATCCAGAGGCTTGAGCAAGGCACTATTGAGTTTAGATCTCCCGGGAAAATGCAGGGTTCAACTGAGATCAAAATTCTCAACAATGATTGTAGCAAAAAGTCTCATGGCAGTGTTTTTGGTTTGATCTTTTCTCAAAAGATTATGTGACGTTAATTTAGTGTCATGCTTGATATGAAGCTTCACAGGTCATGTCCAAACCTTTTCCTGCCAAGGACATAAATTCGTCTCCCCCAGCAGCGAAATATGAGGAAATCTGGGAAGTTATATGTTGTGACACACAAACTCACCCAAAGATGATGTCTACAATAAAATTATAGCATCATAGCAACGATTACTTGCATTGACACGTGGATCACGATCCTACGTCATCCGCCACCCCCACCTCGGATAATTTTCATAAAACAAACCAAGTTTCCTAACAAAAACCACAATCAAGCCACATCCAAATCTTATCCCACTCATATTATACTTTTCTACTCTATACTGTATAATATTCCACTTCATCGTACCCATGAATGAAGCACTAGGATCTATCTTCTCAGGCGCAATACCACCCCAATTCATGGGCGCCCAAACAAAACAAACCGAAGGCGAAGCGCCCTCAGAAAGCAAAACAAACACTCAAGAGCGCATCGCAAAAGAAATCCAAGCTCGAGTTGAAGAGGCAAAGGGTTTGCAGACGAAATCTCTTGAACTTCATGAGAAGGCGGATAATACAGATGATCCGGAAGAAGCGGAGAATTTACGATTTGAAGCGAGGGAGATTGATAAGAAGGCGGCTAAGCTTATGAAAATAGCTGAACGATTGGAAAAAGGTTGGATACAAGGGGGTGCGATGGGGACGGGCATAGGAGCTGGTGTTGCTAGTGGTCTTGGCTTGGGCGTTGGAGCTTTATTGACTGGCATAATCGCTATTCCGACTGCGAGTTTGGGGTTACTCGTTGGAGCGGGTACAGGCCTGGCGCATGGGTCTTGGGTTAAGTTTACGGATGCCTTCACCCAGGATGAGGCTGATGAGATTGTCAATGAAGCTACTGAGGAGGCGGAGAAGATTGCCAACAGCAAGGAGTGAATGGGTATCCGCACATTATGGGTTTATGGGTAAAACACTACGAGGAAGAGAAGGGTTATCAGATTGCATTGAAGAGATTGTATAGATGAGCATTTTCTGTCGAATTAAAAGCTCAGCCCTATATCAACGGTCTTATTCCAAGGATGCAAATGTCACATTGATCAATGCAACAATGCAAATCCCAAAAATGCTACCAAACCCTTGCAGAGTTAGTGAAACTGACACAAATATTAGAATAACTTACACAAATCTTAGGGCCTAAATGCTTGACTATTTATGTCAACATACCAACACTCCAATCCGCACCAGCGGAACAAACACCGCCGTGAGACCTTGTACAAAACGGCCTTAGTTAATACAAAACAAACCATGTGGATAAAACAGCCAAAGCTAGAAAACTTAGTCCGAAATCAGGTCATCTCGTGGCATGATTATGTGGGGGTTTTGCATTCTACGACCAATCTCCTGATCTGATCGATAAGATCTCAACGGTTCTGATAATCAGTACCCTTGCTGCATTCATCTCGCCTGCGTGAATTTACCGCAGAAAATCTCAAAACAGCTTAACCCAAGCCGTCTTTACGTACTTAGCTCCTTGGCGTTAAAACTCAACATGCTTAAAAGCAAGGTTGTTAGAGGTCCATCGATGCCAAGACTAGCTATCAATCAGTTTTCTCACGAGGAGTCTTACTATAGACAGAAAAGATCATCGTGAACCCCCATGTGCAGGTTGATGAATTAGGCATGATTGCCCGTTCCGAGGCTTTGGGACTGAGGGGGGTTTATAAGGCACCGCTTTCCCAAACTTTTGAGGGAATTTGTTATTCTTAGCATTTTAATCGTTCGTTGCTGTGCAGAGCGAATCATTATGGCTGACGATAAACGCGAGAATGATGCGCCTGTTGAGGAGGAGGTCTCGAGACCGAGTTCTATGAATGAGGCTTTTAGAAAGCTATGGACGAAGCGAACACTTGGGTTTGCTATTGGATGGTTAGTAATGCGATGCGATGCGCTTTTGCGACGAAGCTAACGGGTTGTAGTATTTTGGTCATGTTCTTTTTCATGAACTTGACTGTATACACCGGTAACGTTTACGAACCATATGCGACAAGTCACTTCAATGGCCATTCTCTTCTGGCTACTGGCGCGATTGTTAATGGTCTTGTTCGAATCGTGTCATATCCGCTGCTGGCTAAGCTTGCAAACGTGAGACTCCGGTATCCCCGGGGGTTTAGATCGAACTAATGGGTTGTAGTACTTTGGTCGACCTCAGAGTTTCGCAGGAGCATCTATCTGTTTAGCAATAGGTAACGCAATGTATGCCGGCTGTTCTAACGTCGACACTTTCCTGGTAAGCACTCTTCTTCCCCGGGGTTGACTACAGCCCTTGTTGTATGGTGTCAGGTTGAGGGAGGGGAACCCATTCTCCCACCAACTCATACCATCAGCACCCTTACTCTCCTTCCCAGTTGATCCAATCTAACAAATACCAGGCAGGTGGAATATTCGACGTTCTCGGCGACTCATGGTGGAACATCATGCAGCAAATCTTCGTCGCGGACATAACAACACTCGTCAACCGCGGTATAATCTTCACCCTTCCCGAATCCCTCTCCGCGATTCCAACACTCTACGCGGGAACATATCTTGGTGAACATATGCTTCTTTACTCTTCCTGGAGATGGGGATATGGTATGTGGGCGATTATATTGCCTGTTACTGCGATTCCTACAATTGGAATCATGATTTGGATGAATCGACGCGCAAAGAAGATCGGAATTATCACGGAAAAGGTTTCGTTTATGCAGGGTGCTAAGCCTGGGATTTTGGGTAAGGCTAGGCATGTTGCTACACAGCTTGACCTCCTTGGCGCATTGTTGCTCATTGGTGGTTTGGCCATGACTCTCCTTCCCATGACCATCGCGGGACGAAAGAACACCGATCGATGGAGCAGACCTTCATCTATTGTTCTACTCATTGTCGGTGTTCTAACATTCATTGCATTTCTCATCTGGGACGGAAGATATGCTTCTAACCCAATCATTCCCTACCGAACAATTCGAGAGCGTAACGTCATTGTCGCCTGCGCATCCGTTATCATCATCTCAATGGCGGACAGCATCTACCGACCTTTCCTCTCCAGCTTCCTCCAAGTCGCTGGTCATTACTCACCAGGAGCTGCAACACGCGTCGATAACGCTCAGCGCGTGGCATACAATATCGGTGCTTTGGTGGCTGGTCTTTCACTCAAGTTCGCCAAGAACACAAAGCCATTTATCATGCTTGGTGTAGTCATGATCATCTTGGCTTGTGGACTTCCTATTTATCTGACCAACATTTCCGGAACGCATATCGCTAGTGAGCCGGCTTTTATTGCTAGCAAGTCACTTCTCGGTGTTGGTCGTGGTTTTACCCAGGTACCACTTCAGGTATCCCTTCAAGCTGTTCTAGTAAATGAACAAGTTGGCATTGCAACCGCCGTCTTCCTCTCCTCCCTCGGCTTTGGTTCAAATCTCGGCGTGACTATCAGCGGAGCGCTATGGAACTCTGTGCTTCCACGAAAGCTCAATTCTTATTTCGGCAAAGAAATTGGTGGCAAGATCTTCGGATCTATCGTTGTTGCGCGTTCATACAAGGTTGGAACCACTGAGAGAATGAATATCGATGAGTGTTATCGTGAGACTCAACAGACTCTTGCTATTGGCTCAGTTTGTGTATCGGGTCTTCTCTTGGTGATGGTTTATCTTGTTCGGAATGTCAAACTTGGAGCTGAAGACGAGAAGAGGGCGGCACAGGCTGATCAGGAACTTGCTTGGGCTGTTAAGCAGAAGGAGGTTGATGGTGATGAACCTACTGAGCTTGAGAGTGGACGACGTTGAGATGATCGCTGAGTACAAAGGCTCTACAACAAGACCAACCCATCGCAACAGAAGGCAAGGACTATTCGTTTATCCACAATATAAAATGTCTGGACATATATCAAGTGAAAGAGAATGAGTAAAATTCGTATTTCTGTCATCACACAATGATGCTCGTTTCTATTTATCTTCTCTTATGCAATGTTCGTAACCCAAATCAAAACGCCGTATTATGCAACAATCCTCCTTTCATCCATTACCTTTACTGCTTGCCAGCAGAAATCTGCGAATCATGGCTCAGGATACCAACAAGAGTATCTCTCTTAATACACTTCTCAAACGAGAAACTGCTCGCAAGCTCTTCAAGCTCCTCCTTAGTCTTATCTCTGAACAGCTCAGCCAACTCCCAACCAACATACTCGCTCATGAGGCACTCGCGAATAACACGCTCGAACTGGCGCTCAAATGTCCAGATCTTGGGATACTTTGTGTCGCGGTACTTCTCGAGGACTTCATCCTTAAGACCTTGGATGAAGGGCTTGTAAAGGTGTTTGACGCCGTCTTTGTTGACGACGCCCCAGAAGTCAAGACCTAGACGTTGCTTCTTGGCGATGAAAGGGGCGATGAGCTTCATGTAGGGGGATTCGGGGTCGAGGTACACCATTCCTTGGTAGCCGACGTCCTTGTACAGCCAGATTGACCAGTTGACATCGGTTTCTCTGTAGATGGCGAGCTGTTCTTGGAGAAGGTTGAAGCGCTTGGCGTTGGTCTTGACAGCCTCCTCACCCTCCTTATGCTCGTTCTGGTAAACAGGGCCGAACTCTCCGTTCCAGATGGGAACCTGCTTCTCCCTCATGAACTGAACCTTACGCTCAAAGCTCTCTCGGAGCTTGGTGTTCTGCTCCTCTGTACCCTCATATTGCTCTCCGAGAGGGAAACCAAGGAAACTGTAGTCGTGGCAAGCGTAGACAGCATTAGGAAGAGGCTTCTCGGGGAAAGCTCTGAAGTCCATAGCGTATGTGTTTCCATCAATGAAGATCATGTGCTCAGCGTCAACAGCACGGAGTTCCTTCTCACATCGCTCGTACCACTTAACAAGCTTGTCGCCATATTGCCCAGATGAAGTCTTGGACTCATCAGCGGGCTCGTTGAGGAGGTTGTAACCAGCGATGACGGGGTTACCCTTGTAGTGAGCAGCCAGAGCAAGCCAGAGCTTAATAGCGCGATCTTGATGATCTTTGAAATCCCAGAATGCAGCACGAGACAAACCAGAGTCACTGTGCCAATCTTGGTTCTGACCACCAGGAACAGCGTGCATGTCAAGGACAGCGTAGAGGTTATGTCTAGCGCAAATATCCACGCATCGATCTAACCAATCAAAGCCAGACTTCATAAGGTTATCGGGGTCCATATCATCAATGAAGTGACGATAGTTAAAGGGAATGCGAATGCAGTTAAGACCCAATGAAGCAAAGTAAGCAGCATCAGAGTCTGTGAAGAAATGGTGAAGAAGTCTGTCGAAGAAGAATTGAGCCTTCTCGGCACCCATGACCTCGGCCATTTGTTGACGGTGCTGGTGTTCATGGCCTGCATAGCCAGTGATGAAGTTCTCCATGTTGAGCATACCACCAATGGCAGCGCCCTTTAGGATAACTGTCTTTCCAGAGGGATCAACGATCTTGCTGCCCTCAACGTGCAACATTTTGCAGGTTGACTTGGTAGCGACTGAAGGTCCATTGTAGGAGCCCGCGGCATCTGCTGTTGCGACCATGGTAAATACGAATTAAAAAAAAGGGTATAATTCGTGAGAAAGGGAGGAATAAAGATGAATGGTGTTAGAGGTATGGTTTATTTTCGAAAACAATAACTTGCTGCACCTAAATAGTCGAGATATAAGACCAGGTGGAGTTGTTTGTTATGAGCGATACTCCCCGAAGGAGGCGCCACCACACCATAAAGTGGTTCTACCCCAGACATGATCAACAGCGGAATCACCAAGTTTGCGTTACTCGCGGAGCAGGGGGAAGTGACAAAATGTTAATTGACTCGTGAAAAATACGGGGAAATAAAAAGATGATCATTACTCAATAAAATCATGGGGAAAGTGGAAACGATCCGTCCTCGTAGCCAAACTAAGTCCTTGTAACCGAACTATTGGGGCCTTGAAGCCAAACTATTAGTTATTCTCGTCAATTTGTTACATCTCTCGTATGTTATTTTATGTACCCATATTATAAGCCGCTTAACCCATGTAATACCTCCTCCAAGAAATTCCGATGGTTCGACAGTTCCGGGATATCATCTTCCCATGCTCTCAAAACCTGCATTATCCTCTCACACGCCTCGTGCCAACCATTCGGCATTCCCGATCCTAAGAGCCGCGCTGCAAGTAATACCGTAGCTGAACGCACAAGCGCTCGGATCATAAACCACGTTCCATGATGCCGATGTAAGAAACCCGCTTCGTTGATCTCGACATTTAACACGTGATATTCTAGACCTTTTTCTACGAATTGGCGTCCTGGGATGGGTGTTGTGACGCCGCGTTCTAAGGCGGCTAGATGGGCCATTACGAATGGCCAGTAGAGACGCTCGAAGAAGTTCACGAGATGACCTCGGAGGACGAAACAGCAGACATTGTCGGAAATGGGCGCTGATGATATTGAGAGTTCGGGGGGGAGGCTTTCAGCCCATTGGTTTGCTTGTGTTTCGTAGGCTGGCATTAGGAGGGCAAGTTGTTTGAGGAAGTCGATGTTTGATGGTGATGCGCGTTGTAGTTCGAGAATATCATTGCATGTCCGACTTGAAAGTCGTCTGAGAGATATCTCAGAAAGGTAAAACAACCATGCTGTGTGTTGTCTGTTTGATGCTGTAGTCTTGGTAGAGTCAAGAGGATGTGGAGGAGTTGGAAAGAAAGGAGGATATAGCACACTTGAACCATAAGGTATGCTAAAGTCTGGTAACGACAATTCTCCTCTCAACTCTCTCTCAGACTTCCAAGCAGACCAGTATACAGCTTCTTGCTGCGTCTCACCCAGTTCCTGCTTGGAAGGGTCTGGCCCATCGGTAGCGCTAAGACTCTGCGCTCTTTGCAGGAACGGCAGCGTCTGACACATGGCTAAAGCCTGGCAGAAATAACGCCATGCCTCAAATGGTCGAAACGTACTCATGAGGTAAACCCCAGAAAGGAAAAAGCATTGCGCCCCGATGATATCCGATCGAGCCATCAATGTACCAATCCTCTTTTGTGCAGCCTGGAACAACGCTTGAGCCTCCAAAAACTGGGTCGAGTCAGACCTCAAATGGAAGCTCGCCTCCAGTGGCGTAGCTATTTTGCCCAGGGCGCATATGATGAGTGTAAGACATGATCCAGGTGACCAGTCTATACCATCTATGACAACATTGAGGACAACGCGGCGTGCTGCTGCTTCTTCGAGGATGGGGTTTTTGCAGTGCACGTGGGCGAAGAAGTTATCGAGAAGGGCTTTTACACCCTGGGTATCCAGATCGGCTATGTCAGCTAGTGAGGTTGTGCCGGGGGAATAAGACGGTGATGGTTGAGGGGGGTCGTTTTGAAGGGTTGTGTGAGCTGACATGTCACGAGAGAGGACGGACCAGAGTAAAAGACTCTCCATCTTTTCTGGTAGGATACTTCTGAGGGGAATATCGGTGATGCCATTGTTGCTTGAGGGTGTGCTCTTCCATTGTAGCTCCTCTGGTGATTCTTGGCTTGGTGTATTCGGCTGTGGGATATGTGGTGTTGTGGGTTGTGGTGGGATATGTGATACTGGACTGGGGATAACAGGTGGTGAATGTTGAGGTAACTGGGATGGTTCGCGAATCAATTTCTCCAATTCATCCAATCGTTGGAGAATCTTTAGACTTGCGGGGTCAAAAGCCGATAAATCAACCGGGGACTGAATACAATTCGCCCCGACGCTGAGACAATAAGAACAAGAAGGTTTCTGGTTGTCGCATTTGGTCTTTCTAGCTCGACATACTTGACAAGCCGTGTTGGCCCGTTTTCTCGGGTAGAAAGCTGTTCCGCGTGGAGCAGGTCTTTTGCCTTTAACCCGGTGTTCTGGTTCAGCTGCAGTAACATCCTCTGCTCGGGCATGATCGGACGGGCTTGTTGCTGACGGTGACATGGTTGTTTAGGTAGACGATGTGAGAAAGTGGAGTGTAGGTGTTCAAGGGAAAAAAAGGAAACAGAAACAGAAATAGTGGATTTACCATGCGTCGCGGAGTATCGGTCTTTAAGAGAACAAACCTGTGACACCACATATTAGGGTCATGTTAGGGGTAGAGTGGAGATTATCATCGGGGAATGTCGCTCATAACAGCCAAACTGGGGTAAATTTTGAGTTCTGTACGTATCCCCAGAAATCCCCAGGTTCGCCGAAGCCGATCTCTCCACAAACCCCAGACCGGCCTAGACCGAATTAGCGAACTCAAGGAATCAGTGCTGTTTTTTTTCTCTCTCTCACGCATGATTCTGGTCAATTAACGTAAACTTGGCCTTTGCTTCCTAGTCATGCCATGTCGCGTGTGACGCGCCTCACCACCGATCCTTGTCTTGAGTCTCCAAACTGGGCTTGCTTTATCCGGTAATGGATGTTGCATACACCATCCAACTTAGATTCATGAGTCGTAGTATATAAGACTCGGCAGTTGACCAGCATTATCACCTCTTTTTTTATTCCCCAGACTCTTCCTCTCATCGTTCCACTTTACCTACAATCCTCAACTCCAAAATCATCAAACGAGGATCAGATATAATGGAGACTGTACACAACGCCTCAGATGGCCATAAGGATCTTGAGCTCTCAGCCAAGGTCTCTGGTGCCGAATTCGTTACCGAAAAGTCCAACGCTGTCAACGCTGATCGCCAGGCCGAGCATGATCTCACCCTCAAGCAATGTTTCAAGGAGCACCCAGCTATTATCTTTTGGTGCTTTTACTGGTCAATTGCAGCCATTGGATGGTAAGTTCTACTACTTCTCATCAATTTACAGTTGAGATTCTAACAAGACTTTACAGGGGATTTGATGCTCAGATCAACGGTGCAATGATCTCGGTCGCCGCTTTCCGACGTGACTTTGGGTACGTTACACCCGCTATCCGATCGAATATTCGAACAACAACTGATAAACTCTAGATATGTCGAGAACGGTGAAGCAATTCTTCCTGCCGATTGGCAAACAGCTTTCAACACCATCTCCTCCGTCGGTGGTTTCTTCGGTGGTTTCCTCTGCTCGTATCTCGCTGATATGATCGGCCGAAAGAAGGCCATGGCCATGGCCCTCGTCCTCGCGACAGGCGGTATCATCGGAGAAGTCCTTTCCAACAAGAACGTCGCTTTCCTCATGTCCAAGCTCATCATCGGTTTCGCTCTCGGTTTCTTCCTCACCCTCGCGCCTCTCGCAACCTCTGAGATCTCACCTGTTGTTCTCCGTGGTATCGCCACAGCCGGTGTCAACCTCGGAATCGCCGTCGGTCAGCTTGTTTCAAACGGTGTTATCAAGGCTTTCGGTGAGCGCACTGATCACTGGGCTTGGCGAGGAGCTTTGGCTACGCAGGGTATTTTCGTCGTCATCCTTGCTGCTGGTCTTCCCTTTGCTCCTGAGACTCCCTGGTACCTTGCCCGCAAGGGAAGAATTGAGGATGCTAAGAAGTCTCTGATTCAACTTTATGGCTCCAAGACTGATGTTGATGGAAAGCTTGCTACTATCCAGGAGACTATTGCTGAGGAGCGCGCTGCTTCTGCCGAGGAGGCTACTTGGGCTCAGTGCTTCAAGGGAACTGATCTTATCCGAACTATGATCTCCATGGGTGTTTTCGTCTGCCAGCACTTTGTTGGTATTATCTTTGTCCTCGGATACTCCACCTACTTCTTCCAGCTGGCTGGTCTCCAGACTTCCAAGAGTTTCGATTTAGGTGTCGGTGTCACTGCTTGCGGTGTCCTTGGTAATATCTGCAGTTGGTTCGTTGTCAACTCCTTCGGTCGCCGAAAGATCTTCCTCTCTGGTATGGGATGTCTTACTGTCCTTCTCTTCCTCATCGGTATTATGGATGTTGTTCCCACCGCCGCTGCCAAGTGGGTGCAGGCCGCCTGCACGGTTATCTACGCCTACGTTTACTTCGCCACCGTCGGAGCTATGGCTTTCGCTGTTCTCGGAGAGACTGCCTCACTTAACCTCAAGGCCAAGACCATGGCTCTCGCTACTGCTACTCAATCCGTCATGGGTATTGCTATGAACTTTGCCATTCCTTACATGGTCAACCCTGATGAGGGTAACCTCAAGGGCAAGGTTGGATTCATCTTCGGTGGTCTTGGTCTCCTTGGTTTCATCTGGTCTTGGGTCTATGTTCCTGAGCTCAAGGGACGACGATATGATGAGATTGACCACATGTTCCACTCCAAGATCAGCCCTCGCGCTATGGGCGCTTTTACCCTCTAAGAAATGTATCTTATGGAGATGAGTATATGAGAATGGTCGTCTGTAGTATCTTGCAGTTGTAAGAGCTTCAGTATATAGTATACAATAATTTTATTCTGTTCAAAGCCAAATCTGTTCAATTTCTAATGACATGCTTGCCTAATATCCACCGCTATTCAGAGTCGCAAATGTCCATGTTCAGCAACTCATATTATCTAAACGCCTAATCCTAACATCGATCTTGAACACGAACATGGCGTCGGGCAATTGCGGAATTTCCTCTTCCCTTCCACTGTCTCTATGACCAGTTGCGGCCCAACCCGAGTCTTGGCATTTGTTCAACAGGGGTAAACAAGGCCCCGAATATTATTTTGCGGGCCGATAACATCGGCTGGTCTTCTTACATTTTTGACTAACAATGAAGCCATTCTCGATCAATCTTTTTCAACAAGTTCATACTATTGCAATAGCATTGGTAGTCCGGTGACATCCGTCCCTAGTGACCTGTGAGAAGAGATATTTACGCGCGACTTCGCGTCGATACATATCGTGCTGGGCAGGTTTAAAAATGCCTGACTCACAAAACCTGGCCCGTACATAAAATTCCGCGAGCGGACCCTGAAAAGTTATGGTGTTAAAAATAAGCGAAAGTGGTATGATCAAATATCATAGGGCACGAATTTTCTTGAAAGCCATTGCGTATGGTCATCCATAATCGAAACGTTAGCTAGCTGGTGGCGCAAAAATAAATATCCTTTGATGCCATACAATGAAATTTGTTATGTACTCAGAAATCAAGATTTCCTGTGAATTCTTGATCATTTCTCTTGGATATAGTATCGGCAATAGGGTAAGTATTCAGCTGGTTTGAGGCTAGGGTTAGGGTGAAAGCCTTACGACTAATTCTCCGTAGTTCGATCTTGAAATGAGACTTCGCCGCTTTGCCGAGAATTACAGTAGTCTAGTTTAGGAAGGTAGGTGGCTTTGGCGACAATGCAATTCTGGAAAATGCCAGATCTAAGATCGTGTGGCACGGCGATCATCAAGCCACGAAACCCGATTATAAATTACGGACTTGAGAGGTTTCGCAAGCCACTCCCACTGCAGCTCTAGATGGGACTAGTGGCTGCGTATTTCTTCCTATAATATCCTATTCCGAAAATCCGGGGCTTCCGAGAAGCGATGATCCGGACATCAAGTGAAACTAAGTTGCCGCCCCCTCGGCTGTAAGCTGAGCAACACACCGGAGCTCAAGCTACTTGAGTCATGAAGGAGGACCGACGATATAATACTTGTGAAATGGAGTTCGAGGTGAGATTTGTGATCGTATTACCTGACGCCACGTAGTCATTGACTACCTGTTCTAAACATTCTAGAATTCTGTGCGTGCATGAACTCAATCAACCCTTTTGAGAGTCTCCCGCATAACCCTTGGCCTAAGTCCAGTCACCTTACCACTTCCATCCACCTCAAACTCGAAATCATCAGTTCCAATGTTCCCATACGTCATCGTATCAACTCCTCCCCAGGTTACGCATGTACCACTGAACGGACCAGTACTCGTCTCTGCACTTGCCTCTGCACTATCCTCAGCTTCTGGCTCACCTACTAGCTTGGGTTCATAGACGCCTCGGAAGGACATTCTTCCATTACCCTCCAAACCCATAGGATATAGTCTCAGCGTAACTGAGATATCTAGTCCTGGCCATAGATATGCGGCCTGCATGGCCATTACGTCGACACCCCCGCGAGTCCAGTTCTTTACAACGAGCGTATCATCCATAGATACCGTCAATCGATTCTCTGGACCCTGGAATGTACCTGTGAACCGCGTAGCAGCCGCCTCATGCGCTGCATTCTCGGCTGCTGGCAGTAGAGACTGCGCGAGAATGTCAGGAACATAGCTTAGAAGCGCAGCGCGGCCTTCGCCTGCAAAAAGGGCTGCGAAGCCGAGTTCATGGTCTGGTGAAAGGACGAAGATTGCAGTGTAAAGCCCAAAAGCGCCATTCTTTGTGTATAAATCGGCGACACGTGTACCATTACCGAAGGGTAGGACCATGCGGCGGATCTCCCAAGGCATACCAACGGACATGTAAACATCTGCGGTATGTGTAATTGGCTTGAGCCAGGCACGAGTAGTAGAAGGGTCGAGAATAGTCGATTTGAGAATAGATTGACCAAGACGTGTAAGGTCAGCGGCTGTCGAGAACATGCCACCGTAGCTTTTGACTAGTTAGAAAGAACCCGAAGAGAGAGAAACGGGAAGACTTACGGACTAGCATCTCCTAAGGTGAGATTCCAAAATGAGAGTAGATCATTCTCGGGAATCATTGCGTTTCTCTTGCTCTTTGGAGCCTCTAGGGTTGTATTCTTCATACCGAGAGGATTGAGTAGCGCCGACTTGAAAGATTTCTCAAATGACTTTCCTGTCATGCCCTCGAGCGCGTAGGCGAGAATTTGGTATGCAAGGTTAGAGTACACAGGAGTGTTGGAAGTAGACGTGATAGGGAACGCAGTCTCAGCCGTAATGCCCTGGAAGAACTCTGTTGGCAACTATTAGTACCAAGAACCAAGCAAATGGGTGGAATACAAAATACGTTTACGAGAGCACGGCCCTAGGGCGGGATCTGAGACACTGCACTTCTCCTTTTCCTTCTTATCAAGAGCAGGGAAGCCGTATTTGGCAGAGTCTTGGTGAAAAGATTCAATCACGGAGGAAAGATCGGATAGCCCGACTATATAAACGTTAGAGGAACTAGAACTCTTTTATCAGGAGTAGCAAGTACTTACGATCTCGACCGACACCTGCCATATGTCCACAAAGTTCCCCAATAGTGACCTCATCCCACTGAATTCGGCGGGTAACATCGCCCTTGTTCTTCTTTGCTGCTCGCGCAAGCTCAGGAATCCACTTGGTCACAGGGTCACTCATACGCTTGATGCCTACCTCGGCGAGAAGGGTATACACGGTAAGAAGCTTTGAGATACTACCAATGCGAAAAGTAGTATTCTCGTTAAGAGTTCCCGAGGTTAGGAAAGACTTCATAGTAGGAGGGTTATATCCATATTGGAAGAGGGTATCTGAAGCGGAGAAAGCTTGGACGTAAAGACTTCCATTGAACTCTTCAAAGGTGCCGTTTTGAGACAGTTGATTGAAGGTGGTGTTGAGGTTGGTGATCGCCTTTGAGAAAGAATTGGATTTGAGGAGATGTTGGACTGGTGGGTAAACGGGACCTAGAAGAGGGCAAGGCGCGCTCTGTGAATAGACCTGCTGCGGGAGGACCGCAAGGCCGAGGGAGAGGAGAAAAGAAAGGTGCATAGTTAGAACTAGAGTATATGCTTGTGGGATGATATGGAATTAAAGCTGTAGAGTGGGAGAGGCTGCATGTTTTATACATGAATGCAGGTAAAGAGGAAACATTGATATGTCCAATTATCATGATATAATATCTAGGGCTCTTGCTGAGTGGTCAGCTCGTTCAGCATAGCCAAGACATGGTCAAGACAGCCTTACGTGGAAAAACTAACCAATCAAGATGTGACAGGGATGTTGATGTGTTGTGATTGGTCGGCTCGTTCAAATTCATGTCGCTTGATTCATACCATGTAAGGTCTAGCATATCTTACACAGCCACTAACCCAACCCATCTTTTCTTTTCGTAAATTATGAGAAGCGGAGTTACAATAAAAACAACGAAAAACGCGTACGCTTCAACTGACTGCATCGAGTAACTTACCTTGATTATTTCGACATGGCCCCTGGAGTGTTGGTTCTCGATCCCAGCCGTCGAAGGCGGGCGTATCATACTAAGGGCAGGACAGGCTGCCAGACATGCAAGTTAGTCAGCTCTCAGCTCTATTAACCGAAGCACTGACTTAACTTATCTCCCCTCTTCTAGAATCCGCCACGTAAAGTGTGACGAAGGCAAACCTGCTTGCGTGAGGTGTACCTCCACCGGCCGTACCTGTGATGGCTATACTGCTGCTCCCTCTTTATCCTCAAACCCTACATCAACCTCATCTAATCCAACCTCCGACCTGAAGCTCATTCTACCACGTCAGTGCCCCCGAGAAGTACGCAGCTATCACCACTTCCTCCAAGTCACAGCCCCATCCCTAGCAGGCGTATTTTACGCCGATTTCTGGCTCACTGAGGTGCCGCGCGTCTGTCTTTCCGACGCAGCTATATGGCATGCCGTTGTCAGCCTCAGCTCTGCCCACGAGCACTTTCGTTATGAATCACAAAGCATGTTTGCATTAAAACAATTCAACTCATCTATCCGTTGTATCACTGAATCGCGATCACCCAGACACGCAGATAGGTGGAGAGCCCTTATTGTCAGCACTATTTTCACATATATCTGTACTATCAAGGGACTCCACCATCAGACACGGATACATCTTGAGGCTGGACGCAATCTTCTCGACGAGCTTCTTCACGACTATGATGTGAAAGATTTACAACCTCAGGGCTACATTTCATCAATTCCAGTATCAATTGCACCGATACAGTCCATCTTGACCAATCTAGAGATGCAAATGAATGCGCTCGACCATGGCGGTATTGTGGATAGTCCGACTCTCCTCTCGCAAAACAAGATCCTCAACGCATGGCGCTCTTATACTGCACCACGATGCTCGCCGGAGCGTCTCACAGCCGAAGACATCAGCCAAGCCCATCGCGCTGCCGAGTCTTTATCTAGTGGACTGATTTTGTTCTCACAGGAACATGCAAAGCAATTAGGAGATCTCCAGACTGGAAAATCTGGGTTAGAAGGGGTGATGATGCTTGTCGAGCGACAGAAAGTTCATACGCGATGCTTTAACGAAATCAGCAAAGCAATCGACATGTTCCAGCAGAAATGTGCGACGCATTTGGAAGCGCACAGTATTCTGCCTTTGCGTCTCTTCCATACTGCGAATCGCCTCCTCCTCATTGAAGACCCTGATGAGCCTAACTCGGCCAATCGCCAAAACAGCCTCCCAGCATTATACGCTTCCATAGTCGACCTCGTTGAAGAGATCATGAACCTGGACCCACAAAAGACATATGGTGTATCATACAGTCAACCGCTATTCTTCGTCGCTCACAGTGGTATCGGACAGTCTACTCGTCAGCGCGCAGTAGACCTGCTCCGGCGCCCGCGGTTGGAGGGTGGCTGGGATAGTCTAATTTCTGCGAGTCTTGCCGAGGCAATCATGGACAGGGAGGTGGAGGCGGCGATGGAATATCAGTTAGAGAATGGCGTGGACACTGAGGTCAAACGAGAGGACGTTAACCCCATGTTTCGCATATATAATATGACATTTGCTTTCACGGGATCGAGAAAGGCTCGTGTTGTTCTGAGGACATGGTGGGAGAAGCTTAATGATGTTACTGGGCAGGAAAAGACCATACATTGGTGAGGGAGTGATAAAAGAACGTGTCAGACATAATTGGTGAGGCAAATCAGGCTTAGATAGTGCTTAGATACATCTTCTTCAATTTGCGAACTAGATTCCTAAATGAGGGTAAACTCTCGATCAACAAACCTCTCTTCATCAATAACCAGCCATTCCACCGTCGACTTCAGCTCACTTTCATCATCTTCACCAGCTCCTTCCTTTAGCTCCCCAGGAATCATACCAATACCAATCCGTCGAAATACATCCGTCTCATTCTCAATCTTCTGCATCAAAAGCCTCAAAGTCGCAGCAGGTCGTCCACCCGGCCACCTCGGGTATCCATATCCTTCATACGGCGGTCCATTAGGAATAACCAACACATCAAATGTGTAAACACCTCCCAAACTTTCCATCTCGTAGTCCAGAAAGAGAGTCTTACGCTGACCTCCCATCATTAAAAGGAAGGGATCGCTTCCATCATAATTCAGGATTGAAGAAGGAAGAGGCTTCTTCTTGTGGACAACTCCTTTGAGAGTGATTGATGGTTTGTCGGTTTCAGTGTTGACAGAGACAACAGTTACACCCGAATTGGTATTAACTCCATCTCTTCCGCTGCGATCTACCAAGTCGTGTGAAACCGCGCCGTTAATAGCTCCCCAGGTCCAAGATGGAATATTAGAAGGCACTGCGGTCGTGATGGGGAGGGGGTTTTCAACCTTCCAGCAAAGGCTCTCTAGTAACTTATCTCCATCCCAGATTCCACAGAACGACTTATAACCTGCAGAATGAGCTAGGCGTTTGGATATGCCATCTAAAGCGGGTATCCTATCACTCTGTTTTGCAAAGGTTCGTTGGCTGAAATCCATAACCTGCTGCTTCCATAACTCGAATGGATCTTGAAGCGTCTCCCATGACTTCTTACCCAGAGCTGCAACACCTTGGATGGCTTGCTTAGTTTTGATGTGTTGGTCAAGATCATTGCGGTAGCTATAGCATCTTCGATAATTACCACCGGGATCTGCCTCAAGGACATAGTCATGAAGACATTCCCAATGAAGCATTCCATCTCCAAAGTAAAGAATTCTTGTGCTTAGAAGTTGCTCTTGTAGTTTTGACGCTTCAGTGTGTACGGGTCCCTGGATCTTCACCTTTTCTTGTAGCCACTCGGGGATGATAGATTGGGAAGTGTTGGGCATGCGTCTATGCTTCGGCTCCCATATGTCTAGAGGGACAGGGTGTGCCATTCTGACAGATCTGGATTGGTAGAGTCTGGTATGACAGTCACGTCCAACAAGAGTGGAGATGGTGAGCTCGGCGTTGGAAAAGATGGCATCCATGATAGCAGCTTGATCAGCTTGATCCTCTTCATCGTCCTGGACAATGCACAAGGCGTCTATCCAGAGATAATCATACTCCAGAGACCGCGCCACAGAGACAGCATCCCGCATCATTGCTGGCAAAGACTCCATCGGAAATCCCTCCATGTTTTGCGAGAGGTTGTCCCTTGTCGTGGCGAAGAACCCTTTATCTCCTTGGCAGTATGACAATGCGCAATAAGAGACAGTTTCTTGCACTTCGACGATTCGTGGTTGACTGTCGGATGTTCCGACGTGAAGAAGTCGTCTCGGAAGAATGTCCTTTCTTGGGCGATTCTTATAGGCCTCCCGACATACAGCGTGCTTCTCATCTGTCTGACAGCTCTGAATCCATTTCCTCGCTACCTCTATCGCGGTCGTTGACTCCGTGGTAGTGTCGGGACCATTACCAAGTGCACGAACCAGAGAATCCACAGGTTTTGCAAGTTCCAGAGTAGTGTTGAGTTCATCACATGATACCCAAAGAGATGACGGAGGCATAAACTCTTGACTAGAGACACGCGACGCACTCTTTAACCATACAGGTTTATCCATACTATCTTTTGGATTCCCCTGTTCCTCTCGAGACCTTTTTGAAGCTTCTTTATCATCGAGGGCGTCGGCGACAATGGCACAAAGGGGACATCCCTTCTCGGCAGATTCTTCGAGAGCTTGTCTAGTCGAGTGAAGTTTGAAATCAAATCCTTCCTTTGTCTCATAAATGGTTCTGACTCCTTGTTGAAACTCCTGACAGGAAGAACAAATGTTTGTGCTTTTAATGGGCTGGAGATCGGCAGTTTCATACAAGGCTTCAAAGAATTTTTGAATTAGTGTATCGGCGTCAGAGGAAGCGGTTTGGTCCATTTTTCCCAATACAAAACAATAAACGTTGAAGAGGTCTTGCGGGGGGACGATATCCCTGCCTTTCGTAAATTCAAGAAGGTTTCGCGATAGACCCTGATAGTCTGTCTCGACAATAGACGCCTCTTTCTTCGTTGGTAACTCGATACTTTTCGACCTCAAGAACTCAACAATCCTTCGGTCTCCGGCTAGTAATGCCAGATCGAGCAGCGTCCAAGGGTGCTGTGAGGGAGGACACAAGTCTGCTCCCGCCTCAACCAAGATCTTCACTGACTCAACATCAGAGGTGGAAAGAGCTCGTTGAATACAGATCTCTCCTCCAACTCCTCGAATATCTCGATCACGATCCTCATACCGCGCATGCGCTTCCAAAGTAACTTTGTTAACATCAGCCTTGTAGCCAGCAAGAAGTCGAATGACTTCATGGTTCTGATTCCAAACAGCTTCATGCAACGGCGTACGACCAATAGTGTTGTACAGGTCAACATCAGCGCCGTTTTGAAGCAGATAATGAGCAGACTCATAGTCTGAGAAGAAAGTGGCTAGATGAAGCGGGGAGTTGTAGTGCGGCCAAGTCTTAGAGTCCACAACGTAAGGCGGAACAACACAGCCACCTTTTGGAATAGGATCAACTAGGTCTTTCTCTGTCCAAAGGGTGTTGGGGTCCAAGCCATTCTCAAGGGCTTTTTTCACTTCTTTACTTCTGTTTCTCCAACGAGCATAAATTGGATCTAGATCCAACTTTTTGCGCCGGGCGTCATCGAGCTCTTTAAGCCTTTTGCGGCTCATGCGATTAGGTGTCTTGGGGTATTGCTCCTGTTCTGATTCTGAGTCTGACATGGTGACGATTTCTTGAACAGTCGACTTTTTGAATATAAGAAGGCTTAGAATAGTGTGAAAAAGAGATATTGAACTTGATGAATGTATTTACCAAGGAATAGGCCAGATATTTAATTGTGATGGTAGAGGAATAGGAATCAGGCAGTCCTAGGCTGCTAGGCATCCAGGACTCAAGAGTTGGGGTCGGATTTGACACACTAACGTAATCCTTCCGGAACATCGGATATGCAAGGATCATGTGGTGTCGCTGATCTTAGCGTTTGTATTGGACCGTTAACTCAACTGTCTAGACCAGTGCAGGCCGTAATTTATGCTTTGCAACGGCTGACGGCCAGGCAGACTGCTTGATTAGAAAATAACCAATAGCGTACTGAATAGACCGAAAGGTTAGCTAGTCGTTTACATCTATTGAAGTGCGTCTCGTATTGCCTGACATCTAAACGCGGGGGCCAATCGCTTTAACTGAGCTTAACATGGTCGTGAGAAGATGCTGTCTGAGTGGTTTAACTACACGACCCTCCATGGAGCCTGGTCAAATCCGTTGCGGTGTTTTAGGCATCGGTGATCGTTCGGTTTGCTTGTCACTGACTGTTTGAATCATATCATTTTTACAAGTCCTAAATGACCAAGGTCTAACGCCAAGCTCCTCCCCAAGCTCTAAGGACATCTCTTACGGCTCTTAAACGGACAAATTGATAAAGTTTAAACATATCATAATAAAATTACGCATCATATCATTAGCACTGATGGCAGCGACTATGCATTTTACCCAACGCCCTCTTAGCACACTGCTTATCCGCCAAACACCTCGCAACAGCCCATTCAACTCTAGTCGTACAATGCCCACTCCCATTACCTTCCTCCCACGCTCCAATGATAATCTTATTATGAACCATCATAGAAGTCAACCCAAAGAATCCCCCATTCATCTTTAGTTCGTTCGAACTATCCTCCAGTGGCCCATACCCAGCGAATAGCCTATCTCGTCGCTTCTGATCTTCCTCATAACTCTTAAGTGTATAATCCGTCGTTGGCGCAAATCCAACTTGATCTAGCGTCGTAGACTTCCCGCATCTGTCTTTGACAATCTTCTCGATATGACGACTTAAGTCACTTTCTTCTGTGATTTTCCACTTATTGTTATCGTGATGCCCTTGGCAGTCCATACCATCCTTGCAGAGAAATGCGAGATTGGTTTTGCTGGGGTGAAAAACGAGGAATGTTCGGAGGGGCAAGCTCCAGATATGCATTCTCTTGGTAGGGCATGTCAGCCCCTTTGCTCTGCCACTTGAACACTTGGTACAGCTCGGTGGATTCCTCTCTGGGAATGGAGCGTATGCCTCGACAATATCAACTTTGTATAGATATGGATGTCGAACTGGGGGATCGAGGTGACTGAGGATGGCGACTCGTATTTCGGGTGGAATTCTAGCCATAAATAACCCTTTCTCAGCCAGAATTCGTCGTTTTATAGCTAATATTGGCTGGGAAATTCGTCTCGCGTCCAGGATGAACTGAAGTGATCTTGGAAAAAAGGGAGGGTTTGGCCACCTTTTTTCATCTGTGTTCTTGTCATAGAGGGTGAAATTGACGGAATCGCGGATTGGGCCGTCGTGTCCAATTTTCCTGTACATCCATTTCTCATCCAATACCTCATCGTCATCTTCTGGAATGTGAACTGGGGACCGCATTCTCTCGTAAGCATCCCCGGGGACACTTCCTTTGAATGGTAACCAGCCATTTACATATGCGTCTTCCTCTTTTGTGAAGATGAAATGCCTTCCTCGTGTACCGGTGAGCTCGCTTGGAGCCAGTGTCTGGGCGATCTGATGACAGCGCTGTGCTTGCTCACTTGATTTGTCTTCGTCTCTCCAATGAGTAACTTTATATGCACCAAAAACCCACTGGAAGTCTTCACACTTGCTACTGTCGGTCCACATCCTTTTAAGACAATCCAGCAATGCCTCATCTAGTTCTCTTTCCATCTGGTTAAAAGGAACATCGGTGTTGTAAGCGCGTGATTCAGGGAACTTCATATCGAGGGCTGATTGGGCTGATAGGCCACTGCAGAAGTACAGCAGCATTCGTGCAGAAAGGAAATGCCCCCAAGGCAGTGATGTAAGGGCTTTGATGGGTGTGAAAAAGGACTCCCAGGCGTCGAGAATTTTAGTCCTTGATGTCCGTGGATGTCCTCGGTGTTGACTCATGAGGGCGAGGGACTCGTATAGCTTTAGTAGGCATTGTTTAATAGCAGCGTTGACATCTTCTTGGGATTGAGTTTGGGCTTGAGCAGCCAGTTGGTTAATCTCAGCGGTCAAAGCCGCATTGTCATTCGCAACACTCAGAAGGTAAGTTTTGTGCTTTTCCATTGTGGCTGCCGGGCGATCTACATGAGTCGGGTGTTGAAGCTAATGAGATATGGATGATCCTTAACTATTTAAGCGCTTGATGCATGGGCAGGCTGGGGGTGAGCGTTAGGCAGATGGTCTGCTGCCTAGTAAGCGAGATTATCTTATCTTATCAGTTGTTATCTTATCAAATAGCTCAAACTAGTCAGCCTACCCTAAAGTGTTGCTGACATTTCTCAGACGTGGTGTATAGAGTGCCAGAGGAAGCTCCAATTAACTTGAGTTTTGTTATGGCGCATATAATCATGTATTTATTAGTCCAATAGTGTTGAGTAATTTATATCGAATGTGGAAACCATTGCGCGCTATTATGTGCCTCTAATCTGCATTTTGGAGCATGTTTCATGCAAAGCTCAATCAGCTCGGACACCAAAGCCATAGTTGTTGTTGTTCTGAGCCAAACTTCACACCAGATTGCCGAAATGACATTGAGAGGGAAAAGCCTAATCAACTAACCACAGCACACCATGTGTGACCTTCTTAATTCACCGGGTATCCTTTTTATAGGAAATGGGATAGTTGCTTGTCAAGGCCACAACTATCCTTGTCACTTAGAAAAAGCAGTGTTCATGGAACAGGAGACTGCAATCGGGCGTAAGCACCCTGACCCAATCTTCCAGCCTTGAGACGATCCTCTGCTGGGCAACTTTCCCTATTTAGGCTTGTGCATGGTGCGGCTGAGAAACAAGTGTCATCCCTCTATTAAGTGCTTTTAAATAGCATTTGAAGAAAAGGAACCCTAAAAGACCCATTTTCGTCATGAATTTTGTAAATAATCTTGATTCAACTTGGTAAAAAGGTACGAAATCGAGTAGCCCCTCGATGGCGTGAGAACCTCTGTCCCATTGTTAGCGACCTATCTTCCACGCATTCTGAAAGCCACAAAGCGCTATTCACAAGGCTAATGCAAGCCCTGACGTTCCCCTCATTTAAGCTTACCTGCCTGTCCAACTAATCGTTCCAATTAGGGTATAGACTTGCGCAGGGCAGACATGATGTTGGCTGCATCCTCTTTATTTCTCAGCCTAATTCCCTTGGCTTGCTTCATTATCAGGGGTCATTCTCGATCGACAGAATCACAAGGCCGAGTCGAAAAAGAGGGGTAGTTAAGATGTGTTCTATGTGGCGAGTTATAAGTTATAAATGACCGCTTTGGCGCCACTTTCCAGCCTTGTTTTGGTGGTCTTTTGTAATATTTGTTAGCTCTGAGTCCTTGCAGCCATGTTGTCCCATCTCATCCTACCGCTAGCCTTTTGGGCTGACCAATGCGTCGCGTTTGGTGGTGAAACATTCCAGTTGAACACTGCACCCAACATGGTCTCATTGACCGATGCTGCTGTGAGAGATATTTTATTGCCCGATTCTGTCGCCAATTTTACAGAATGGATCGGAGAAAGCCCTGAACTAGAATCCTTTGGCTTACGCCCGCGAGCACAATGTGCCAATCCAGGATATTGTATGGCTCCTTACCAAATCTGTCTCAAGGTCAACGACTAACAGACATCCAGATCCTTGTGCTAGCGGTGGCAGATGTTGCCCACAAGGTAGTACCTGTGTATCAAACGGATGCTGTCGCGGAAATACCCAACAATGCGGATCAGGCAAATGCTACGACCCATCAACCCAAATTTGCTGCAACAGCGGCACAGCCTGTCTTAAAGGCCAAAATTGTGTCAATGGAGGCTGCTGCCGTAGGGGGGAGGTCAAATGCGGCTCTTCTGGTTGTTATAACCCAGACACTTCAGTTTGCTGTGGTGGTGCTGGGAGAAATTGTCCCAAGGGTTATGACTGCATGTCTGGCGGTGGATGTTGTCCGTCGGGTCACAAGCGATGTGGAAATAGTAAGTGCTATAATCCACGAACATCGACTTGTTGCACTGGCCCTGGAACTGTTTGGGCGTGTCCGAAGAGCAGTGAGTGCTGTTCAACTGGATCATGCGCCAACCCCAGAACTCAGAAGTGTTGCGAGAATGGATCTTGTCTTAAAGGAACAACCTGTTGTGGCAAGGAGTGCTGTCGATCAAATGCATACTGTGGCTCTGATGGGTTATGTAAGATTTGCCCTGCAGCCACTCGAAGTATCACATCTACGGATACAGTGACTACAACGAAGATGAAGACAGTCAGAGTCACGACAGACATTGAGCCAGATACCGGTAACGCTCCTGAGTTTACTTGTGTTCCGATGACAGCTACCAACGATGCCGGAGGGACGCTTGAGCTTGACAAGGGTTGTACTCTTCATTACCAACCTCCTGAAGCCACGACCTCAAAAGATGCTGCCGCTCGTCAACGTCGCGATGCCGCAACAGCACCTACCAATGCCAAGGGCGGAGTAGGTCTGCTAGCTAGACAGGCTTCTTGCTCCCCCTACACGACCGTTACAAGAACAGTATGGAAAACAGAAACCTCCACCGAAACAGGGACAAAGACTGTTACTGTTCAGGGAGAAGATGGGACATTTTCCTGCCCTGAGATGGAAGTCACTAACGATGTTGGTGACGTGCTCGCTATGGATGCCGAATGTGCCTTGTCCTTTTCTCTGGCTGAAGCTACGAGTACTTCTGAGAGTAGAGCTACAGCTCAGAATGAACCGGCGGATAATAGTGCGAAGACTACCGCTACAGCTGGTGGAGGAGGTGAGAATGATAGTGGCAGTTGTGTGGAGAAAGGTTCGTTGTTGACAACGTTGAGTCTTGGTCTGTTTGTAGTTGTTTGCATCATGGTCTAACGCCTGTCCCACCCGCCCGTGAGTCTTTCCGATCAAGGCCGTGGTTTTCTAATTTAGCAGGCTGACAGCAAGGATAAAACGCCACTCCAGTAGAAATAAAGCTGAATTTGCTGAAAAGTGTCCACTGTGGATTAATTACAGACGCTAAACACGAAACCCAAAGCCCGCAAATCGTTTTCTTTCTTTGTGTCGGCCCTAGAAGCTAGTACCTGCGCTATTGGAAACATTGCACAAATAGTCTTGCAGCCAAGCGGAAGTAAACTCCAAATACCCCTGATAGGGGTGAAGGTCAGCTTGGGAATAGAAAGCAATAATGTGTGATAATATATATGGGCAAGACGCTTCCAAATAACCGTTTTACCCTCGCTTTTCGCTTCGTCTTTCTTTTAACCTTAGTCGCTCGTTGCTTTGTTTAATACTGCGATATTCATCATGGTCGCCGTTCACCCCCTCCTCATGCTTTCCATCGTCGCGGGCATTGCTGCAGCCGGAAAATGCAAACCCTCGGGCTCTTTGACCTCGTCGCTCAAGGAAACCACCGCGACCATTTCGGCCAGTGAAACCCTGACAAAGGCTTTGACAACCTCCGCCATAGAGCCTCTTACAGACTCTACAACCGAGGCCCAGGCAGTCTCCACCAGCGAAACCTCGTCAACCGAGACCGTCGTAGCGACAACCGACTCTACTACCAAATCTTCAGCGTTCACTACCCTCACTACCTTCACGACGTCGACAATAGCCACGACCTCCCAAACAGCCACCACAACCTCGGAGGCCTCGATAGTCGTTTCATGCACCTCGAACGGCCAGTGTCTCCGCACCTTGAACATCAGGTGTGATTACTTATATGGTGGGCTTTCTCCAATCGGCTCGTTCAGCCTGAATGAATGTGCCCACAAGTGCGACGAGGACCCGTCTTGTGTTGCTTTTGCCAGTGAGATCTCTTCCGGCTCCTGCTTCCAGGCTACCTCACTTAATGACATAACGGGTGGGGCAGAGGTTCCAGGCTTTGCTGCTGGTATCAAGGGAGGTTGTGCACAGTAACTGGAGAGGGTTGATTGAAGTAGTCACGATATCTGATATCTTTGCAGATTGTGTAATTACCAGATTGGGTGGTGTGAGGGGCGCTATGAGGAATAAATTTATACTTCTACTACAACTAGATGCTTCTTGAGCTTCTACGTAATACCGATAGACTTTGGTTAATGTGTTACCTTCTTTTATTTCTTTTCTTACATCATCAATATATATA